>JACYFF010010365.1:45365224-45385731 GCA_017589665.1 Selenicereus undatus | reverse complement strand
AAATTGCCTCTCAATCGTGCTCTCTAAAAGTCTAACATAAGATACCCTTAACCGCTACAGCGAAACAAGTAAGTCGCGAAAATTTAGGGGATGCACGGTCGTGGTCATGCGCACGGGAAACCATGTATCTATAGGGACATGCGCGGTTAGGACACACGATTGTGCGTCCAACCGTGCGTAGCTTCTGGTTTCAAAGCACGGTTGTGCACACCCTGCAACTGACCGTGCATTTGCTGTAGCTATCATTTTTGCTTCTTTTGGTCCCTAGGGCTTCATCAAACCTCCATTCTTACTGGGATTCCACTCCTAAAGCTTCCCTTTTCGTCAAGATTCGTAAAACTTTTATATTTTTGGGCAAAGCACCTGAAAACAGAGCAATACCACTCGTAAGCACAAAATAAGCTAAAGAAAGCACGTTCACCCTTTTCTTTCTAAGATAAGTCAAGAGATTGGGGAACAAAAAGGGTCAAATTGGGATTAAAAATCAGTCGAAATAGAGGTTTATCATTATGTTTTCTTGTATATTTTGTGCACGAGTAGTTTTTTGCTAGGCTTGGATTTTAGATGTAGCTTATGTATTTTCTAGCTACAATTCTCCTAGTATTAATGGATTGTATCTAATAGCCTAGGCTATGTATTAGGAATTACTTCATTCCTCTCACTCTTTAAGGACAACCATTACATGTTTTAATGTTAAACCTACAATTATTATAGGTGTTTCCTGTTAGAAGGAATGGAAAAACTAGCTTCCTTTTATTCTTACTCGTCGCATATAGGAGGATTATAAGCCCCTTGTGGAGTTTTTGTTACCCTCACATTTTTGGACTTGTTGAATTCTTTTGGGGTTGGTTTCAGTAGCAATGTTGGGTGAGGGTGAACACCATGCACGCGCCCACGCCGCCTGCTTGTTCGGTTCAGACACAACGCGACTGTGGTTCATGGGCTGTGGGCCTTATCTGCAAATTTTTTGAAGGATAGTTCTTTTAATTTTTCTGTTCCTTGGCTACGTAACCGTCAACGTTCACTTTCAGATTTCTCTCCCCTTTTTCCTCCAGCAATGACTTGTGGCCATGTTCTTTAGTAGGATAAGTGTTGGCCCTGTTCTTCAGTCGTGAAATTACAACACCTCCCAGTTTTTCTCACCCCCAACATCTCCTTTTTGTAGTATAAATACCCTGCTCCCTGTTGGGCGATAATTTGTCGCCTTTTACATCTCTTTTTCGCCTAATATGAGTTCATATAATAACGTAATCCTTAGAGTTTTTCTTCATTTATTAAGTATTCTTTGAGATTTTTACTTGTTTTATTTATTCTTGCAGGTAATAAGTTGAACCAAGCAAATCCCACAAAAAGGGGCGAAAAAGGATCGAAATAAGCGAAAAGATGGAAAAATGGGAGCCAGCCGACAGAGTCGGCCAGCAATGTGGCACGCCCACCCCGTGCCACCTGGCACAGTGGGGTCGTGCCACATAGGCACGATCGTGCCTCTTCCCATTCTGTCGCGCGCTGTTCGTTCCCGTCTCACGTTCTATTTAAGGCCTTCTTCGGGTTCGCTTGGGGGTCCTATTTTCTCTACTTCCGGAGGATAGTTTAGGTTAGGTTCTAGCAAATAAAACCTCAAGAGGAGGATTAGTTTAGGATTGAAGATTGTAATCTTGGATTCAACCTTTGGATTTCAAGTTCCTTCGTCAATTCAAGCCTAAGTTTTCTCCCCTTTTATCTCTTTAGTTTATATGTTGTTCTTGTTTATGTTTTGTTAGTTTTAATTCTTGTATTTGTTTTGTTTAGTTTATATGTTTAGTTTTTGTTGTTAATTCATGTTATTTAGTTGTTTAGATTTGTTTTATTTCATCCTCTTTGTTTTGTTCTTCAAGTTTACGTTCTTGTTTTTTAGTTTAGGTTCTCATGTGTTTGTGATGTTTTGTTGTTAGATTGTGTTGGCTTGGATTGTGATTAGCCTCTTGATGGCTAATTAGTCTTGTATTTGGCCTAACCATACTCAATCTATGCCTAGAACTTAGAGTTTTCCTTCACACCCGCCAAGTGTTCGATGAAATGCTTGAGAGAGCTTTCATCCATATTTTGGGGTGATTGATTCATGCTGAGAGATGAGGTCAATTAGCTAGTATGTGAGAGGGAATAGCCGAGTTCGGGACATGAAAATAGTACCTGAATCAAGCTAGGTCCGGGGTTGCTAGTGTCGTGGTCTAATTGGGCTAACCCCATGAAAATAGGCGGTTAGGCTAATTAGACTAGCTCATGACCCTCGAGAGAGGGCTTGGGTGGTCTTTGATGGTGCAACCGATCATCTCTAGTTCACGATGTAGTTTGGGTAGGTTAGGACTCGTCTCGATTAGTTGATTCATTCATTGGTCAAATCACAACTCCAAGTCGCTTTTTCTATGTTTGTTAGTGTAGTTTAGTTTTCCTCTTTCACCTTTGATTTTTCCTAGCTCGAGACGCTTTAGTTAGCCCTGGTAGTTGGAAACACAACTCTCTATGGACGACACCCCAAGTACTCAACGATACACCTTGCACTTGGGGTTTATAAATATTGAAACTCTGTTGTTTTTTCCTAACACTCCCCTGCTGCTGTAACAGACACTAAGCGTCTCCTGTCCTTCTCTCTTCTTTACTTCTCCACTCTCTACTATTCTAGTGCTCTGGGTAACTATATCCTTGCGTGTTCCAAGCCCGTGTTCCAAGCTTCTGGTCATGACTACACTCATTCAATAAGCTAATTCTGTGAACCTTGGATGTGATCCGTTGTTTCGATTTACACCAAGGTCGAGCTAAAATCACTTTCAAGGCAGTGGTCTTCCCACAGCACAACTTCATTCTCATTTCCCTACTATTGATTTAGGCTTATTTTTCCTGCAACATGAAAGCGATTTAATGTCACATACAAATCAATGGCTCTCTCTATTAACAAAGCTCTTTCAGTCTTCTCAAAACTCGAAACTTTAGACGGAACCAAGTATAAATGTTGGTCCTAAAAGCTTCTAATTTTCTTTGAACATTAGATGTATATTATGTGTTGGTCTCTAACCTACCTAAAGAGAACAATGCATTTGAAAACTCTACTGCTTCCCCTGATGGAACAGTCAAAGACAAAAGTAAACCTACTAGTGAGACTACCCTAAAAAAATTCAAGAAAGACGACAAAACGGTCAAGAAGTGACTAATCTCCTGTCAATTTCTTTGTTAGATTCAAATCTACTAAAATCATATGCGAGAGACTGGAGATCAGATATGGAGTTGATGATGCTAGAAAAAAGAAATATGTTTTTGGCGAATGGTTGTGGTTTCACATAACTAATGACAAACCAATCATAGAGCAGGTTCATGTTTACGAGAATCTATATACTGAAGTTCTGAATGAAAACATAAAGATGTGCGAGATTCTACATGCTAATACGCTGCTCAAGAAATTCCTACCATCCTGGAGTGACTACCAAAATCAAATGAAACTTAGAAGAACGATCTAACCCTACAGGTGCTAATCAATCAAATGAAAGTTGAAGAGCCTAATCGTCCCAAAGATAAGCTGGACTCCCTATCCTTAAATTCTTCTAAAGCTAACTTAGTTGAATCTATTGTGTCTACTCACAGAGACAAGGCAAAGGTAAGAAGAATCAAAAGTTGAACCATCCTAGGCAGCAGAACAAGTTCAGCAACAAGATCTAAAAACCAAAAGGGTTGTACTATATCTGCAGTAAGCCAAGGCACAAAGCATACCAATGTCCACTTTGCAAGGTATAGTCTCAACCGAATCAAAAGCCTACTAGAACTGTAGCACAATCCAACCTTGTTGAGGACACCAAAGTCATCTGTGCGGTAGTCGAAGAGGCAAACTTGGTGGCAAATAATGTTGAGTGGGTCTACAACATTGGAGCTTCAAGGCACTTGTATGCTAACAAGGAACTTATGCAGGACTTTAAAGACATGATAGGTGGTGACTGCATGTACATGAGAAACTGTACGACTGCTAGAGTTTTAGGTAAAGGGAAGATTCTCCTTAAATTAACTTCTGGCAAATTACTATCCTTAAACAATGTGTTGTATGTGCCTTCCCTTCGTAGAAACTTGGTTTATGGTATACTTTTCAACAAAGCCAAACTGAAAACTGTTGTTGGAGATGACAAAGTTGTTATCTCTCATAATGGGGTTTTTGTTAGGAAGGGATACCTTAATGAAAGTTTGTCTGTACTTAATCTTGCTTTTGACAGCACAAATGGAAATCCTTCTAGTTCTACTTATATTACTAATTTTGTTGATCTATGGCGTGGTAGGTTAGGCCATGTTAATTTCACTTCCATAAAATGACTCAACAATATGCGCTTAATTCCCACTGTGAATATTGATAATTTCTCTAAATGCCCTATGTATTTAGAAGCTAAATACGCTAAAAAGCCTTTCAAATCTAATATTAGTAGAAAAACATAATCATTAGAACTAGTGCATTCAGGATTAGTAGAATTAAAAAACACAGCTAGCAAAGGAGGGAAAAAATATTACATCACTTTTGGATGACTACTCAACATATACCAGAGTATACCATGCTAGGTCCAAAAATTGAGGTTGAGGAAATATTTTTTAAATGTAAGGCAGAAGTGAAAAACTAGCTGGACTGAAAAATCAAACGTCGTAGTACCCTAAGCGAATAACTCTTTGACTACCTTCTGTTAGAAGAATTGTATCATACATAAGGTTAGTGCGCCCCGTACTCCTGAACAAAATGGGATAGTTGAACACAAAAATAGAACCCTTAAAGAAATTATGAATGTCATGCTCTTAAGTTCAGGGGCTTTTGATAATATGTGGAAGGAAGCTGTTTTATCTACCTATTATATTCTTAACAGAGTACCCCATAAGAAGTTATACCAGAGCCCATATGAACTATGGAAAGGGCTACACCCCCAACTTGAGTTTCTTAAGGGTGTGGGGTGTTTGGCTAAAGCTCCCTGCCTGAGCTGAAAAGAGAAAACATCGATCCTAAAACCTTTTATTATGTGTTTATTGGTTATGCCAAAAATAGTGTTGCATATACATTCATGCCATTAAATGACTTCACTATTTGTGAATCTAGGGATGGAAAATTCTTCAAGCATGCTTTTCCTTTGAAAAAGAATATCTCTACTATAGTTCATGAAACTGTACCTATACATGATAATGTGAACATGCTTGCTTCCAGTTCCATTGTTAGAGACTCAACGTAGAGTTGAGACTAGTTTGGTTCCTGAATTTCTTACTACCTTTCTTATTGAAGACTTTGATGTGAATTTCTTGACCAATGAACTAGTTTTTGCTTTCTTTATCGAAGAAGATCCAAAAAATTTCATAGAGGCCATGAGATCAATAGATGCTAGTTTTTGGAAAGATGCCATCAAAAGTGAATTAGGCTCTATAATGTCTAATCAAATTTGGGAGTTGGTTAACTTACCTAATGGTAATAGGTCTATTAGTAGTAAGTGAATCTTCAAGAAAAAGTTAAAACCCAATGGCTCAATTGATAAATACAAGGTCAGGCTATTGATTTGAGGGTTTGACCAAAAGAAAGGGATTGGCTACTTTGGCATTTTTTCTCCTGTTACCATGATTGCCACCATTAGAACTCTAGTTACCTTGGCAACTATACATAGTCTTGTTGTGCATCAAATGGACATGAAAACAGCATTCCTTAATGGTGACCTAGAGGAAGAGATTTATATGTTTCAACCTGACGGATCTGTGGTTCCTGGCCAGGAGAATAAAGTTTGCAAGCTTAGAAAATCCCTCTAAGGCCTAAAACAGACTCCTAAATAGTGGTATGAAAAGCTTGACAGTACGATGATACAATATGGTTTTGCTGAGAACACTTTTGATTCTTGTGTGTATTCAAAATTGATTAATTCATACTATGTTATAATATATCTTTATATCAACGACATGTTGAGCTTCGATACTAATGTGCATGTTGTAAATGACACTAAAAAGTTATTGTCTTCTCATTTTGAAATGAATGACATGGGGAGACAGATGTGATCTTAGGGATAAGAATTAGAAAGACAAATGATGGCTTTCTTTGTTTCAATCTCATGACATTAAGGAAATGTTAAATTTCTTTAACAATTTTGATGTAACTCCTATGAGAAATTCCTATGATCCTAGCATACACTTTAAGAAGAATAAGGGGTCTAATATTTTCTAAACTGAGTATGCTAAAATCACATGAAGTGTTATGTTTCTTATGAACTATGCTCGACTTGACATTGTTTATGCTATTAGTAGGTTAAGTCGTAATACTCATAACCTTAGTAAAGAGCATTAGGATGCATTGTTTCGATTACTCAAGTACATGAGAGGTACTATGGACTGGTGTTTGCATTTTAATAAATTTTCTGATGTATTAGAAGGATTTTGTGATGCAAACTGGGTTTCTAATAATAATGACGTTGACTCTACTAGTGGTTATGTATTTACCTCCATTGAAGTTGAATTCAGTGCTCTTGAGTTAGCAGATCAAGAAGTAGAAAGACTAAAAAATCTACTAGCAAATGTGCCACTGTGAGGGAGGCAGCCTGTGGCTTTTTCCCTTCATTGTGACTCGCAAGCAGCAATCGAAGTTGCACATAATAGCGTGTACAACGAAAATAAGAGACACATTTGCATTACACATAGTGTTATGAAACAAATGCTAAAACATGGGCTCATCTCCTTTGAATATGTGAGATCCAAGACAAATTTAGCAAATCACTGACCAAGGGCTTAACCAGGTAAATAGTTCTCAAGACGTCGAGGCGGATGGGACTAAAGCCTATGAATTGAGGTAATATGGTGGATACTCATTTGCGCTCAAACAAAGCCATATTTGTAACGCCCCAAAAGTACATGATACATTACTTGCATTCACTTGCTTAAGTTCACCAATTTTAAAATGCTAACCCAATAAACGGGGCGTTACCGCCGTCCAAAAAGGACAAGGCTTACCTTGAATATGAAAAGCTAGCCATAAAATCATAGTTTATCCTCAAAGGGCGATCACACCACTCAAACCGTTTAGTAATATACAGAAACAATTCTAACAACCCAATCATGTCAAGGATACACCAAAATACATAATTCAGTTCAAATATACAGTTACAACTCCAAAATACATCACAATATGAAATGATAGCGTCTCAGCACCAATACACCGCCAGTCACATGAACAGTCCTGGCTCACTTATCACCTTCAGCCGTCCTGCACGCCTGAGGGCGGTTCACTGAACATTTTTCTAAAACAAAAAATAAAAACATTTCGAACTGTGAGCCAAAGCTCAGTACATGCATTCCTATAATGTTAAAGATTCACTGAAAAGTTATTTGGGCCCCCTTTGCAATTTATTTTAATTTTAAAACAGGGGATGAGATGCATATAAAACTGAATTGCCCATTATTATCTGTTGGTGCACTCCTGAATAACTGTTACGATATGTGAATAGGTGTACACCTGCCAAGCCGACTGGGGGACCTGTCCTGAAACCCCGCGGGTAACTGGAGGGCAATGCCCTGTAACTGATAACTGATGGGGTCATTAATTATGTGATAAAGCACTGATTAAATTGATTCATTGATGTACTTACCAAAACATTACGATTTCGATAAATACATACTGATTTCTAAATATACAGGCAATGAACGTACCTGGGAGTTTTAAATGCAAGTTCACGGTGTAATAAGATGCACTAAAGTGAAGAGAATGAAAGTTTAGGCATTGATTCTGTTCGAATGATCATTATAGGAACATGAGGTCAGAAACGAACTTGTTCTTATAATTGATACCTTTAAAAAAAACTGGCTTATGAAGAATCTTTACAAACCAGTTCATAGGTTAAACTAAAATGATAAACTATGTAAACCATAGAAATATGATTTAAGGCACGGTAGCAAATTTGGAGAATAAGGGGTTATAAAGAGTGTACGGAAAGAATAATCTACAACTTATACTCCCGACCTTGAAATGAGACTTAAGACCCCAATATGAAAAACTTAGGAAGTCGTCTACAACTTTCATTGAGGACACATAACATGATTCCCACGATAGGGTTCCTAAAATGGGGCTAGAATACCAACATGTCAGTTTTGAGTTCATCCTGCATAGGTTCAGTAAAATGATCATAACGTTTTCCACGGACCTCGGATTAATGCGATTCAAGAGCCATTTTAAATCTAACACACTGCCCTATCTACCCACCAAAAATCATAATTTTTGGCTGGGCCGATCATTACCAGTTTCATCTCAAAGGTTGTCCTGTTTTTCTGGAAATTCCAACCTCACTGTTTGAGTTTGTTCCCTCACTTTTCACACCCATCCTCAACTTAAACCCTTTCTTAAGGGCATGTAAACACACTTTGGTACATCCCAACATCATACCAAAACACCACACACAATTCCACTTCGTAGTCATATCCAATAAAGCTCCTTTTCTAGTCACATATACACACACCTTAAGTTTAATACTAGTTTGGTCCAAACCATGCATTTTGGATCAAACCCTAACTTTGGGTCAGCTTGAACTCACTCCCATCATCTCAAAACACCATAAACACCATAATAAACCTCAATAGATTAAAAGATAAGCACAATTAAGGATAAAACAATCAATATCCAACACTTGAACCATGATTAAGGTGAAACCCTAACCCTAGCATCATCCAACTTCAACCCACCATGATCCATCACCAAGATGATTCTTAATTCCATAAAAAACAGCATAATCCACCATTAAAACAACCAAAATAAGAAGCAAAAATCAACAAGATCAAGAATTAACAACAAAATCAGCATAAGAGGTGAAAAGAATTACTCACTTTGCTTAAGAAAGAGGTATGAATGATCCTTGGTGCTTGAAGGGGTGAGAGGGATGGTTGGGGTGGTGAGTGGTTGACGTTTGGTGGCTGTGTTGTGGCTGGAATGGTGGTGCTGCTACTGTTGTAGCTGCTGCCGTGGGTTAGGAGAGAAGGAGGAGAGAAATAGGAGAGAGCAAGTGTCTAGCATTCACTTGGTGCAAATGAAACTTAAGCAAAATAATACTTGGCTGAGAATTAATCATAAAAAATACTTTTTACTAAGCATAATTAAGGCCTAAATAAGGGTAATTAACTAAACAATGAGGGTCAAGTCTCGTTGGGTCGAAATCGGCCTTCAACGGGCTCGGGTTTGGAAAAGAGCTGAAACCAAGTGCGTTTGCAAATTATTTTTTTTTCCTTTCCAAAACTCAAGATTAAATGGTTGTGGTGCCATGAAAAATAATTAAATCGCTAAATTCATAAATATCAAGGCCTAAATCGATCTCTCGAATTTGACTAGAATAAGACCCGAATTGCAAAGTGAGGGCCCATTTAGAATTTTTCAAATTGGAATAACAAAAAGCAATGATGTAAATGAAATAGAATTAATCACATGGATTAATGAAATTAATAAACATATTTTAGGGTCAGATTATTACAATATTGGTTTCAATATGCACTAGATATCCATCCCTATGACGTACAGTAGTGCTTCTGAGAGGTTGAGCTTTTATGCTTTTAATGGATCCATAGCGTATTGGGATGGTGCTATTGAGACGCACTTAATGGATTCACCAATTAATATTCATGAGGTTGAGCAAAGTCTTGCTCTTAATAATTCCATTTATCCATAATTATGGTGGTCCATGTTGGGATTGACTTAATGGAACTACCTATGTAAGTGTGAAGGTGTGGTCGCCCTATATGAGAGACTCTGGGTTGTCTCTTTAGAGCACTTTTGAGACCCGGGGTGTGCGCATGGCCTTATAAAGTGCAAGTGAGTTATCGTGGAATACACAACGACCATAAGAGGAGATATGTGCTGTGGGGGTCTCAACTAAAATCTATCAAGTTCATGATTTGTTCACTCAATAGATTCAGTTGTTGCCTTACTTCACCATGCACCAATTCAATTGAAAGACATTGATACATCCTTCATTTGCCTAGATTAGTTCTTTGCTAGTCTGTATGCCAGTAGGGGATTGTTGTAAGTAATGGCAAAACTAGCTTCCTTTTATTCCTATGTTCCTACTCCTTGTCCAACATAGGAGGATTAGAAGCCCCTTGTGGGGTTTTTATTACTCTCACTTTCTTGTACTTGCTGAATTCCTTTGGGCTTGATTTTAGTAGTATTGTGGGGTGAGGATGAATACTAGAGCGCCGCCCGGTAAGCCGGGCAAGGCGCAGCTGTGACCGTGGTCTGTGGGCTCTGGGCTGGGGCATTATCTACTAATTTTTGAGGAAAATTCTTTTAATTTTTCCGCCCGTTGGCTACCGGTCTGTCAATGTTCACTTACAGATTTCTCTCCCCTTTTTCCTTCAGCAATGACTAGTGGCCCTAGTATTCAGTAGCATGAGTGGTGGCTTCGTTTTTCAGCCACTAAATCACAGCAACTCCCAGTTTTTTCTCAACCCCAACAGCTCCTTTTCGCAATATAAATACCCTACTCCCCTGCTACTGCAATAGACACCGAGCTACCCCTCTCCATTTCCCTTCTCTACTTCTCTACTCTCTACTCTATTCTAGTGTTCTTGGTAACTGTAATCCTATGTGTTCCAAACCTCTTGCCGCGAGTGCACGCGCTCAGCAAGCTAGCTGTGTGAACCTTGTGGAGCGAATGGATGTTTCGATTTGCGTCGAGGTTGAGCCGAAATCGCTTTTAAGAGAGTGGTACTCCCATAGCACAGCTCCGTTCGTATTTCCCTGCCATTGATTTAGGCATATTTTTCCTACATTGCCAAGATTCATAACCTTGGGCAGCCATGTCTTCTTGGTTTACGTCTTTCAATTCTTTAGTCAATGAGGTTAAGCCTAGTATGTTTCTTTCTCGCCTTGTTTACAAACTAATGTTTTAAAATATGTCCGATAGATTATACCTTCGGAAAGATGCATATGTGATTAATTTGACTGCAGATTCTAATTATTATATTTCTATTTCAATTATCAATGGTGTTTCCTTCATGGTTATTGTTGTCATTCCAAGGCGACCACGTTTGCAAATTGTAGCTACTGCCCAATCTATTGCTCGCGGTGAGCATATGTGCTACTTGGTTTTCAAGCTGTCAGAAGCCATATGATTTTTGCGGCTCTTGGTGAGTTTGTTGGCGCATGATGATTATTTTGCACTACTAGTCAATTTTTAGACTTTTGTATTATATATTTTGGACTATACTTCAGTTTACTATATGTACAATGGTTCTTTTCTTGTATGCATTTTTCAATTTTTATCACTGCCGACAAGTTAGTTTCCTTTTACCCTAACCATTGCCCCTTCACAAACTCTGCATCACATGCATGTGTAATCTGTCACATGGGTTGTCTTCTCTACGAGACCACACGAAAGTTGTATTACCCTCATTTAAGTTGATTATCAATGTTGTCTGTGGCTCTGTAATTAATGCAACATCCTGTTTTTATGAGTTTTTGTTTTTATTTTGCTTTGACTATGGTTTGCTACTGGTGATAAGGCACGAGGCATTACCTTATCACTCAAGGAGCCGAGAGGGCTCGGCTAATTCAGGAATTCAGGTTTATTGATTGAATTATTAATCCTAACATAATTGTGCTCATGGACACACTAGTTTCTTCGTCAAACCAAGACAAAATTATTAGAAAGCTTGGCTTTCAATTTTTGGATAGTATTCCCAAATAGACTATATGGGTGGCACATTGATAGTACGCATGTGGATTTTATGGAATACACATAATGTTGGTGTCTAAGGGCGTGTTCAGCAATAGCATTTTGGAAAGCGTTTGGTGTTTTGACTAAGTCAATATACTCATTAGGCTATTTTTAGTGTTCGATAACATAGTATTTTGACTAGCATTTAAAGTAGTATCTACCGTTTTAAGCAGCGTTTCTGAAAAGTTAATGGTATTAACGTTTTGCATTCAAAAGTAGTGTTCATAATTTTTTTGCCAAAAAATATCCTTTGAAAATTTTATCTTTGGAAATTATCTATATTTTTTTATGTCAATTTACATTAATCAGCTCACCCAACAGCTAAATTTACCGAACACATTTATTTTAACTGCTCATCCAAACCGCTATCTGCTAACAGCTAAATTAAAAACGCTATCTACTACCTAAACAGCTGTCCCCTACTTGAATCGTTATTTGCTACTTGAACCGCTAATTTTGCCAAACAGGACCTACGTCTTATTAAAGGAAGAGAGAATTATTCATCTTTTAGGGTTTAATCTTTTCGTTGGTAAATAAAGATTTTCCAGTTCTTCACATATTATCTCATTCCTTCATATTCCTTTCCACTCATTCCAAAAAATGACAATCCTTCCAATTATTTCCTATTCCTTCCTACTTATTTTTAAAGAAAAAAAAAATTCAACTCTTCCCAATCTTTCCTACTCCTTTTCATTTCTTTCCACTCTTTCTTAAAAAATTTCATTCCTTACCATTACTACTCTTTTTCCAACCTTCTTTTCCAAAAAAAAGAACAAGCCCTTAGTCACCGACAAAACTTCTAAAAAGCAATTTATTGTCTCTGTAGTGTATGCGCTTCACAAGAGATAGACAAAGATTGTCTCCATATCTATGCACCACACATTCTACTCTAACGTGTTCAAACTAACAAAATGGAGAATTCCTTTCAGCCATCAAAATGGATTAAGGCTAACGTGGTTAAAGAACAACTTACATAGAAAAAGCGTCTGAAGGGCCATTTTGGTATCATCTGTACAGATTAGTATGTCAATTTATTTTCTAATTATAACGCCTCCACTGGCCCCTTCACTTGTTCTGATTATGCTTTTGCCTTTCTAGACATAGACCGAATGGTCATCAACTGTACAGGTATTGAATTTAAATAACAACACTCTTACACTTAATACCAAATGTATATGGAACAGTTAAGAAAACAACTATCATTTAGAATTACAGGTAAATCTATGTACCGAATGACCAACCAACGTAAAATGATTAAAATGGACTTAAAGACAAGTACCAAAATTATTTTTTGCAATTTTAAAGGAACTTAGAATATAGCACTTAGAGGCTACAGGATATAGCACTTAGAAGCTACAGGAGGTTGAAAACTAGTTATCGCAAAAACTAGATAGTGTAAAACTTAATGATTGGAAATCATGCCTTTTAAAACAACTAGAATGTATCATGTATGCAACCAAAATACCCAAAATTCTGTCATAATTGAAAATTTTTGAACTATTGTAATTGACCAGTTGACGGCGTTGATTTTCTTCTGACAAATCTAAGCCTTTGATTACTTGTACTGTCTACCTCCACAGCCGATGAAATATGATAGTGCTTCTTTTTATTGGGCCCCCCCCCCCTCTGTCTTTCAGTTATTTTTGTCCATGCAGATATTTTGATATGCAAATAAAGAAATCTAAAGACTCCATAACCCACTATAATTCTATAGCCCAGAACATGACCTGTAGCCAGTCCAATTCATGACGAGCAAAGCAAGATCAGGATTGCTATGCTTCTCTCTTAGTTATTAGCAATGAGCGTTATTAGTGAATCGGGAATTCTATAATAGATATTAGAATGCAATTCGCTCAACTATTACAGTTGCTTTCTCTCTCTTAAGTCATGTTACTATAGTTGTTTCACTGTTAATTCTGAGATGTGGGAATTGGGTTGCTCTATTTTTGTTACTTCTAGAAAAATTGTCCCAAAAAAAAAACTGAATGAGAGATTGGAGAGTGGGAGAAAGAAAGAGAGATGTCATAAAGAAGTGGACAACTTATTGTCAATTTAAATTTTATAATTTAAACAAATGATTTAATTGTTTGGAGTGCATCGCATTCTGTTTTGCAAATTACATGGATTCAGTTGCCATTTTTCGATTGCTTACTACTGTATCAATTTTGTAGTTTATTGTTAACGAATATAATTTTTTATTAATTAAGCATAATTTAATGCTAATATCAATTTACCGTCAATGATAAGAATTTATTGTGTGTTAGACACATTGAAAAATGTTTTTATGGTTGGGTACTAAATTGTTTATATTTTTTAAATAAAATTTTAAAATGCCGACGAATTTCCGACGGAATCCGACTGAATTTCCGGCGGGTTCCTACGGAATCCGCCAAAAAAATCAATTTTTTTGAAAGTTTTTCCGAGCTTATTTTACATCCGACGGATAGTCCGTCACCACCTCAATTCTATCATAATTTTATCGGTATGCGGTCTAACGGATTTGCGATTTCCATCAGAACACAGTCCCGATCGGCCTTATTCCGACGGATGCTATCGACCGGAATATCCATCGGAATTTTGTTTTTCCGATGAAAAATGTTACTTTTTCCATAGGAAAAGCTATTGGAAAAGGCTGATTTTTTAGTAGTGGAAGCCTAAACAATTTGCTCATCGGCTTAGAAAAGTATTCTTAAAAATGGAGAAAAATTGTAAATCAGGTCTTACCCTAATGGTTAAGACTGAGAGTCTGGGTACATCAGATGGCAAGGTTCGATTCTCTCCTCCCCTATTTGTATTGTAATTATATTGTATTACCTTTTACGGCTCCTTCAAACCTCCCAAAAAAATAAAAAAAAGAGAAGAACTTAAAGATGTTTGATGGATAGTCAGAGATAATAGTTATACTAATTTATGGCTTAACAATTGGTGTCACAGATGACTCACTCTATAATTTAATGAGTAAGAATTCTCGGCATGAAAATGATACTCGACTTAAAGTATCACAAGTGATTACCACTAAAAATGAAGTAAGTTGATCAAGATTTTTTAAATATGATAGGCTATCCCTATCCTACAAAATTCAGTTTTCACCATATTTGCTAGGGATTGTCCGGCGATGACAATTCTCAACCATAACGGCCGCCTAGCACATGGATTTGATATAGCTCATCCACGTCATTTGTAGTATAAATGGATGTGGACACTCCATATCATTCCCAAAGTCAAAATATTCGTATGGCAACCTTATCACAATACCCTACGAACAAGGAAAGAGTTACCAAAGCCAGATCTCCACCTGAACGCTGTTTGTCCATCATACAATGCGAATATGGAAGATGCTACTCATCTTTCCTTTCAGTGCCATTTCTCAAGGAAAGTTTGGAATCTTGCATTCCAGCATAATTGGATCTCTTTTGACATTTTATCAACTCAAAACAATAATACTTCAGTTGATGTGCCACTTTCATAAACCATATCAAAATGTGATATGGATGTTGGAAGTAATGGCAAAAACTAACCTCCTTTATTCCTACTCCTTATCACACATAGGAGGATGAGAAGCCCCTTGTGAGGTTTTATTATTTTCTCTTTCTTGGATTTGTTGAATTTCTATGGAGTTGGTTTTTTGTAGTGTGGTGGGGTGAGGGTGAACATCACACACGTGTGTGTACCGCGAGCTGTGGCCCTTATCTACTAATTTTTTGGAGAAAAATTCTTTTAATATTTTCATCCGTTGGCTGCATAACCACCAACGTATACTTGTATATTTCTCTCCCATTTTTTCTCCACCAACGGCTAGTGGCCCTGATGTTTAGCAGCAAGAGTGGTGGCCTTATTTTTTAGCCACCAATTCATTTTGGACCATAGTCGTTTCCTCTTTTTCTCACCTCCATCAGCTCTAGTCTAAAGAATAACTAGTCTGCTCGCCTATTGCTTCAACTTACACCAAGCATCTCATTTCATCTCCTCTCCTGCTCTACTTCTATTGTTCTACTATTCTCTTCTCTATTATGGGCAATTGTAGTCTTATGTGTTCTAAACTTCTAGCTGCGAGTGCATACATTTAGCAAGCTAACTGTGTGAGCCTTTGGGAGCGAACGATCGTTTTCGATTTGTACAGAGGTCGAGCCGAAATCGCTTTCAAGGCAGTGGTGGTCCTATGGCATAGCTCCGGTTCTGATTCCCTTGCCATTGATTTTGACCTACTTTCCTACAAGGGATTGAATTGTGGGATTATTATAGAGCATTGGAAGTCTGGAAATGTTGTGATTTTTGGGTCAAAAATCTTCAACATTACATTCATGCCTCTTCAAGGAAGAGAATTATAAGTACGGCAAAAATCTTTGCATTAGACGTAACCTCACACAAAGACTTCAATCTACTAAACTCCACCACAACACAACTATAGCACAGGAGTATTCAGTGGCTAGTTTGCAAGAAGCTAACCAAGTGATTTCATCAAAGTTGATTTTAATGGATCCAAATCATCAAGAATAGCAGCCAGCCGATTCATAATCCACAAAATGGGGCACAACTTTTATCCTAGTAGCTACCTTCAACCTTGGATCAACATTAGTTCTAATACTAGACTCGACAGTAATGAAAATGGAGTCAAAGCAGTAGTAGAACACTTTTCACACAAAATTCAGCCCGAGGGCGATAATTAAGTTCTCATACAAGCTCTTCAACGTAAAATACAACCAACCCTAGGAAATCCAAAGTCTTATCCAGGACACTTCAATTTTTCTTCAATAATGCATAGAAGAAGTATTTCACATTTCATTAGAGAGAGCAACTTATTGGGTCATTAAATTTTAGATTCATGTTTAGCCCACCATATTGTGGAATTTAGTCCAGCATAGGAACCTTTGTTTTCTCCTTCATGAGGACAATTTTGGTAGAACTCTTGAGAGAAGGGTTCTCTATTTTGTGTCATGTATCTTTCTTTAAAAAAAAAAAATATTACTGATTTTAGTGCCTACACCAGGTAAGAGCTACCACAGTTGGAATAAGCTTGCTAACCCTTTTCCCTTCAAGTTTAACTGTGAATTATAACCAATTTGTGTGGAAGAAAAAAAGTAGAGTTTAAGGTCACGAAAGTAGTGGGGATGAAAACTCCCTAAATGTCAGTATCAGTGTTATTGACTGTTCAAATGTAACAGCTCAAGGACATTGCGTGTTTTAAGTGAAAGATAAAAACTCAATTTGAATGTATTGAGTGATACTGACCAAGCTTGACTATAAGGGAATAGAGTATGAAAGTCATATTAACTAACATCGGTTACGATAGAATCTTTTTGATAAAAACGATTTATATGACATATTGGTTTATTCCTTGAGTTATATTGGTGTTAATATTTCTAGAAATAATCCCTTCTTGATATCTGAATGGATATTATTTTACGATGCAATATATCCTTGCTTATGGCCCGAGGTCTTGTAAAGATTTTCATTGATCTAGTTTTGGACAGTTGTAATAAATCAATTTTGAGTTTATTTGTAAACTATTTTGATTGATTACGGCAAGATCTCTGAAGATCAAATCAAGCTATTCTCTCAGCAATCAAGTTCTAGTATTATCGTTTATCAAGATCTATATTTGGAAACACCAAGATTAGGATTAGCGACATTGATTTTGGGTAGAATACATTGGAGATTTGACAAGTACTACTCCAACGGTCAAGAAGAGTTTGAAATCTATAAAAGTGAGAGTTGAAGCATATCGCAAGAAGAAAGAAAGAATTCCATCGCAAAAAGAGCTCAAGGGAAAATCATTGTCGTTTAGTTATTCTTCATTTGAATATTTAAAAGGGAATTGTAACAAGTAGGTTGGGAACTGACTTTAGTAGCTAGTTGACAGGTCACTACTTAATGAGTGAGCTAGCTGACGTTCCTAAGTCTAGTGAGATTGGAATACTAGATAGATTATAAGGCCAAGCTCATTAGTGTGTACTTGTTAAGTGACAAAAAGTGGACGTGATTAAATTCTAAGGGAAGAAATGCCTTAGGCGGTGATGATTAGCCCTATTTGGAAGGGTGAACATCATAAAAAAAATCATGTGCTTTGTCCCATTTTATTTTTGATCTTTAATTCTATTAATCACTAACACTAGTGACTAACCATCAAGGTTGTCATCTTGGACATCGGCTGAATAAATTCAAACTACATTATATTGCGTTTTTTATAAAGTCTCAATTTTTAAGCAATCATCCCATTCACACCCTTAAAGGTGATCTACCATTAACTTTTGGGACTTTCAGGAAAAACAAGAAATAAATAGTAATCTTAGAGTTTGACTGCCCCATTACCTTACGTTAAGTTTGAGATACCTTGAACCAATAAAGTGAGTCCATTCACGACTACTTGTTTATGCATATCATTACCTTAGATTAGGTTTGAGAGACCTTGAACCAATAAAGTGATTCCATTCACGACAACTTGTTTATGCAAACCACCTTCATCTATTCCTCTAACAAGTTGTGCTACTGGAGATAGCGGCTGACTAGGAAGAAGTAATTTGATATTGGACCAATTGTTAGAGACGAAACATAAGCCTGTCAATTTGTGAGACAATTAAACCCTTTCTTTCTTCAAATAGTGGGGTATTATGTCCATAATACCCAGTGACTTTGGTAAAATAAAATAATACTTATTGGATTTGATATTATTAACTAGTTTTAATGACCCATGCGACGCATGAATTTATATTTGTAAGTTGTCCTCAAAAGTTATATAGCTTTCTTAGCCGCCATTGTCAAATGATGGGAGTCTAATTAATCACTATTGTCATTTTATATAGGCGCAATTTTCATTATATATTGGAGTGTAATTAGCTTTGAGAAAACAACAATTTGTCAAAATGGTGTTCAAGATATTAGCGTACAATCGAGTGATAATTATTTTGGATTTGTTGATACATGTTCAAATATTACTATGACATACATATTAAAAATCGAGTTAGTTGATTCAAAAAGGCTTTAAGAATTCACCATAGTTGAATTACTGATATAGCATATATAACATAACATAATTTCAGATATATATAGACTTTACCAAAGTCATAAAATAAATATATTTGCCCAAAATTGTAAACCAATCAAACCAAAGTTACGTTATCACTTCTAACTTAATTACATTTGCCAAAAACTAAACCTAAAAAAGAAGGTTTATCTATGTGGAGTTAGAGACGGAACAATAATCCACTTTTACGCAAACATAGCACAATAAGAATAGGTTTAGAGAGAATAATCTCACCAATAAAAAAATGTTAATGCTGAATTGGAGTCTGGTACTTTGAAAATTGAAATCAAACTCGTACTTTGGTGATAATATGCAGATAGTAATATTTTGAATATCTGAGATCTACTATTGTCGTCATGTTGTGTCTAAAGTCTCTAATATTCTTTGGTATAAGAAAAAAAAAATCTAATATTTCATAGTTGCGTTCAAAAAGAAAGACAAAAATAACAATGATGGTATAATATAAGAAAAGTATTTTATAATAATTAAATGAACTAACATGGATATTCTTCTTCATAACTATTAACTTAACGCTATCATGATTCCTGGAATATTCAAGAATCCATTGCAACTATTATTTGATGATATTACACTAACCACAGAACAAAATTATAGGACTAGTATTTTGTGCAAATGAAACGGACTAATGTGGATATTTCATTTCATGGTTATTAGATCCAGAAATCACCTAAGTAAAAATTGATAACAATATGACAAAAATTGTAATTAAATAAACAAAGGTATCGTTATTTGATAATGTTAAATTTTGAATATCAATTGGGCCTTAGACAAAGAGGCATGCATACAAGCTCAAATGAGGTTCAAACCCAAAACCAATTGGCAATGGGTGGAGTGACTCACAAGCTTCATATACATGTTCAAACCCTTCAATTTTATCAATGTGAGACAATACTTACTTTTCATATTTTTCTATTTTTATCAATATGGAACAATACTCACTTTTATACTCCAACACGTCTCCTCACGTGTGGGCTACTAATAAGACCCAATACGTGCACACAATTTAAATCAAACGAGAACGGTGGCAAATTAAGATCGAGCAACCTGCACCACGTTAAATTTTTGTATAAATTGGGTCTTAACAAAGAGTCATGTATATAAGCTCAAATGAAGCTCCAACCCAAAATCAATTGACAACGGGTGGAGTAACTCATAAGTTTTATATACATGCTCAAATCAATTTTATCAATGTGGGACAATACCCACTTTTCATATTCTTATATTTTTATCGATGCGGGACAGTATCCACTTTCATACTCCAACACATACACACATAAATCATGCACTCGGATTTTACAATGATTCTTCATTATTTTGTTTTCCATTTGTTCAAGTTCTACTACATTAACTTGGCCAAATACATTATTATAAGAATAACAATAAATTGGGATAATATATTATTACAAGAATAATAATTTTTTGCAGATCTTCTGATCGGGAATTGTCATATAATGGTAGGTAAATTTAAGTAATACTCTTTTCATAATCATTAGGAAAATATTTTTAGGCAAATCTTAGCGATATTCTTCTTATTAATTATTAGAGAGATATCTTTTTTAGATATCAATAAATTATGGCCGGCATTCAAAAAAAAATTATTATTAATTATTTTACGACGTTTAATTATTTTAAAATTTTGTAAGAATGACATGTGTCAAAGATTAGAATGGTGTGTTTTTTACTCGCGTGTGTGTGTATATACATATATATATATAAATATATATATATATATATATATATATATATATATA
>JACYFF010010365.1:45315124-45360224 GCA_017589665.1 Selenicereus undatus | reverse complement strand
ATATATATATATATATATATATATATAGTATCACCATGTGCACCTACCTTTTAAAACGCGGATCTGCAAAACATATGGCGTAATATCGTTGTAAACTAATGTGGAGTACGCTCAAAGAGCTTGTGATGGATTTTGAAGCAAGTCATTGATTCCAAGAGTAGTTATGGATGGCTCGTTGTTGCCAGGGGCAGAGGACGGGGGTGTCACAACGGCCGGTACCACTTAATTCGCGACAGCTTTTGTCCTAAGTCTTTTGCCACCGAAGGATTGAAGAAAAGCTGACTTGAGTACAAACTGCACCCAAAATTGAAGCACAGTTTTTCTTCGTTTCACGAATTAGATGATTCGGGCCGATGTTTAAGACATTGGCCATCATTCAATTATGCAATACAAAACTTTCCTTCGAACTTCTTGATCAGCCACCATAAATATGAGTTCGCAGAAAAATGTAATACACAACGCCTTTGATGGGCGAAAATAAAAGGGAAAAAATAAACTCTTGACAGAAGAACTCAAGGAAAGAACATGAATTTGATCTCGATCTAAGTCGCAGAAAAATGCCCTCAGTTTTCTTTAGTATGATTAGATTCCCGGGAAAATTGGAATACAAGAAGGATCAACTAACAAGTGAAACACGAAAATGAAAATCTTCTGAAGGGAGCGAGAATGATGGAAATTATACCTTGTGATTCTCAGCAAAGTTATCTCATGAATAGGAAACCAGCAAGGTTCCCGTTCTTTGCATTAGCTGTTGCTGTAATAAGAATACAGCCCTAATTGTACAATTCCCAAAGACACTCCTATCCCATTCCGAACCTGAGATGCAATCAAGAAAACAAGAGCTTTAACAGTGGCAAACAATGTTATATACTTATAAAAAGAGAGATACATGAGTGTAGTCAAACTTACATAAATGAAGGGATCCCAGTTAAGCATGCCATATGCAAAGAATGACATGCTCATCAAGAAGGAAGAAAGCGAAAAGGTAAAACGGCATGTACTCGATACTTCTTGTTCGAATAACCAATCTCTGCAGAGCCATCATTCATCAACATCAAAGATTGTCATGTATAAGAGCATGTGAGGAGGACAAGAATGAGTACAAAGGGTCATTATGCATGGGTTTGGACGTGGTCACATCTTGTGTGTGTCACTGTGTTGCCGATGAGGTTGTGAAGAACATGTCAACAAAATTGGTGTGGAAAAACTAGTCAGTCTAGCGTCAAGTGACTTCAGGTTCAGTTGAAAATCAAGGTCCCTATTTTTAGTCCATATTTTGGTGAGTAAATTTGGTCATTCGGCCAAAAGATCATAAATGAACCAGTCTTGCCAAGCCAAATAATGCTACAAGATTAGCCCAAAGGAATTGCCATAAAATATTCTTTTAAAGGAAAAAGACAGACATACAATAATAAACAGTGGGGAGGCAAACATCGAGATGAGCGAAGCACAGCTCAGAAACCCAACAAAAATCTGCCTTGAAGCAAAGTCGACCAAGCTTAAGCTCATGGCAAGAAGCATACCGAATAGCACAAGTACTGCACACAGGAAACCTAGCATCTTCGTCTGAGATAAAACCAGGAAGCAAAGTGATCAACATAGAAGGCAGTCGAAGGAGCCAACCAATCTATAACGGCAAGAAAATCTCTAAGGATAATTGACCTTTTTCACTTGCTCAGCATATGCTATGAAGAGGGACATGTAGACTAACTGGAATATTGCACCAACTGAGTTGACCGTTGTGACCAATATATTATCACGGGAAACAAAGGGTGCTCCATACCAAGCACAGATCAAGCAGTTCAGGAGGGTGTAGACATATGGCAACCCTGAGAACTCTTCTATTGATCCACTTTTGATAATCCTCCTAAATGTCAGTCTGTTGTTTGCAGAGTTAACAGAAAAATTAGCTACAAAATGAGTAATGTCTAATAGAGAGATTATGATTCAGAAGAAGAGAATTTGGAAGGTAAAATGATTTAGGGAGTTTAGAAAGCTCACGTTGGTGATGTTAAATTTTTATATTAATTGGGCTTTCAATAACGAGTCATGCACATAAGTTCAAATGAGGTTCCAGCTCAAAACCAATTGGCAATGAGTGAAGTAACTCACAAGTTTATATACATGCTCAAACCCTTGCCTTGCACAAAACCTAGCAACGTGGTCTCCTCCTGCAACCACAATTTATTGTTGTGAAGAATAGTGCATTTGGGTGAGACTTTAAGCCAGTTAATTTCGACTGTCTAAGTATAGATGATCAAACTTTCAGGCACGGGCGGGTACTTGGGTTCTCATCAGTCAGACATATAGTTGATGTGTCCAATACGATTTGTAGGATTACGTAATCAATGTAAAACTCTACTTTGGCAAATTTGGTCGTCACTTAGAGTATCGTTTGCTTTATGTGAGTCAGAAAATGAGGCATTAGTCAATTTTGCTGAACCTAGTGTGTGGCTCAATAGCCGATACCACAATTTGTTGGGCACCGACACAAAGATGGATAACCCAGGTGATGTTCTAGGGACAAAGTCATTTCTAGAAAAAATTTCAGACTGTGAAGTTATAGTGTGTTAGGGTTGAATCGAATCGCAATTCGATATCACAGCGGAAGTAATTAGGATGAATAGATAAACAGAAATTCTAAAACAATAACAAGAACAAATCACACACCAAGAATTACGTGGAAAACCCCAATGTGGGTAAAAATCACGGACGCCGACAAGCCAGGAACAATTCACTATGAGAATCTGAAGTACAAAGATTGCAATCACAATACGTGATTCACTCTGGATGTTACAATCCCTCAATTTGCACTCAATCTCACCAATTGTGTTTGGGAATAGGGTTAGGACCTCTGAAGATCGCCACTCGCACCTTTTCGCCACGGCACACTCTGTGTTTTTTTGCTCTTCTGCAAAACCTAGGTCGCGAAACCCGAGAAAACTCGGTTTCACTAAAGTGGCACGGTCTCTGCCTTCTGAACTCTGCGTCTCTCTTCGACCTAGCGCCAACTGGTGACCATGCCACCCAGCAGCCCGACCGTGCCTCAGCCCATGCCGCCCAGATGACTCAGATTTTGGGCCACAAACCCAACAATCTCCACCTTGGGCCAAAATCTCCAACAACCCAAAAACATCCAACAATCGAACCCAATGCAAAGTCGCCATCATACCCCCTCACACCGAGGGGAATGCCCCGCAGGGCCATCAGTAAGAACCAACACCTACCAAGTTCAAGCAAAGCTGAAACTTGGCTACAAGAAGGGATTTGGTAAGCATATCAACAGGATTTTCAGAAGTGTGTACCTTCTTGACTACAATATCCCCTGCTGCCACTGTGTCTCTCACATAATGATACTTGACACTAATATGCTTCGTCCTAGAATGATAAGCATCATTCTTAGTCAGATGTGTTGCACTCTGACTATCAGAATACACCACCGTGGTATCCTGATGAACTCCAAGCTCCATGACTAGCCCCCTCAACCAGGTGGCCTCCTTCACTCCTTCTGATGCAGCTATGTACTCAGCCTCAGCTGTAGACAAGGCTGTAACCGACTGCAAGGATGCCCTCCAAGAGACGGCACCAGCACAAAGAGCAAAGATATACCCAGAAGTCGACCTCCTTCTATCGAGGTCCCCAGCATAGTCCGAGTCCACAAAGCCTACCACATTACAAGTAGCAGCTTTGGACTTGTCAAATACCAATCCTTTACCAACAGTTCCCTTCACATATCGAAGGATCTATTTCACTACCTCCCAGTGATCCTTCCCAGGATTGTGCATGTACCTACTGACCACACTCACCGCATATGCCAGGTCAGGTCTAGTGCAGACCATGGCATACATCAGACTGCCAACTACACTAGAGTAGGGTACATGAGACATACTCTCGATATCCTCCTCACTTGTTGGGCAACAACCAGCAGACAGTTTACAATGTGCAGCAGAGGGAGTAGAAACTGACTTACAGTTTTGCATGTTGAAACGATCCAACACTTTCTCAAGATAGCGACCTTGAGATAGAAACAATCTACCTCCCTTTCGATCCCTCTGGATCTCCATCCCCAAGATCTTCTTAGCTGCACCAAGATCTTTCATCTCAAACTCCTAACAAAGTTGAGATTTCAATTTGCTGATCAAGGAACGATCCTTGGAGGCAATCAGCATATCATCCACATACAGTAATAAGTATATGCAAGACCCATTCTCATACTGTCTGTAATACACACAATTGTCAAATTTGCTACGTGTGTACCCATGCCCAACCATAAAGGTGTCAAACCTTTTATACCACTGCCTGGGAGCCTGTTTTAGTCCATATAATGACTTTTTCAACCGACACACTATGTGTTCCTTCCCAGAAACCACAAACCCCTCAGGCTGTTTCATATATATCTCTTCTTCCAAATCCCCATGGAGGAAGGCAGTTTTGACATCCAACTGCTCAAGCTCCAAATCGTACATAGCCACAAAGGAAAGCAACACCCTAATAGATGTGTGTCTTACCACAGGAGAAAATACCTCATTGTAATCAACTCCCTCCTTTTGGTTGCATCCTCGAACAACCAACCTCGCTTTCCATCTGGCAGCCTCTACACCGGGAATACCTTCTTTCCTTTTGTAGATCCACTTGGCAGTTAAGGCCCTCCGGCCTTTAGGTAGCTGACAAAGATCCCAGGTCCCGTTCTTGTGAAGACTATCCATCTCCTCTTGCATAGCACATTCCCAATGCTGGGAATTAGAACACGAGACAGGTTCTCTATAGGTGGAGGGATCTTCCCCTTCAGGCACCTCCTCAGCAACGGAGAGTGCATATGCTAGCAAGCTTTCCTCATCAGTGTATCAGGCCAGCCTCCGGATCTCCCTCCGAGGACGATCACGAGCAATGGAGTGATCGACCTCCTCCACCTGAGGCCGGTTCTCTCTAGCAGCAGTAGGCGCAGCAGTATCATTCTGCTGGGCTGACTGATCATCAGCTCCACCTTGAGCTGAAACACGCTCCACCTAAAACTCCACCTCCTTGTTGATGCTCGTCGAGTCTCAAGCACCAACCCCAGGCAATTCCGAGTCTGCTATAGGTGACAGCATGGCAGACTCGTTGAAGGTCGCATCGCGACTCTGGATGACCTTCTTCAATTCAGGACACCACATCCTGTATCCCTTGGACTCTGCAGCATACCCAAGGAACATACACTTGACTGCTCGAGGTGCCAACTTCCCATTGGTCACATGGGCATACACCGGGCACCCAAAAACTTTCAAAATAGAGTAGTCTACTGGATAACCCGACCACACCTCCTCTGGAATCTGGAAGTCAAGGGACGTGTGTGGCGACCAGTTCACCAGGTAGCATGCCGTGGAGATAGCCTCAGCCCAAAACCCCTTGCGGTCCCAAAGCCCCGCATTAGAAAGCATACACCTTGCTTTCTCCAGAAGTGTCCGATTAACACGCTCTGCAACCCCATTCTGCTGGGGTTTCCCGGCCAGAGTCTTGTGTCGTGCTATGCCATTGATGGCACAAAACTCATCGAACTCTGACTCGACAAACTCAAGCCCATTATCCGTCCTGAGTTTCTTAACCTTTCGCCCAGTCTGATTTTCAACTAGGGCCCTGAACTTCTTGAACATAGTGAAGGTTTCATTTTTCTGCCTCAAGAAGTATACCCATACCTTGCGCGAAAAATCATCCACGAAGGTAAGCATGTAGCGTTTGCCTCCCATTGAAGGCACTCGGGATGGACCCCAAAGGTCCGAGTGAATATAGTCAAGCACTCCTTGAGTGCGATGTTGCGCTGTAGAGAAGCTCACAATTTTCTGCTTCCCTAGCACACAATGGTCACAGAAGCTCAACTTGCTAGTCCCAACGCTACCCAGACGACCCTTCTTGCTAAGGAGGGTCATCCCCTTCTCGCTCATGTGCCCCAGACACATATGCCACAAGCGAGTCTCATCAGCATCAGATGACACTGAACCAACTGTAGCCACCCCTGCAACTGTCGTCCCTTCCAGGATGTACAGGCTTCCCATGCGAGACCCCTTCATTACTACCATGGCACCCTTCATTACCTTCAGTACGCCATGTTCCATGATGATGCGACATCCATTCGTCTCCAACGTCCCCAAGGATATGAGGCAACGTGTCATATCCGGGAAATGACGAACATTGGATAGAGACCGAACGATCCCATCATGAGTCCGTATCTGCACAGTACCTCTGCCTGCAATGTTGCACCGTGTGTCATTGCCCATGAGAACCACTCCAGAGTTCACTGGCTCATAGGAAGTAAACCACTCCCTATAGGGGCACATATGAAAGGTGCAGCCAGAATTAAGCATCCATTCATCGCCCATACTCCTGCCTGTGGTGGTGTCTAAGGACATGCGGGTTGCCACCAACACATCTCCATCGGACCCCGACTCGATCACACACTCAGCTGAAGCAGGCTTCTCAGATCCTTCCCTCTTCTCCTTATTCTTCAGCTTCCAGCAACTGGCCTGAATGTGGCCCAACTTGCCACAATAGCGACAGGTCTTGTTTGCGTGAGGATTGCGGGATTTGGAGCGACTCTTTTTCCCCTTGTCATTCCCCTTCTTCTCAGGTCTACCACGAACTATCAGCCCCTCCGCGGAGTCTGTATGAACATCCTGGTCAAATTTCTCCTTGGAGAGCAAATTTGACTTCACATCCTCGAACGATATAGTGTCCGAGTTACTGTACAACATTATCTCCTTGAAATGCTTGTACGATGGTGGTAGAGACACAACTAATAGGATGGCCTTGTCCTCATCCTCGATCTTGACATCCAGGCTCTCAAGATCAACCAGTATTGAATTGAAGTCGTTCAGGTGCCTCTGAACAGGAGTACCTTCAGCCATTCGAATGGTGTACAGTTTCTCCTTCATGTGAATTTTGTTGGCAAGACTCTTCTGCATGTAGAGCTCTTCCAACCTCGACCACAGTTCCACCGCAGTTGTGCGATCAAGCACCTCCCTCAGTACGTGAGGCGCTAAGCACAGTTGTATGGCGGAGACTGCCTTCAATTCCAATTCCTCCCAATCCTCATCCGTTGATTTTCCACGGCGCTTCTTCTGGTGTTCAGGCCATTGTTCATCAGTCATTGTTGAAGGTTTCATGTGAGGCCCCTGCAGGACCTTCCACAACCCATGTTGAATCAGTACAACTCTCATCTGCACTTTCCAGAGATTGAAACTCATCTCCCCATCGAATTTCTGGATATCAACCTTCATGATTGAAGACATCCTGACAACCCTAATTCGCTCTGATACCACTTGTTAGGGTTGAATCGAATCGCAATTCGATATCACAGGGGAAGTAATTAGGATGAACAGATAAACAAAAATTCTAAAACAATAACAAGAACAAATCACACACCAAGAATTACGTGGAAAACCCCAATGTGGGTAAAAACCACGGACGGCGACAAGTCAGGAACAATTCACTATGAGAATCTGAAGTACAAAGATTGCAATAACAATACGTGATTCACTCTGGATGTTACAATCCCTCAATTTGCACTCAATCTCACCAATTGTGTTTAGGAATAGGGTTAGGACCTCTCAAGATCGCCACTCGCACTTTTTCGCTGCGGCACACTCTGTGTTTTTTTGCTCTTCTGCAAAACCTAGGTCGCAAAACCCGAGAAAACTCGGTTTCACTAAAGTGGCACGGTCGTGCCATGTGGCACGGTCTGACCGTGCCAAATCTCTGCCTTCTGAACTCTGCGTCTCTCTCCGACCCAGCGCCAACTGGTGACCATGCCACCCATTAGCCCGACCGTGCCTCAGCCCATGCCGCCCAGATGACTCAGATTTTGGGCCACAAACCCAACATAGTGAATTAAATAACGGTTTCACTAATGTTATCATTCTATTGCCTGAGAATAATAGGTGATCAACACTGTCCAGATTTGGGTCCAACTGAAACAGTCTCTCGGCAACGCATTGGTGAGACTGCTTAAATCAAACCCACATCCTCCTAGGCAAACTTCTGTATATTAACTTGGTTTTGGTTTGGTTTAACATGTGCACTATATTCTTAATTTGTCAACTGATCCATTAGCTGACCGTGAATTAATCTGACTCAGCGGTACCAAATTTTCCCCCCCTCTTTCTGACAGCATATAATGTGGTGTCACCATATAATTGTTAAAAATAATTAAAGCAACCAGGTTCTGCTCAGAAAACAAAATTCGAACAGCCCAAAATCCCAATAACCTGCAAAAAACAGGAGATTGGCCACAGTCAACAATCATTTAGAGCGAGATTGCCGACACTAACAGAGCATAATCTGCTTAAAAATAACCCATTTCAAGAAGACTCCTGAAGAATTAACTACCAGCAATCCCAGCTGCATCTTTGAAAAGGGAATATGTAGCAAAAGACAGAGAAGGAGAAACATGAATTCTTGATTACAGGGTGGCTGATCTTTCTCTCTCTAGAGGGAATAATTCTTATTGTGAATCTTGTTTTACTCCTTCCTGTAAGTTTCCAAAACTTCTGAATAATTTATTCACGAGGAATTTGAAAATTAAACGAAGTTGTAATTGACTTTACTTGGGCGCAAAAATGGAAGTGCAATTATCGACCCTGTTTTCAGGGAGAGAATGATTGAATGAATAAGCACATGCACTTGTGCTGAGTAAGTTACTTCTGGCTTTGACAACGTGGGGAATTTGGGTTGCTGTAGGAAAGGTAGGAAGTTCAAACTTCAAAGCTGGCATTATTAATCGAAATGATTTTTGTAATCCGAATTCTAAACGCTTGCCTGCTCTTTTATTTTTTGTTTTTTTGTTTTTGGTGTAAATCATCTACATGTTAGTTGTCTGAGGTCCCACAATTATTGAGGGCGATTGACTCTTACAATTTGGCCCTTTGTTTAAAGGCTTCTGGTAGTTAAGAGGGGTCATGATTATATATACACATTCATATCAAACACCTTCAGACCCCCTGGCGCAGTGTCTGTTGAATCAAATTCGGCTTGATAGATAAATATCAATTTGGCTATGGCAAATTCAGTGTCGAATTATATGAATCTTCTAGGCCAATGAGATATTTTTTTCGTTGAAACTCTAATCGTCTCTACATACAAACATGGCTTAATGAATAAGCCTTTCAAATATAAAGAAACTTCTCCTATCTACGTGTTAGCACCCATGAAGATATGCTACTAAAAATCTGGAAACAAATAGAGTTTATAGGGATTACTATATTGGATCATTCTCTTAATTCATGTCATTTAAGGCATACCTTTGCATGTTACGCATGCCATATAGATATGTTCACGCCTATTTACAAAAGGAATGCATCCTTTCATAAAACATTATTCCTAAAGAGACATGTCTCTTTTGGGGTACAGTCCTTCAAGGAGGAGATATACATTCCTACTTACATGTCTTCATGAATAATAACTTCACAAATTATTACTTATATATGTTTTATAGTGTTCTCATTTTTATGAAAATTTCCTTGAACAGTATGTGGGGATACCAACTTAGATTAGTTAATGATATGAAATTTGTTATTTTTAAATAAGGCTTCAATTTTTTAGTAATCTAAACATTAACAACAAGTGATGTAAAAGCTTAACTTCTTATGGTTGATAATAACTTAATTCCAATTAAATAAAGGATCAAAGACCAATGAGATTAAAACGTCAAATGTGAAGATCACATATAACTATGATTGTTATAGTGAATTCCACAAAGGTTACTCCGTCGGACTTTAAATCAACAATCTTTCTAATGCATCTAATTTTTCTGAAGAACCAAAAGTAAATGACAATTACATGGGTCAAACTTTTTTCACTCATAAATTTTCTTGCATGCTAGCTTAGTCACCATAAGTGCTATGCTCCTAAAAGGATGAGTAGTAATATCACAAGCATACGGTTGTCAGCCGTATTACTTGAGGGTTGAATCCACAGGGATGAGATCGAATTTAGGTCCCTACAACTACAACTAACCCATAATAATTAAACTAAAAGCACGAAAGGGGCAAAACAAAATCATTTGACTAATAGCATTGAAACCAATCTGAACAGGATTAAACTTGTAAACGAAATATCAACTGTTAAAGAAATTATCACAACTACTAATGAATTATAAATTCTAATTAACCAAGAGAAAAGGGAAAGGAAAGAGATAACCACAACTAGTCAAAGCCAATGAGAAAAATGAAATCTTCTGTGAGTGTCAATCATAAGTATTCAACATCCACTATGAACCCAAAGGAATAATAAAATTTGAAACTTTGAATGAAATAATTTTGAAGGTGACAAAGATTCAACCAAAATTGAAACTACAAAACTTGAATTGAAATTAGATCTAGAAAAATTGAAATAAAACTAAAACTAAAAGAATTGCATAGAACTCAAATCGAAAGAATTTTCAAAATTATAATAATCTATAAAACTACTAAAAAATAAAGCTAGAATTGAGAGGGAGAGGAAATTGATTGATTAAAAACCACCAAATGATCCCTATTTATATTAGAGTTAAGTCCCCAGCTTTCCTAATTATATTAAATTTCTTATTTTTGAAGTAATTTTACCACTTTACTAATTATACCCAATTGTCAATTTCTAATTTCTTGATTGATTTGGAAAGAGACTCCACCACCATATTTCTTCAATTCCTTCATAGCTTCAATCCTGAACTTTCCAATTTTCACTTGTTAATCGTCATATAATCTGTTGGCCTTGATTTGGTGTGTTGAAGGAGAGTGAGGTGTTCAATTTTAGCCTTAGGATAAAACGAGGATCAGGCTAACCTTGCACAAGTGCTGGGTCGCCATACCAATTAATGAAAAATCATCTATTCAACCTTCAAATTTTGAGTCTTTTTCTCATCCACTTATTACCTACAAAACTGTACAAAATCCTATTAAAACACAAAATAAGCTCGAAGATAACTAAAATCTAAATCAATAGAGGTATAATATTTAGCTCTTTTGATGACTAAACAAATACCCTCACCCCAAGATTTTGCTTGTTTTTTAGTAGAAGAAAATAAAAGAAAGTATACATAATACACCTAACTCACTTTCATAGCAATTACGGTTGCACTTAGCACATGCAACAAGCCCTTTAAACCCTAGATTCCCCCTAGTGGACAAGTGTGATCTCGTTAGAGTTTGCAGAAGATATATTCACAAAATTTTTGAAGAAGAAGAGAGAAACAAAAAGAAAAATAGAAAAACTTTTTGAATTTTTCAAATATAATAAAATACACAAGAGAAAAAACTGTACACACTTGCCCAACTAATCACCTTTGCAACCAAAATATTGGATTATACACATGCACAAGATACATATTAAGACTCTTAATCCTAAAGAATCACACCCATGCACCACTTTTTCACCTCATAGACCATCAAAACAGTAAGTCCATCTAGTACATAGCATGCAAGTGTACCATCACACTAGGAGTTAATGTAACGCCCCCAAAAGAAAATGACATAATTTACGAAAAACTGCAGCGGAAGACTTAGTAATAGAAGGCGCTATCACCGTCCTGATAAGGACAAGACTTACTGAAACCATTTAATCTCGCAACTCATATTCACAATCACAAAATCTATTAACTGAAACACTTCAAGACCAAAGTCCATAATAGTTCAACTTCAATACTATCGACTTAATTATACCATGTGATAACTTGCACTCTACACTATACAAATATATTGAATATAGATCTAACTTGACCCTGAGGTTGATTCCAATATTCATGCTATGTTGAATCCACTGCGAGCACCTGATGACTTCCAAAAGGGCTTGCTAAAAGGGAAAACATGTGATACTTCATCACCTAAAATGGAAAACATGAAAACAATTCAAAAATATAAGCAAAAACTCAATACATGTATTCCTATATTGTAAAATGAGCATATAGACATTGTTGATGGGTACCTGTCTTTGCAATTCATTTAGTTGGTAATAACAGTGAAAATGAAAGTAATATGGAACTGAATTGCTCATTATTATCTGGATGTGAACCCCTTGCAATGATATGATCTATACATAGGTGTACACCTGCCAATCCAATCAAGAATTGGCCTGAAGCCGCGTGGGTAAATGATGGGCTGACGCCCTATAGATGATAACTGACAGGGTCACAAGTTAAATGGCAAATCACTGTATAAACTGATTCATTGATAAAATCATTCAGAGTTATACCTTGATAAACATGTTCTTCTTTCTGAAGATACAGGCAATGGACGTACCTTAAATCTTTAAAAATGTTATCTGACTTGATACAAGTTAGCTGTTTCATAAATGTCATCTGAATTGATAAATATATTCTGACTTGATAACACTTATGCATAATGAGGAACGATAACTATGCCTCAACTCTATTTCATAAATGTCATTGTAAGTATGTGTAGTCAGTAAATAATCTTTAATCACACAATTGAGTAAGTAAAAGTATGTGTAATAGAAATTGAGTAATTTATATGGTATACATAACTTGGGTATTTCAATATAACTTCAAAATTGAATTGATGAAAGTAATTAAATTTGATATAAAGTAAATAGAAGTAAACTAGTCCACAATTAGATAAATGAGATTAGAAAGGAAAGGCCTTGATGGTGATCATTGAGAGAGTGGTTGTCGCCTCTTCTGAAATAGGTTACTGATACGCGTTTAAGGCTTACTGATGTATAACTTTGTTCAAGATAACAGTGAGTACACTAGATTGGCTTGATAAATACAATTGATATATTATGAAGTGAGTAAGTAATAAAGGTTTGAGTCCAAGAGAGATATATCTTGGTTCAAAATAGCATAAACTGCAATAACTTGGTCTAATAAATATGGTTTCTGAGTCACAACTCTCCCTACTTCTCATATTTTATTCATAAATCCATTAGATATCGAATTCCACCCGAAATGAATCATTGAACTCAATAGAAGCTATTAAGCTCACTAATTGTGGTATTTTCTTTGTAAAATCCATAAATGATTCAAAGCTCATAAACAAGCTCCCAAATTGTATATTAGTCTTCTTCTTTCTCATAAATCAAGCTAAAAGCTCCATGAAAGTCCATGAATATTCATTTCCCCCCTTAAATAACCTTGATTTGCTTGGCCCAAAATACACAAAATGAGTTCATGATCAATCTCACTTAATCTTTGTTATTACTCTTTACACAATTACTCAAAAAGCTTCTAAAACTCACCAAACTCAAAATACTCAACCAAAATTCATGAAATATTATAGAAAATTCCAAAATAATATGGAAAATTTACAGTAAAAGTTTCATAATTTTCCTCCATGTATACGCTACACAGAAATTGCAATAACAGCCTAGTTTGCACCAAAGCAGGTTAGTTCACTTCAACAATTCACAACATTCACCCTAGACCTCAAATGGAGACCTAAAGTCCCAATATGAAAATATTAAGAAGTCCCAAAAAAATTTCATTTGTAACACAAAATGTGATTCCCACAATAGGATTCCCAAAATGGGGCTAAAACACAAGTGTGTCAGTTTTGGTCCCATTCTGCGCAGTTTTGGTAGAACGACCATAACGTTTTCTACAAACCTAGGATTAAGGTGATTCAAAATCCATTTGAAATTTGACACACAGAGCTATCTACCCACCAAAAATCATAATTTTTCCATGGGCCTATTATTACCAGTTTAATCCCAAAGTCTGACCTGTCTTTTTGAAATTTCAGCCCTCACTGTTTTAGCTTTCCCCTCTCTTTTCACACAAATCCTCTCTTGCAATCATTCCAAATCACCAAAAACATCATCATAATCATCAATATAAATAAATATTACAAAATCAAATACAAATCAATCCATAAACTTGGCTTGAACTTAAGCTTGCATGAACATGATCATCCCTAAACCCAAGAATGAATCAAGCTCAACTTCACCATGATCAACACCAAAATAACTCTTATTTGTTAGCAAAATATTATGATCAATGATCACAAGCATCAAAACAAGAATCAAAACTAAAATAAAAATCAAAATCAACAAGATCAAGATTAGGGTTTACTCATTTTGATTGCAAATAAGTAGAGATGGAGATGAGATTTAATGGTTTTCATGATGAAGGATGGTAGTTAGAGGTACTAGGATGTTGAAGGGAGTCGGAAAACACTTGAGCTGGCCAGAAAAGTGGCCGGAAACAGCCCAAATAGTGGTTGGGCTGCTGCTATGAGGGGGAGAGAGAGAGGAGAGAGAAACTCGAGTTTTTTTGGGTTGAATTGTGTTTGTCTTGACTAATCTAACTCGTGGCTGAAATTTTATCCTCAACAAAGCTTTTGTTAACCATGGTTAGCTGTAAATCATAGTAATTAGTTAGGTTAAAGAATGCAAACTTGTTGGGCTTCAAGTTGGGTCAAAATAAGTTGGGTTCGGGAATAAAACGCTTCATAACGATAACGTTTTTGCGTAACTCAAAATTAAATTTTTGTAATGTTATCAAAATAATAATAACAATAATAATAATAACAATAATAATAATAATAATAATAATAATAATAATAATAATAATTTCTCAAACTATAATTATCGAGGCCTACTATCGATTCATCCGATATTTAATTAATCAACAAAATTTGAATTAACAATCAATGAAACTTGAATTGCAAATGGGACCCAAATGAAATATCCCCCAATCGAGATGAGTAAATACGATAAATGAAAGAGACAAATTTAAATGACATAAGGTAATTCGGTGAATATATAAATTGAGGGTAATTGAATTAATGAACATGATTTGGTTAAACAAATAACCATGAGTGATTAAATCCATAAACATGATAAATTAAATAAATAAACATGATTAATTAAATAAATAAATATGATTTAAATAAATAAATATGGGTTAGGGTCGGGTTATTACAACTAAGCTCTCCAAGGTTTGACTCAATCCCACTTAACTACTTTATAGACTTATTGACTTGAGAAGCAAGATTTCCTAACAGCAGTATTGCTACAAAGGGTAACACCCAAAAGAGCATGCCTCAAAATGTTACTTGTCATTCCTGACTTTATAGCTTTTTATTTCGATTTTTTCTCCTTTTTTTATTTTTTTCAACTATTTTTATTCTTTTGCTATATAAAAAGACAAGTGGGAAAATCGAACCATGAAAGTATAAGACCTTAAGATAAAGGTGATATGTAAATAAGGGTTGGATTTAACATTATGATGGAATAACGAGGTTAGAACTAAGGTAAGAAATGGAACACTTTGGACTAAGGCATATCATATAAACAATACTTATATACAACTCAATACTAAGTCAGAGGGAGTCAAAATTAATCAAGATGGTACAACTCCCAAAATCACACAAAAAAAATAGAAATTTCTTTTGGTTTTCTCAAAAGATTTTCTCTTTTTTTCTTTTTTCAAAAAATTTTGAAGAATAGCTTTCCCTTCCCTATACCAAGATGACACAATGTCCACATTGTGGGAAATTAGCAGCAAGAACACAAAATAAAAGCAAGACAAAAATAAAAGACATGATATGTATAGTACACAAGGGATAGAATAATAATATTAGGTCAGGTACAAAATTACACATAAGTTATAACCTCCTGAAATTTATTTAGACAGAGGCTTATAGAGGATTAACCACTCTATAACAAGCGGAACATAGCTACTCAAGTCATAACCCATTAGTGAACATAGTAGCTTATCAAACTTGTAAGAAAAACTCTCACTAACAACAAAATAGTAAAAAATCACAGAGTTGAAGCTAGAATAAGTACATCCATATGATCAACGTAGCGCAATTAAGGGTTCGTTTCAACTTATCAAATCGTTGGGCCCAGTCTTGAAATAGACAAACATACTTAAGCCAAGCCAACAAATTGGTCATCGGCTTAGCAAGTTGATCACCATAAACAAGCTGTCTATGCATATCAATGGGTCGTAAGTCCACAAGTCTCTTAATCTTGACATGCTCAAGAGTCTGGTCCAAATCAACAATCATTGACATAAGAGTGTCAAACTTTAAAAATTCAGACTTTGATGGCTCAATGAGATGATTAGTTATGATATGGTCCAAACAAAAGGATTCATATTCAACATAGATATCCACATTCAAATCTTCATTGACATCAAACCCACATAAAAAAACTCATATTCCACAGAGAAATGACGATCATCAAATTTCAAATTAGTAAGCTCAACCACCCCTTCATATCACTCTTATATACTGTTGACGCCAAAAATGTGCTATTTTTACAGTACCTTTCTACCAGATTTATGCTCGGAATAATTATTATTTTTAGATTTTTATTTGATTTCATTTAATTTGCAGATATTGAATAATTTGAGAAAATACTCGAAAAAGGTGGAGGAATGTTGGAAACTGAAGGATTGGGCCAAGTTGACTCAAACCCGGCCAAAATTACTTAGCCTAGGTCTTCTGTAGCCCATAAGAGAAACAAAAAAAAAAGAGAAAAAAAACAAAAGAAAAAAAAATAAAACCTCGGTCACGCATGAGGCATCTGACCAGCTTCAGATCTCTCCCCCTCCCCTTTTCTCTTTCTCTCTCCTCTCATTTCCCCTCTGCCTCGAAGAGCCCGATACCCCTCCGCTGCTCCTTCTTCTTCTTCAATTTTCAGAACCCCAAAACCCCTGCCATTGCCCTGCCTCTTCATCTTTCCCCTCAACCTCGGTCCCTCTTCTCTCTCTCTCTCTCCTCTTTCAATTTTCAGCTCCATCAATGTGGCGGTTTCAAGGGTAGGTGAAGAGTTGCAGTCACGGGCTACAAATCGCAAGTTTGGGCGTCGCAAGGAGGTATCAATTAGGCTTTTTCTAGGATTTAGCTAGTTTTAGTTACAGTTTTAGTTCAAGCTTGCAAGATTTTCGAGTTCAAATTTAGAGATTTTAGGGTTCGAATTTTGTTCAAGTTTTCCTATTTTTCGGTTTCTAGATCTGATTTCTAGCCTTCGAAAGTCATGTAGCGTGTTTGTTATTACTTGAAATTGTTAGAGCATCTGATTTGGGTTGAGAAATTTGTAAAATTTGGTTCAATTTGAGGAGTTATTTGTTCGATTGCCCAATTTTTACCCCTCCCCTGCTTTCGCTCCATTTTCGTATGTCTATTTCAGAGTGAATTGCCTCTGGGTTCTGGAATTTGAGTTGAACTTTTGAAATTTGGGTTTGGAACAATATTCTATTGGGGGTTCAAGTTGATGTATTTCGTTGAATTCAAGGCACTTCCTTCTCTGCTTTGATTTTGCAAATTGCTATTGTACGTTTGGTTGTTTGGGCATTTTGTTTTGTCCACTGTGTGTGGAGATTCATCTGCGGCTTCTGGTGTTCCCTTTGAGGCCCAAGTTGATTGTCCAATTTCATGCCCTGTGCCAGTAATTCAACTTCCTAGTATGGGTATTGCAAGATTTCGACTATTTGGTTGTAAATGATACTGCTTTAGTTCATGAGTTTTGTGCTGATGTTAGTGACGAATCTGGGTTTGCTTATTTGGTTGTGATTCAAGCTATGCAGTCATTTTGCTATCTCAGTTTGCCTTCTCAATTTGTTTATATATTTTGTAGCCCTCATTTAGGATTGTGGTGATTGATAATCGATCGTTTTTTTTTATGCTAATTAGTTAGAATGAGGCTAGTATAGTTTAATTTCGTAGCCAATAGCCTAATTTCACAACCCATCCCTGAGGACGATACCCGTTAGTACTACAACGATAACCGTATACTTGCGGAAAAATTCACAACAAGTTTTTGGCTCCGTTGCCGGGGATGGCGTTGTGAATTAGGTTGCTTCGAGTCGTAGTTTCGTCATTCGAGTTGTTTGAATCATTTTCGTGTTAGTTTTATTTCTTGTGATTTTTAGGTATCAATTGAATTTGTGTTTAGTTTAGAGTATTTTGATCTTTGAATTGAGTTAGTATTTGAGTTTTTGTTTAGATCAGTTTAATTTGAATTTTTATTTGCTGCTGAAGAAAAAAAAAAAAAGAGCACTCACCAATCTTGGTTTTGTGCAGGAAAAAGGAATAAAAAAAAAATGAAAGGCACCAGTGCAGGTTTTTTTTTCATATTTTCAGATTCTGTTTGATTTTTCTGCTCTGATTCTGGTGTAATGTTTTCTGTGTGAATATTTTTCTTAAATTCAGCATGAGTTTCAGAGGCTATGTGAATTTTTCTGGAATTTTTACGATTGTGTGGAATTTTCTGTGAATTTTGGAACTAATATTCTATTTCGAATTTTCTGCACAGTTATGGAACAGAAAAAAATTAAAAAAAAAATATATCCATGTCTCTTGTGATTATGTTGAATTTTCTGTGTATATAGTTCTGATTTGGAGTTTGATTTTCTGTTTTTATTTTATTTTTTCGCTTTTGTTTAGGTTTTAGTTTATTTTCTATTTTCTGTTTTTGTAGTTCAAATAAAAATCAAAAGGAATGATGCTCAAGTCTTGTGCTTATTTTCTATTTTGTGTATTTGGTCATTTCTTGTTGATTGAGTCTTTTGGTAATATAGTTTTCTTTTTGTTAGTTTATTTTGTTTCGTTCCTTTAATTATTTGAATCTCTTGTTTTTGCTTTAGTCATGAATTTGTAATTAGTGACCTAGAGTCATTTTCATTTTCTTTCCTTTAAAAAAAATTTAAAAATTGAAAATCCTAAAAATTGAAAAATTCTGAATATTGAAAAAAAAATGAGTTTTAGGAATGCCAGTTTTTAATTTTTCACAATTTGAGCATGAACCTTTCTGGAATTATCTGTCTAGGCTTCATGCTTATCGTGCTCAATTGAATCAAAATTTTGAGAAATGAAAAATTTGTGAGGTCATCGTTGTGGGTCTAAATTCTGAATTTCGTGGTCGTGTTGAGTATATTTATCCTGGGGGTTTACTAGGATTATTCACTAGAACTCAAGATGGAATTTGGGATTTCTTTGAAAATTTAGCTTGGGATAATTATGAGTTTGAACAAGCTAGATTGACTTTAGGATACCCAACTCATGAGTCTGCTTTTCATGCTCATCCTTACCACCAGGACTTCTATGACTCCTCTCATGCTTATGTGCCTCCTGTTTTGTGTGATTATTGCGAGTCTTCTGATCATGCTGCTTATACTTGCCCTTATCGTGATTTTGATGCTAATTATGCAAGTATGGAAAAAAGGTTAACTGAATTGACTAATAAAATGGTAGAGACCATGAAAGCGAGAATTACTAAATATTCTCACTATTTTAATCAAAGTAGGGAGAATTGTAATGAGTCTAACTCTTGTTTAGGATCTCCTAAATCAAGAGTTAATCTTTTTGATGATTTTGAGCCCTCTTGTCTTCCTAGGCCTAGCTTGAATGATGCCCAACCTTTGTCTAGTTTAGAACAAGAGGAAGACCTCCCTACATCTCTATCTCCTGTCCTTGCAACACACACTACCTCCCGTATGGATGTCACTGAAAACGTCATAGTTTATGCCGACCCACCCACCATTTTTGATGAATCTTCTGAGTCTGAGGATGGTCAGGAGTCTGAGCATACTGGTGAGTTAGATATGAGCATCCCATCTGTAGTTGAACTTCATGATTTAGATGACTCAAATGCTATTTCACAGGAGTCACGTGAAAAGGACATTGAACCCACCATTTTGAACTTTGATGATGATATTTTGTCTGTGGAGTATGAATCTTTTTCATGTGGATTTGATGTTACTGCAAGTTTTGATGAGGGTTTTTGTGTTGAATATGAATCATTCTCTTTTAACCCTCTAATACCTTCTGAGTCATTTCCTGTTGAATATGACTCATTTTGTTTTGATGCCAACATGGATTTGGATGTGGATTTGTGTGCTGAATACGAATCTTTTTCGTTTGAACCCATTCAAACTAACATTTTTCTTGGAAACTACAAGCTTGAATTTGTTGAGTCTGAGAACATTAGCACTGAGACATTTGATTTAGACCAGACTCTTGCGCATATTGACCTTAAAGGACTTGTGGATTTAGGACCCTTTGCTTTGCTTAGACGGTTCATTCATGATAATCCAATTTCTAGGCCAATGACCCACCAGCTGGCTAGTTTGCATTCCATCTGCTTGTTTGATGTTTGGGACCATACATTTGACAAATTGAAACGAGCGCTCACTTGTGCTGCATTGTTATGGTGGATGTACTCTATTTGGCACCAACTCTCACATGTTGATGGTCTTAATTTTATCGAGGGTTGGTCTTCTGTATTTGACAAGCTACTTCGTGCTCTAGCAAGTGTTGATTTAAGTAGCGATGTTGCTTTTGATATGGAGTGGCTGATGCTCCATAGGCCTCTATCTGAGCAAATTTCTGGAGGCATAACTTAGGTGTAATTCTGCACCTAATCTGGTATAAACGTTTCTCTTTATCTCTTCTTTTTATTTATTTTCGTTTGTATATATTTGTTGCTTTGTTTTCTTTTTATTGTTTTATTTTTGAGTTTTAGAGTCATGTCATTTTTCTTTCTTTTTGAGTCTTAGTCTTCTTTTTGTATATTCATTTTTCTTTTTAGTTTTTTTTTCTTCCTTTTGTCTGCTTCTTTTCACTCCCAATGAGGACATTGTGAGATTTAGGTGTGGGGGTGGGGAAAATTTGAAAAACAAAAATAAAAAAATTAAAAAAAAAGAAAATCTTTGAAATCCAAAAAGATATTTGTTTTGTTTTGGGGCAGCTTTATACTATTCTTATCAGCTTAAATCCCATATACTTTGATTTTTAGCTTGTATATAACGCATGATGTGCTTGATAGGTTTTTGTCCTTAGTGTGGCTTTCTAAGCCCTAATTTCAACCCCAATTGTTGATTCTTGATGTGTGCAATCCAATCCTTAATTATACCCTCATCATTATCCTAAGGTCTGAGTTTTCCATTATTGGCTCTCCTATTTGACTTTGACATAATTACGTTTGCCCAAACCAAAAAAAAAGGAAAAAAAAAAGAGAAAAAAAAAAGAGAATGAAAAGGAAATGAAATGAAATTTGGAATGACAAGTAACCATTTGAGGCATGCGTTACTGGTTGTTACCCTTTGAGGCAATATTGCTACTGGGAAAGCTTGCTTCCAATGTTAATGAGTTGATAATGTAATTTGTGTTAATTAAGTGGGATTGAGTTTGATTTTGGCAACCTATGCCTTAGGATGATGGGACACTTGCACACGAGCATAGGGAAGGTTTCCAAGTCTTGATGTACAGTTGGGTGAAAAATTAGTGCTTTGATGTCATCCGTGGGTAGAGAATCTTAATGAGTACATTTTGTTTATATGCAGGCCAGTATCTTGCTATATGAGTGATTTAGTTGATTAGAATGTGTATATATCTTTCCAAAATTCAGTACATATTAGTTTTTGAAAAACAAAACCCAAAAAGATTTTCGATTTTCTATTTATGTTTTCTTTTATAGATTTTGTAAGTATATCTTCTGCAAACCCTCATGAGACTTTACTCGTCCACTTAGGGGTAACCTAAGGGTTTAAAGGGCTTGTTGCACATGCTAAGTGAGTTAGGATTTTCTTTTTTTTTTCTAGGATTTTTAGTTTTGTTTTACTCGAGGGCGCGCAAAACTTTAGTGTGCGGGTATTTGTTGACGCCAAAAATGTGGTATTTTTACAGTACCTTTCTGCCAGATTTATGCTCGGAATAATTATTATTTTTAAATTTTTATTTGATTTCATTTTGTTTTGCAGATATTGAATAATTTGAGAAAATACTTGAAAAAGGTGAAGGAATGTCGGAAACTGAAGGATTGGGCCAAGTTGACTCAAACCCGGACAAAATTACTTAGCCTAGGTCTTCTGTAGCCCATAAAAGAAACAAAAAAAAAGAGACAAAAAACAAAAGAAAAAAAATAAAACCTCGGTCACGCATGAGGCACATGACCAACTTCACATCTCTCCCCCTCCCCTTTTCTCTTTCTCTCTCCTCTCTTTTCCCCTTTGCCCCTAAGAGCCTGATACCCCTTCGTTGCCCCTTCTTCTTCTTCAATTTTCAGAACCCCAAAACCCCTGCCGTTGCCCTGCCTCTTCTTCTTTCCCCTCAACCTCGGTCCCTCTTCTCTCTCTCTCCTCTTTCAATTTTCGGCTCCATCAATGTGGCGGTTTCAAGGGTAGGTGAAGAGTTGCAGTCACGGGCTACAAATCGCAAGTTTGGGTGCCGCAAGGAGGTATCAATTAGGCTTTTTCTAGGATTTAGCTAGTTTTAGTTACAGTTTTAGTTCAAGCTTGCAAGATTTTCGAGTTCAAATTTAGAGATTTTAGGGTTCGGATTTTGTTCAAGTTTTCCTATTTTTCGGTTTCTAGATCTGATTTCTAGCCTTCGAAAGTCTTGTAGCGTGTTTGTTATTACTTAAAACTGTTAGAGCATCTGATTTGGGTTGAGAAATTTGTAAAATTTGGTTCAATTTGAGGAGTTATTTGTTCGATTGCCCAATTTTTACCCCTCCCCTGCTTTCGCTCCATTTTCGTATGTCTATTTCAGTGTGAATTGCCTCTGGGTTGTGGAATTTGAGTTGAACTTTTGAAATTTGGGTTTGGAACAATATTCTATTGGGGTTCAAGTTGATGTATTTCGTTGAATTCAAGGCACTTCCTTCTCTGCTTTGATTTTGCACATTGCTATTGTACGTTTGGTTGTTTGGGCATTTTGTTTTGTCCACTGTGTGTGGAGATTCATCTGCGGGTTCTGGTGTTCGCTTTGAGGCTCAAGTTGATTGTCCAGTTTCATGCCCTGTGCCAGTAATTCAACTTCCTAGTCTGGGTATTGCAAGATTTCGGCTATTTGGTTGTAAATGATACTGCTTTAGTTCATGAGTTTTGTGCTGATATTAGTGATGAATCTGGGTTTGCTTATTTGGTTGTGATTCAAGCTATGCAGTCATTTTGCTGTCTCAGTTTGCCTTCTCAATTTGTTTATATATTTTGTAGCCCTCATTTAGGATTGTGGTGATTGATAATCGATCGTTTTTTATGCTAATTAGTTAGAATGGCGCTAGTATAGTTTAATTTCGTAGCCAGTAAACTAATTTCACAACCCATCCCTGAGGACGATACCCGTTAGTATTACAATGATAACCATATGCTTGCGGAAAAATTCACAACATATACAAATATCTTTTGATTCATTAAAGTCATGATGCTTATTGAACTCACTAGCACTTTCAAATTCTCCACCCTCCCCAAACTCACAAGAGTTGTTAAAAGGGGTAGGTGGGTTGGTAGAAACCTCAGTGACTTCCCTAGGTGTGCTTGTTTGGGGTGTAAAGTCATGGGATATAGACATAGGAAGATCATTCCCTTGCTCTAAGTCAGGCAAAGACATATCATCATACAAGCCAGCCCTTGATTGGATGGAAGGCTCAAAACCATCATAAAAACTGAATGCAGGTTCAAGAGATCCTAAACTAGAGTTAGACTCGTGCAAATTATAATCCTCCCCTCTCTGATTAAAATAATGGGAATATACAGCAATTCTCTCATTCATAGTCTCTATAATTTTATCTGTCAATTCATATATCGTCTTTCCCATACTTGCACACATAGCATCAACATAATCACGACAAGGACAATTATGAACATCATTATCAGAAGACTCACAATAATCGCAACAAAAAGGAATCAAACAAGAGTGAGATGGGTAATGGTAAAACTTCCTAAAGTGATCCTAGTGGTGAGGAGTGACATGAAAAGCGGACTCTCCATGAGTCGGGTATCGTAAGGTCCCTCTAAGCTGTTCAAACTCCTAAGTATCCTAGGCTAATTTTTCGAAGAAATCCCAAATCTCATGTTAACTTCTAGACAATAATCCTAATAATCCTCTAGGATACATACTCAACATAACCTCTAAATTCAGCATTCAAACCCAATACAATGATCTCACAAATTTTTCATTTTTAAAATTTTGATGCAGTTGAGTACGATAATCATTAAGTCTCGATAAATAGCTCTAGAAAGGTTTATGCTCAAATGGTGAGAAATGAAAAACTCGCATTCTTTGATTTTTTATTTTTTTTTTGGATTTTCTAATTTTTTTTGAATTTTTGTTTTCAACACAAAAATAGAAAAGAAGGAAAAAATGAAAAACAAAAAAGCCAAAAGAAAATAAATAGCAAATCTAGCAAAGCTACAAACTCATAATTGTATATACACTCAAAATTCAGCAAAAATCAAACATAACATGCACATTTTTCCCCCTCATTTTTTCAGACCTAGAATTATGTAGAAAAGTCAAAATAGGAAACTATTTCTGAAAATTTAGAAAATTCTAGAAATTCTGAAAATTTTCACAAAACTTCACCTAGACTCTAAAGCCTAGTTCTTTTTGTGGGTCAGTTCTAAAATATCAACCTTAATCCACTTCAACCCAGTTCAATCTATTTCAACCCACATCAGCCTACTTCAATCTAATTTCACTATTTTAACCAAGTTCAATTTATCACTAAAAAAAAATTCAACCCACTTCAACCTATTTCAACCCACCTCAACCTATTCCAACCTGCCTTAATCTACTTCACCCTTTTACCCACCCCAATTTACCTAAAAAAAGAACAAGCCCTAAAAGGCTCTAGACACCAACTAAAAATATTAGAAAAGCAAAATAAGCACTGAATTAGCACAGAAAACACAAAATAGAAACCTGAAAATAGAAAAAGCTACCTTTATTGCACTAATTTTGTTCTAGTTGCACTTGCAGTGTTCACACATGTTGTATTTTGTTTAGATTTTTATATAAGACATAAAATTCAACCACAAAACTAATAAAAGCAAGAATAAACCTAAAGAAAATCAAACTATAAATTATAATACAGAAACAAGAACACAAGAAATCTAAACTAAAAACAATTAAAACTAAATAAACATCATTGAAAATCAAAACCAAAAACACACTAGGAAGATTCAATCAAATAACCCAGGACTCAATTTACAACCTAATTTCACGAACTCCATCCCTGACAAAGGCGCTAAAATTTTGTTGTGCTTTTAGAAGGAGATATAGTGATACCACAAGCGTGTGGTTGTCAATCGTAGTACTTAGGGGTCGAATCCACATGAATGGGTTCGAAGGCCATCACAACTAAAACTAACCTATATTAATTAAATTTAAAACAAGAAATAGACAAAACAAATCATTCGACCAATAGAATTGAAACTAGTATGAACATGGTTAAAAAGGTAAACAAAATGTCAACTGTTAAAAAAATTATCACAACGACTAATGAAATTATAAATTTTAACTAACCAAGAGACAAGGGAGAGACGAAAGAGATTACCAAAACCGCTTAGTGCCAATGAAGAAAATGAAATCTTCAATGAGTGTCAATCACGTGTATTCAACATCCACTATGAATACAAATGAATAATAAAAGTAGAAACTTTGAATGAAATAATTTTGGAGGTGATAAAAAATTAAACTAAAATTAAAACAACAAGACTTGAATTGAAACTATAATTAGAAAAATTGAAATAAAACTAAAACTCAAATAATTACATAGAACTCAAATTGAAATAATTTCTAAAATTATAATAATCTCTAAAAATACTAGAAACTAAAGCTAGAATTGATAGGGAGAGGAAATTGATTGATTACAGAGTACCCAAGGACCGCTATTTATATTAGACTTTCCTAGTTACATAAGACTTCTTATTTTGCAAGTAATTTTCCTACTTTTCTAATTATACCCAACATGCCAATTTCTAAGTTCTTCATTGATTCGGAAAGGGATTCCACCACCATATTTCTTCAATTCCTTCACAACTTCAACCCTAAACTTTCCAAGTTGCACATGCTAATTGTTGTATGATTTGCAGGACTTGACTTGTTGAAGGAGAGTGGGATGTGGTCCAATTTTGGCTAGTTAAATCACCCTAGAAGGGGGTGAATACGGTGATGATCAAAGTCTCAAAATAATCAAATGCGGAAAAGTAAATGTGGACAAAACACGTGTACTTTTTAATGAGGTTAGTCTCAACCAAGCTTAGTCCCCGCCCAGAGTTACCTTAATCTAGGATTAACCCAATTTTATTAGAAGGGATTATACAACTCTAGAGTACACCAACTCCAAGTTCCAAGCCACAAGTTGACCCTTCAACAAGTCCTTGGTAGAGTTGATCCTTCAACTCTATAATCCCACCCAACTACAACTAGAGCAATACAACTCAATAAACTAAGTGAACAAAAGAATGATATTTGCAAGTGTGACTCTTAGTTCTTGTTCTTCGCTTGTGCTCTCTCTTGTGTGCTTTCCAGCTACCAATTCCTCTCAGTTTTATAGCAGAGAGGTGTTAGAGAGGTTGGAGTAAAACTTGGTAAATGACCACTGCACCAAACAAGGAAAGTCAATCTTCCATCTCGTTTCAAGGCCTTGAACCTAGTCTTTCAAGTCTTTGAGTTCCGCAGTTCTGCTCAACGTTTTTCTTTTGATTGATCTCCAACAGCTAGTTTCCTTACTTTTTGCAGAAAATCTTAGCTGAGAGAATCATCTAGAAGCTGGTTTACTTTACAGCACAATCTTTCAAAATATTATATCAAAAGATAATATCATATTTTGACCAAATCTTGACATTTGATAAATATAGAATCATAATCTCATAATCAAATTTGAATTACAAAATATAATATCATAAAGATCACATGTTCAAATTTGAATTCTAAATCATTTCAAGATATTGTGGCAACTTATATAAACTCAATTAAGCAATATACACTACCATGCCAATATTCACTTAGAATCATAACATATTTAAACAATATAAATTTTAAGATAATTTAAATATAATACAACAAATATATCAATTAACAAATTAAAAAACACTTCTTAAGCTTAAGCGAAGCTAACAATCTCCCCCTTTTTAATGAAAGACAAAACCCTATAAAAATATATCTTATGGACTTACCCATGTGCTTGCAAAATGAATGAACCTTAATCTTTCCCTGCCTTTTTGTATTTCATCAAAAAAGTTGCACAAGAAGTAGAAATCCAAAATGCATGTTTCATATGCAATACTTACCTTCAAACTTATCCAATAAGAGCATTAGCACTACGAAAGAGGATTCCCTCTTAATTTATGGAAAATATTCAGTATAAAATAAAACATATAGCAATAGTAACATTTCAAGATCATATCCCAAATTAAAGTAACTCCCCCTTAAAGAATAAATAATCAAGATTATGCATAGAGTTAGTAAGAGATGCCATGATACATAAAATATAAGCGATTGAGATACACAAAATAACTCACCCCCTTTTCTACGACACATACAAATAGCAAATTGATACATATTTATTGCCCCCCCCCCTTAACACATTAATGGCATATAGAGGTGCTCCCCTCAATATAGCACAAATGTAAATAATATAGGGGAAATAATAATATGAAGGTTAATCACATATGCCAGCACATATTAACTTAATATTCTTATGAGGGACACAGAGACATACGTGAGAGCATTAATACAATAATTTTCTCCCTTCAAGAATAAATCAAGGTTATAGCAAAATAATCAAGTAATATAATTTTTTTTTCCTTATAGAAATAAGCAACATCATGTATGCACATGTTAGAGATCATAACAATTATGGACCCAAAAAAAAATTCACATACAAGATATCACATGCGTACAAATAATTACATGTCATACTAGCATAAAATATGACATAATATTGATCACGCTCACCTTCCAAAGATAATTAAGCAAATTAAAATTCAAAAATTTGAAAATCAAAATTTCTCAAATACGAAGTAAATCATGCAAAGATAACATCACCTTCCATTTGGTAAGAATTCAAATTTTGATTTCTATTCATGTTGTTGAAATAGAAATTCAAGCCCTTGATTCAGCTACCCCAAAATTTCTAGTTTCTGCTTACAGTTCAAGGCCTTGAACCGTATCTCAAGGCCTTGAAATATGTGCACTGAATTGATTACCAATTATTTCAATCTCCTTGGACCATAAAGCAATGTCCATGAGTACTTCAGCATTTCTCGGGCATCTAATTTCGGAATTTTAGGTTTTATTTCTCATGTAGATGCAAGATGTCCTGTAAAACAAACTTATACCTTTCTCAAAACACATTTAGAAAATTCAGCTCCATAATCGTAATTATTCACCAGAATAGATGGCCTTGTTACATTTGGCACTCAAATTTGTGCGCAACTAGGATCATTTCTTTTAATGGGACAATGAGTTGAAATATTTTCTATTTTGCAACAATAATTCCAAGTAACAGAAGTCTTACTTTTGTAGTAAGTTGATTTAACAAATAAGTTTTTATGACACTTCTTTTTATTGAACGGATTAAAACCGATTCCTTTTTTGTTACATGACGTTTTATTTGTGCCAAGAATTTTATTTAAATTCTCTTCTCTTTTAAAAATTTTAAGACAATTTTTTCAAGATCAGCACACTTCACTTGGAGTTCATCTCTTTCTTTCTCAAGAAGTATAGCTTTCTCTTGAAAACTTTTTAAATCATCAGACACTAAATCAATCTATTTTCAATATTCAACATTCTTGAGACAATTCAAAATTCTTATTCTTCAAATCTTTAATTTTAGAAATGCATCCTTTTTAACGTTTAAATAATCAAGTAAGACTTTTACTAACTTACGTTTGGAATAATTGTGAACAGAGTCATGTACCTTATCCGGAATGTCATATTCCATTTCCTTATCTTCTTCATCATCATCACTAGTGCAAGCATTATCATCCTCATTGTTACTTGCATCCCGATCTTTAACTTCTTCATTTGCCATTGGACAAAAATGAGTAATCTCTTTTTTGCCACTCAAGTTGCTAAGCATATTATCCCTTCTTGACGAACTGGAATTTTCTTTGCTTGTTTCTTCATATAGTGATGTGAGTTTTCCCCCAAAGATCTATAGCTGTCTCACAATAGCAAATATGGTTAAATATTTCATCATTTAGAGCACATTGCGAAATATATAAAACTCTTGAATTTTTCTCAAGCATCTCGTAGTCATCTTGAGTGTATTCACTCTTTGGCTTGATAACAGTACTTTCATCATCTCTTGTGCAATTTGGTATAGAACGACCATTCGAAATAATGTCCCAAAAATCAAAAACGATGGATCTAATAAATGATTTCATCCTACACTTCCAAAGAGAAAAATTAGTTCTATCAAAGGTTGGAGGACAATTGGTAGAAGCATTTAATAAAGTAGCCATGGATCTAAGTACAGACGATCAAGTCTTAAAATAATAGCTCCTACTCTGATACTAATTGTTGGCCTGATTTTAGCTAGTTAAATTACCCTAGAAGGGGATGCATAGAGTAATGATCAAAGTCTCAAAATAATCAAATGCGGAAAAGTAAATACGGACAAGACACGTGTATTTTTTAACGAGGTTAGTCTCAACAAGGCTTAGTAGAGTTCGCTAACTCTAGGATTAACCCAATTTTATTAGAAGGGATTACACAACTCTCGAGTATACCTACTCTAAATTTCAAGCCACAAGTTTACAATTCAACAAGTCCTTGGCAAAGTTGACTCTTCAACTCTATAATCCTACCCAATTACAACTAGAGCAATACAACTCAATAAATTAAGTGAACAAGAGAATGACATTTGCACGTGTGGTGCTTAGTTCTTGTTCTTTGCTTGTGCTCTATGTAACGCCCCCAAAATACTAATGACATGATTATTGATAATTGTAGCAGAAGACTCAGTAAACGAAGGCGCTACCGCCGTCCTGATAAGGACAAGGCTCACTAAAACCATTTAATCTTGCAACTCGCTACTTACAATCACAAAATCACGGAAGTCCATAATAGTTCAACCATACCATGTACTAACTCACATTCCATACCACACAACCCTAAAGTCGGTCCAATATTCATGCTATGCTGAATCCACTGTGAGCATTTGACAAACTTCAAAATGGCTTGCTAAAAGGAGGAATATGGGGCACTTCATCACCTAAAATGGAAAACATGAAAACAATTCGAAAATATGAGCAAAAACTCAGTACATACATCCCTGTATTGTAAAATGAGCATAGAAACACTGTTGATGGGTACCCGACTTTGCAATTCATTTAGTTGGCAATAACAATGAAAATGAAGGTAATATGAAATTGAGTTGCTCATTATTATCTGGATGTGAACCCCTTGCAATGATATGATCTATACATAGGTGTACACCTGCCAATCCGATCAAGAGTTGGCCTGAAGCTGCGCGGGTAGATGATGGGCTGACGCCCTATAGATGATAACTGATGGGGTCACAAGTTAAATGGCAAATCACTGAATAAACTGATTCATTGATAAACTCATTAAGAGTTATAACTTGATAAACATGTTCTGTTTTTTGAAGATACAGACAATGGACGTACCTTGAGTCTTTAAAAAAAATGTCATTTGACTTGATAAATATATTCTGACTTGATAACACTTATGCATAACGGTGAACGATAACTAGGCCTCAACTCTGTTTCACAAATATTATTGCAGATATGTATAGTCAGTAAATGATCATCGCTCACATAATTGAGTAAGTAAACGTATGTGTAATAGAAATTGAGAAATTAAATGGTATACATAGCGTGGGTATTTCAATATAACTTCAAAACTAAATTCATAAAAGTAATTAAATCCGATATAAAGTAAATGAAAGTGAGATAGTTCACAATGAGATCAAAGAGATTACAAAGGGAAAAACCTTGATGGTGACAATTGAGAGAGTGGTTGTGGCCTTTGATAACATAGGTTGCTGATACGGATTTAAGGCTCGCTGAGGTACAGTTTGGTTCAAGATAACAGTTAATACACTAGCTTGGCTTGATATGAATATTGGATAAATTCTGACTTGAGTGAATGATAAAGGTTTGAGGCCAAGAGAGATATATATCTTTGTTCAAAAAGCATAAACTGCAATAACTCTCCCACTTCTCATAATTCAATCATAAATCCATCATTGAACTCAATAAAAGCTATTAAACTCACTAAACTTGGTATTTTCCTTTGTAAAATCCATAAATGATTCAGAGCTCATAAACAAACTCCCAATTTGTATATTTGTCTTCTTCTTTCTCATTAATCAAGCTACAAACTCCATGAAAGGCCATGAATATTCATGTCCACATTAAATGATCTTGCTTGGCCCAAAATACACAAAATGAGTGCATGATCAATCTCCCTCAATCATTATTATTGCTCTTTACACATTTATTCAAAATGCTTCCAAAAGCACTAAATTCCAAATACTCAACCAAAATTCATGAAATCTTATAGGAAATTCAAAAATAATATGAAAAATCTACAAGATAATTTTTAGAAATTTTCTCCAAGTATACGTTGCACATAAATTACAATAACTGCCCAATTGCACCAAAGCAGGTTAGTGCACTTCAAAAATTCATAACTTTCATTCTAGACCTCAAATGGAGACCTAAAACCACAATATGTAAAGATTAAGAAGTCTTATAAAACTTTCATTAGGGAACAAAACATGATTCCCACAATAGGTTTCTCAAAATGGAGCTTGAACACAAGTGCGTCAGTTTTTTTATCCATCCTGCACAGTCTCGGTGAAACAATCATAACTTTTTCCACAGACCTCGGATTGAGACGATTCAAGAGGCATTTTAAAGCTAACACACCGACCTATCTAACCACAAAAAATCTTAATTTTTTGGCTGGACCATTCTTTACCAGTTTAATCCCAAAATCAGCCCTAATTTCCTAAAATTTCAGCCCCTCACTGATTTCACTTACTCTTCCTTTTTCTCATAAAACTCACTTGAAATCATTTCAAATCATCACAATCAGATACAAAATATCATTTAAGGCCTCGCATATATATCCCAACTCTAAACAAATTCATTAATACATAATTACTAAATTCGTATCCAAAATAGGGCAGTTTTCTTCAAAATTCCATAACTCACTGATTACACCTCCAAACTTCATGAAATTTTCCCAAAAACTCCAAAATAATATATAAAAGCTACAGTAAACATTTCAGAATTTTTGGAAAATCCCATCGTTGACAGAATTTTCGACAGTGGCATTTAAACAAATGTAAAATCATGAAAATCATGCTCTTGATCCAATACCTATGACTCCAAACATCTCCAAGCTCAATAAAAATGGCACAATAACTATAAATTTGATCATCCAAGCATAGCCCATAAATAAAACAATCATAGAATCAAAATCAAAATACAATCCATATGAACAAAAACAAGCTAGGGTTTACTTACTTGGATTGAAGAAAAGATTATCTAAGAGAGGTTTGATGTTTGTGAGGATGTAGATGGTGGCTAGGGTGGCTAAAGGGCTGTTTTTATGGTGGTTTGGTGGCCAAAACAGCAGCAAAATCTTCAGGTATCAGCCATGTAGAGAGAGAAAGGAGAGAGAGAACCGAGAGAAGAAGTCTTGTGTTTTTACTAGCATGAATGTTTGGTATAAAAATGCTTGGTGAATATATACGTACCAAAAATACTTGGCTGAGAATTCCCCTTAAAAAAGCCACTTTTATTAAGTCTAAATTAGGCTAAATTGAAGGTAATTAGATAAACAAATGGGGTAAAGTCTTGGTGGGCCGAAATTGGCCTTAAATGGGCTCGGGTTCGCAAAATAGCTTAAACCGATTGCGTTTGACACTTTTTTTAATTTTTTTTTTTGAAGCTCAAGATTAAATGTTCATGGCGTCATGAAAAAAAATTAAATAAATAATAATTGAATCCTTTAATCCAGAAATCATAAATAATGATAGTCAGAATAATTTCTTAAACCATGATTCTCGAGGCCTACTATCGATTCACCCAATACTTACTAATCAACGAAACTTGAATTTACAATCAATGAAATGTGAATTGTAAAATGGAACCCAAATGAAATATCCTTCAACCGAAGTGATTAAATACGATAAATGAAAGAGGAAAATTTAAATGACATAAGGTAATTCAATAAATATATAAATTGAGTGTAATTGACTTAATAAACATGATTTGGTTAAACAAATAACCATGAGTATTTTGGTCAATAAACATGATAAAGTAAATGAATAAATATGCTTACTGAAATAAATAAAGAAGATTTAATTAAAGATGGGTTAGGGTCGGGGCTATTACACTCTATCTTGCGTGCTTTCTAGCTGCCAATTCCTCTCATTTTTATAGCCAAGAGGTGTTGGAGAGGTTGGAGTAAAACTTGATAAGTGACCGTTGCACCAAACAAGGAAAGCCAATCTTCCATCCCATTTCAAGGCCTTGAAACTAGTCTTTCAAGCCCTTGAGTTTCGCAGTTTTGCTCAACATTTTTCTTTTTATGTTCAATGGCTAATTTCCTCATTTTTTTTGCAGAAAATCTTGGCTGAGAAAATAATCTAGAAGCTCGTTTATTTTGCAGCATAATCTTTCAAAATGTTATGTCAAAAGATATATCATATTTTGACCAAATCTTAACATTTGATAAATATAGAATCATAATCTCATAATCAAATTTGAATCACAAAATATAATATCATAAAGATTACATAGTCAAATTTAATTCTAAATCATCTCAAGATATTGTGGCAATTTATATGAACTCAATTAGGCAATATACACTAGCATGTCAATATTCACTTAGAATCATAACATATCTAAACAATATAAATTTGAAGATAATTCAAATACAACATGATGAATATATCAATTGACCAATCTATTTTTGCCTTTCATCAAAACATATTAAAAAACATGTATTAAGGTTAAGGAAAGCTAACAATCGCTCCCTTTATGATGAAAGACAAAACCCTGTAAAAATATATCTTATGCACTTACCCTTGTGTTTACAAAATGAGTTAGCTTACCCTAATCTCCCCCCTTGAAGGTTGCATAAGAAGGAGAAATCCAAAATGCATGTTTCATATGCAATACTTCCGACCTTACACTTAGTACCTTCAAACCTATCCAATAAGAGCATTAGTACTACGAAAGAGGATTCACTCTTAGTTTATGGAAAATATTCAATATCAAGTAAAACATATAGCCACAGTAGCATTTCAAGATCATATCCCAAATTAAACTAACTCCCCGTTAAAGAATAAATAATCAAGATTATGCATGGAGTTAGCAAGAGATGCTACGGTATATAAAATATAAGCAATTGAGATATACAAAATAACTCACTCCCTTTTCTACGACACATACAAATAGCAAATTGATACAACTTATAGCTATCCCTTGACACATCAATGGTATATAGAGGTGCCCCCCCTCAATATAGCACTCATAGAAATAATATAGAGGAAATACTAATATCAGCCTTAATTACATATGTCAGCAGTCAGCACACATTAACTTAACATTCTCATGAGGAATACATAGATACACGCGAGAGCATTAATACAACAATTTTCTCCCTTCAAGAATAAATCAAGGTCATAGCAGAATAGTCAAGTAATATAATTTTTTTCTTATAGAAATAAGCAACATCATATATGTACATGTTAGAGATCATGACAATTGTGGATCCAAAAAAAATCACATACAAGATATCACAAGCGTACAAACAATTATTCGTCATACTAGCATAAAATATGACATAATATTAATCGCGCTCACCTTCCAAAGATAATTAAGCAAATCAAAATTCAAAAATTTGAAAATCAATATTTCTCAAATAGGAACTAAATCATGCAAAAATAACATCACCTTCCATTTGGTAAGAATTCAAACTTTAATTTCTATTCATGTTCTTGAAATAAAAAGTCAAGCACTTGATTCAGTCACACCAAAATTTCTAGTTTCTTTGAACTGTATTTCAAGGCCTTGAAATCTTCGCACTAAATTGATTACCAATTATTTCAACCTCCTTGGACCATAAAGTAATTTCCATGAGTACTATCCAATGTCGGAATTTCATGTTTTATTTTCATGTGGTTCCAAAATGCCCTATAAAACAAACTCATACCTTTCTCAAAACACATTAAAAAAATTCAGCTCCATATTCGTAATTATTCGCCATAATAGATAACCTTGTTACATTTGGTGCCCAAATTTGTGTGCAACTAGGACCGTTTCTTGTAATAGGACAATGAGTTGAAATATGTCCTATTTTGCCACAATAATTGCAAGTAATAGAAATCTTACTGTTGTAGTAAGTCGATTTAACAAAGAAGTTTTTATAACACTTCTTTTTATTGAACAGATTAAAACCGATTCCTTCTTTGTTAAATAATGTTTTTGTGTGCCAAGAATTTTATTTAAATTCTGTTCTCCTTTTGAATATTTGAAGACAGTTTTTTCAAGATCAGCACACATGACTTGGAGCTCATATTTTTCTTTCTCAACAAAGACAACTTTCTCTTAAAAACTTTTTAAATCATTTGATTTTCTAAATTCAACGTTTTCTTGAGACAATTCAAAATTCTTCTTCTTCAAATTTTTAATTTTAGAAATGTGTCCTTGACGCCTAATATAATAAAGTAAGACTTTTATTAACTTACGTTTAAAATAATTGTGAAGCGAGTCATATACCTCATCCGAAATGTCATATTCCATTTCCTTATCTTCTTCTTCATCATCACTTGTGAGAGCATCATCATGATCATTGTCACTTGCATGCCAATCTTTAACTTCTTCATTTACTATTAGACAAAAATGAGTAATCTCTTTTTCGTCACTCAAGTTGCTAAGCATATTATCCCTTCTTGATGAATTGGGAATTTCTTGGCTTGTTTCTTCGTATAGTAATGTCAGTTTTCCCTAAAGATCTTTAGTTGTCTCACAATAGCAAACATGGTTAAATATTTCATCATTTAGAGTACATTGCAAAATATATAAAACTCTAGAATTTTTCTCAAGCATCTCATAGTCATCTTGAGTGTATTCACTCTTTGGCTTGATAAAAGTACTTCCATCATCTCTTGTCCAATTTGGTACAAAAGGACCATTCGAAATGACGTCCCAGAAATAAAAAACAATGGATCTAATAAATGATTTCATCCTACACTTCCAATGAGAAAAATTAGTTCCATCAAATATTGGAGTACAAGTGATAGAAGCATTTAATAAACTAGCCATGGATCTAGCTATAGATGGTCAAGTCTTAGAATAATAGCTTCTGCTCTAATACCAATTGTTGGCCCGATCTTGGTCAGTTAAATCACCCTAAAAGGGGGTGAATAGAGTGACAATCAAAGTCTCAACATAATCGAATATGGAAAAATAAATGTGGGCAAGACACTTGTATTTTTTAACGAGGTTAGTCTCAACCAGGCTCAGTCGTCGGCTAGAGTTCCTTAACTCTAGGATTAACCCAATGTTATTATGAGGGATTACACAACTCTAAAGTATGCCTGCACTAAAATCGAAGTCAGAAGTTAACCCTTCAATAAGTCCTTGGCAGAGTTGACCCTTCAACTCTATAATCCTACCAAATTACAACTAGGGCAATACAACTAAATAAATTAAGTGAACAAGAGAATGATATTTGCAAGTGTGGCTCTAAGTTCTTGTTCTTTGCTTGTGCTCTATCTTGTTTGCTTTCCAGCCGCCAGTTCCTCTCTTTTTTGTAGCCAAGAGGTATTGGAGAGGTTGGAGTAAAACGTGCTAAGTGACCCTTGCACCAAACAAGGAAAGTCAATCCTCCATCTCGTTTCAAGGCCTTCAACCTAGTGTTTCAAGCCCTTGAGTTTTGCAGTTCTGCTCAACGTTTTCCTTTTTTCTCCAATGGCTAATTTCCTTATTTATTGCAGAAAATCTTGCTGGGAGAATCATCTAGAAGCTGGTTTATTTTTCAGCACAATCTTCTAAAATATTATATCAAAAGATAATATCATATTTTGATGAAATCCTGACATTTGATAAATATAGAATCATAATCTCATAATCAAATTTGAATTACGAAATATAATATCATAAAGATCACATATTCAAATTTGAATTCTAAATCATCACCAGATATTGTGGCAACTTATATCAACTCAATTAAGCAATATACACTAGCATGCCAATATTCAATTGGAATCATAACATATTTAAACAATATAAATTTTAAGATAATTCAAATACAACATGATGAATATATCAATTGACCAATCCATTTTTGTCTTTTATCAAACCATATTCAAAAATACATATTAAGGTTAAGGAAAGCTAACAATTGTCCCCCTTAATGATGAAAGACAAAACCTTGTAAAAATAGATCTTATGCACTTACCCATGTGTTTGCAACATGAATTAGCTTACCCGAATCTTCCCCCTCGCCCCCCCTTTTTGTATTTCATCAAAAAGGTTGCATAAGGAGGAGAAATCTAAAATACATGCTTCATATGCAATACTTATGACCTTACACTTAGTACCTTCAAACTTATCCAACAAGAGCATTAGTACTACGAAAGAGGATTCCCTCTTAATTTATGGAAACTATTCAATATCAAATAAAACATATAGTCATAGTAGCATTTCATGATCATATCCCTAATTAAACTAACTCCCCCTTAAAGAATAAATAATCAAGATTACGCATAGAGTTAGCAAGTGATGCTACGATATACAAAATATAAGCAATTGGGATGCACAAAATAACTCACTCCCTTTTCTACGACACATACAAAGAGCAAATTGATACATATTTATAGCTGCCCCTTGACACATTAATGACATATGGAGGTGCTCCCCTCAATATAGCACTCCTAGAAATAATATAGAGGAAATACTAATATCAAGGTTAATCACATGTGCCAGCACACATTAACTTAATATTCTCATGAGGAACACATAGATGCATGTGAGACCATTAATACAACAATTTTCTCACTTCAAGAATAAATCAATGTTATAGCAGAATAATCAAGTAATATAAATTTTTTTTCTTATAGAAACAAGCAACTTCCTATATGTACATGTTAGAGATCATAAAAATTATGGATAAAAAAAAAATCACATACAAGATATCACGAACGTACAAATAATTACATGTCATACTAGCATCAAATACAATGTAGTATTAATCATGCTCACCGTCCAAAGATAATTAAGCAAATTAAAATTTGAAAATTTGAAAATCAAAATTTCTCAAATAGGAAGTAAATCATGCAAAGTTAACATTGCCTTCCATTTGGTTAGAATTCAAATTTTGATTTCTATTCATGTTGTTGAAATAGAAATTCAAGTTATTGGTTCAGTCACACCAAAAATTCTATTTTCTGCTTGCAGTTCAAGGCTTTGACCTGTATTTCAACACCTGGAATTTGCCCACTAAATTGATTACCAATTATTTCAACCTCATTGGACCATAAAGCAATTTCCATGAGTACTTCAACATTTCTCGGCCATCCAATTTCGGAATTTCATGCTTTATTCTCATATGGATGCAAATTGCCCTATAAAACAAACTTATACCTTTCTCAAAACACATTTAGAAAATTCAGCTCTATAATCGTAATTATTCGCCCTAATAGATGGCCTTGTTACATTTGGTACCCAGATTTGTGTGCAACTAGGACCATTTCTTTTAATAGGACAATGAGTTGAAGTACGTGCTATTTTACCACAATAATTGTAATTAACAGAAGTCTTCTTTTCTAGTAAGTCAATTTAACAAAGAAGTTTTTATAACCTTTCTTTTTATTGAACAAATTAAAATCAATTCCTTCTTTGTTAGATGACTTTTTTTATGTGCCAAAAATTTTATTTAAATTATGTTCTTGTTTTGAAGATGTTAAGACAATTTTTTCAACAGTTGTGCACTTCACTTGGAGCTCATCTTTTTCTTTCTCAAGAAGAACAACTTTGTCTTGAAAACTTTTTAAGTAATTATACACTAAATCATTTGAATTTCGAAATTCAACGTTTCCTTGAGACAATTCAAAATTCTTATTCTTCAAATCTTTAATTTTAGAAATGCGTCTTTCTTGTGTCTAATATAATAATGTAAGACTTTTATTAACTTACGTTTAGAATAATTGTGAAGTGAGTCATATACCTCATTCGGAATGTCATATTCCATTTCCTTATCTTCTTCTTCATCATCACTTGTGAGAGCATCATCATGATCATTGTCACTTGCATGCCAATCTTTAACTTCTTCATTTACTATTAGACAAAATGAGTAATCTCTTTTTCGTCACTCAAGTTGCTAAGCATATTATCCCTTCTTGACGAATTGGGAATTTCTTGGCTTGTTTCTTTGTATAGTAATGTGAGTTTTCCCCAAAGATCTTTAGTTGTCTCACAATAGCAAACATGGTTAAATATTTCATCATTTAGAGTACATTGCAAAATATATAAAACTCTAGAATTTTTTTTCAAGCATCTCATAGTCATCTTGATTGTAATCACTCTTTGGCATGATGACAGTGCTTCCATCATCTCTTGTCCAATTTGGTATAAAAGGACCATTCGACATGATGTCCCAAAAATCAAAATTGATGGATCTAATAAATGATTTCATTTTGTAGTTCCAATGAGAAAAATTAGTTCCATCAAATATTGGAGGAAAATTAATAGAAGCATTTAACAAACTAGCCATGGATGTAACTACAGAAGGTCAAGTCTTAAAATAATACCTCCTGCTATGATTCCAATTGTTGGCCCAATTTTGGCCAGTTAAATCACCCTAAAAAGGGGTGAATAAGGTGATGAGCAAAGTCTCAAAATAATCAAATGCAGAAAAGCAAATGTGGACAAGACATGTGTATGTTTTAACAAGGTTAGTCTCAACCAGGCTTAGTCTATGCCTAGAGTTTCCTAACTGTGGGATTGTCCTAATTTTATTAGGAGGGATTACACAACTCTAGAGTATACATACTCTAAGTTGCAAGCCACAAGTCGACCCTTCAACAAGTCCTTGGCAAAGTTGACCGTTCAACCCTATAATCCCACCCAATTACAACTAGAGCAATACAACTCAATAAATTAAGTGAACAAGATAATGATATTTGCAAGTGTGGCTCTTAGTCCTTATTCTTTGCTTGTGCTCTCTCCCATATGCTTTCCAGCTGCAATTCCTCTTATTTTCGTAGCCAAGAGGTGTTGGAGAGGTTAGAGTAAAACTTGGCAAGTGACTGTTGCGCCAAACAAAGGAAAGTCAATCTTCTATCTCATTTCAAGGCCTTGAACCTAGTCTTCCAAGCCATTGAGTTTTGCAGTTCTGCTCAACATTTTTCTTTTTATCTCCAATGGCTAATTTTCTTATTTTTTGCAGAAAATCTTGGCTTAGAGATTAATCTAGAAGCTAGTTATTTTGCAGCACAATCTTTCAAAATATTATATCAAAAGATAATATCATATTTTGACCAAATCTTAACATTTGATAAATATAGAATCATAATATGATAATCAAAGTTTAATTACAAATTTAATATTGTAAAGATCATATACTCAAATTTGAATTTTAAATCATCTCAAGATACTGTGACAACTTATATAAGCTCAATTAAACAATATACACTAGCATCCCAATATTCACTTAGAATCATAACATATTTAAACAATATAAATTTTAAGATAATGCAAATATAACATGATGAATATATCAATTGACCAATCCATTTCTGTCTTTCATCAAAACATATTAAAAAACACATCATAAGCTTAAGGGAAGCTAACAATCTCCCCTATTTTGATCAAAGATAAAACCCTGTAAAAATAGATCTTATGAACTTACCCATGTGTTTGCAAAATAAATTAGCTTACCCTATTCTTTCTCCCCCTTCTTGTATTTCATCAGAAATGTTGTATAAGAAGGAGAAATCCAAAATGCATGTTTCATATGCAATACTTACGACCTTGCACTTAGTACCTTCAAACCTATCCAATAAGAGCATTAGTACTACGAAAGAGGATTCACTCTTAGTTTATGGAAAATATTCAATATCAAGTAAAACATATAGCCACAGCAGCATTTCAAGATCACATCCCAAATTAAACTAACTCCCCATTAAAGAATAAATAATCAAGATTATGCATAGAGTTAGCAAGAGATGCTATGATATATGAAATATAAGCAATTGAGATACACAAAATAATGCGCTCCCTTTTCTACGACACATACAAATAGCAAATTGGAACATATGTATAGCTCCCCTTGGAACATTAATGGAATATAGAGTTGCTACCCGAATATAGCACTCATAGAAAAAATATAGAGGAAATACTAATATCAAGGTTAATCACGTATGCCAGCACACATTGACTTAACATTTTCATGAGGAATGCATAGATGCACGTCAGAGCATTAATACAAGAATTCTATCCCTTCAAGAATCAATCAAGGTTATAGCAGAATAATCATGTAATATAATTTTCTTTCCTTATAGAAATGAGCTCCATCTTGTTTGCACATGCTAGAGATCATAACAATTATGGACCAAAAAAAAAAAATTCACATAAAAGATATCGGAAGCATACAAATGATTACATGCCATACTAGGATAAAATATGACGTAGAGCTAATCACGCTCACCTTCCAAAGATAATGAAGAAAATTAAAATTTGAAAATTTGAAAATCAAAATTTCTCAAAGAGGAACTAAATCATGTAAAGATAACATCACCGTCCATTTGGTAAGAATTCAAATTTTGAATTCATGTTGTTGAAATAGAAATTCAAGCCCTTGATTTAATCACACCAAAATTTCTAGTTTCTGCGTACAATTCAAGTCCTTGAACTGTATTTCAAGGCCTTAAAATGTATGCACTCAAATGATTACCAATTATTTCAACCTTCTTGGACTATAAAGCAATTTCCATGAGTACTTCAACATTTCTCGGGTATCCAATTTGGGAATTTCATGTTTTATTCTCAGGTGGTTGTAAAATGCCCTATAAAACAAATCTATACCTTTCTCAAAACACATTTAGAAAATTCAGCTCCATAATCATAATTATCCGCTATAATAGATGGCCTCGTCACATTTGGTATCCAAATTTGTATCCAACTAGGACCATCTTTTTCATAGGACAATCAGTTAAAATGTGTCCTATTTTGTAACAATAATTGCAAGTAATAGAAGTCTTACTTTTGTAGTAAGTTGATTTAACAAAAAAGCTTTTATAACACTTCTTTTTATTCAACGGATTAAAACCGATTCCTTCTTTGTTAAATGATGGTTTTTTTGTGCCAAGAATTTTATTGAAATTCTCTTCTCCTTTTGAAAGTTTTAAGACAATTTTTTCAAGATCAGCACACTTCACTTGGACCTCATCTTTTTCTTTCTCAAGAAGGACAACTTTCTTTTGAAACATTTTTAAATCATTAGACACTAAACCATTTGATTTTCGAAATTCAAAATTTTCTTAAGACAATTCGAAATTCTTTTTCATCACATCTTTAATTTTAGAAATGCATCCTTCTTGACGTCTAATATAAGAAAGTAAGACTTTTATTAACTTACATTTAGAATAATTGTGAAGTGAGTCATATGCCTCATCCGAAATGTCATATTCCATTTCTTCATCTTCTTCTTCATCATCACTTGTGTGAGCATCATCATCATTATTGCCACTTGCATGCTGTTATTTAACTTCTTCATTTATCGTTAGACAAAAATGAGTAATCTCATATTCGTCACTCAAGTTGCTAAGCATATTATCCCTTCTTGACGAATTGGGAATTTCTCAGGTTGTTTCTTTGTAGAGTAATGTGAGCTTTACCCAAAGATCTTTAGTTGTCTCACAACAGCAAACATGGTTAAATATTTCATCATTTAAAGTACACTACAAAATATATTGAACTCTAGAATTTTTCTCAAGCATCTCGTAGTCATCTTGAGTGCATTCACTCTTTGGCTTGATAACAGTACTTCTATCATCTCTTGTCCAATTTGGTATAAAAGGACCATTCCAAATGATGTCCCGAAAATTAACATCGGTGGATCTAATAAATGATTTCATCCTGCACTTCCAAAGAGAAAAATTAGTTCCATAAAATATTGGAGGACAATTGATAGAAGCATTTAATAAACTGGCACGGATCTAGCTACAGACAGTCAAGTCCTAAAATAATAGCTCCTGCTCTGATACCAATTGTTGGCTCGATTTTGGCGAGTTACATCACCCTAGAAGGGGGTGAATAGGGTAATGAACAAGGCCTCAAAATAATCAAATTCAGAAAAGTAAATGTCAACAAGACACATTTATTTTTTAATGAAGTTAGTCTCAAGCAGGCTTAGTCCTCGCCTAGAGTTCCGTAACTCTAGGATTAACTCGATTTTGTTAGGAGGGATTATACAACTCTAGAGTATACCTACTGTAAGTTCCAAGCCACAAGTTGACCTTGGTGGAGTTGACCCTTTAACTCTATAATCCCACCCAATTACAACTAGAGCAATACAACTCATTAAATTAAGTGAACAAGAGAATGATCTTTGCAAGTGTTGCTCTTAGTCTTTGTTCTTTGCTTGTGCTCTCTCTTGTATGCTTTCCAGCTGCCTATTCCTCTCATTTTTATAGCCAAGAGGTGTTGGAGAGGTTGGAGTAAAACTTGGTAAGTGATCGTTGCACCAAACAAGGAAAGTCAGTCTTCTATCTTGTTTCAAGGCCTTGAACCCAGTCTTTCAAGCAGTTGAGTTTCGCAGTTCTGCTCAACATTTTTTTTTTTTATCTCCAGGGGCTGATTTCCATATTTTTTGCAGAAAATCTTGGCTGAAAGAATCATCTAGAAGCTGGTTTATTTTGCCGCACAATCTTTCAAAATATTATATCAAGAAATAATATCATATTTTGACCAAATCTTAACATTTGATAAATATAGAATCATAATTTCATAATCAAATTTGAATTACAAAATATAATATCATAAAGATCACATATTCAATTTTAAATTCTAAATCATCTCAAGATATTGTGGCAACTTATATCAACTCAATTAAGCAATATACACTAGCATGCCAATATTCACCTAGAATCATAACATATTTTAACAATATAAATTTTAAAACGATTCAAATATAACATGATGAATATATCAATTGATCAATCCATTTTTATCTTTCATCAAAACATGTTAAAAAACACATCTTAAGCTTAACGGAAGCTAACAATCTCCCGCTTTTTTTATGAAAGACAAAACCCGTTAAAAATAGGTCTTATGAACTTACCTATGTGTTCACAAAATAAATTAGCTTACCCTATTCTTTCTTCCCCTGTTTGTATTTCATCAAAAAGGTTGCATAAGAAGGAGAAATCCAAAATGCATGTTTTATATGCAATACTTAATTACGACCTTACACTTAGTACCTTCAAAGTTTCCCAATAAGAGCATTAATACTACGAAAGAAGATTCCCTATTAATTTATAGAAAATATTCAATAGCAAATAAAACATATAGCCATAGTAGCATTTCAAGATCATATCTCAAATTAAACTAACTCTCCCTTAACGAATAAATAATCAAGATTATGCATAGAGTTAGCAACAGACGCTACATTATATAAAATATAAGCAATTGAGTTACACAAAATAACTCGCTCCTTTTCTATGACACATACAAATAGGAAATTGATACATATGTATAGCTCCCCCTTGACACATTAATGGCAAATAGAGGCGCTCCCCCAAAATATAGCACTCATAGAAATAATATAGAGGAAATACTAATATCAAGTTTAATCACGTACGCCAGCATACATGTAATAGCCCGATCCTAAATCATATTTATTTATTTAATTAAGCCATGTTATTGATTTTCATATTTATTTATCTCATTGAATCATCTCAGTTGGGAAAATTCATTTCGGGCCCCACTTTGCAATTTTAGTTTCATTTACCTGATCATTTCGGGGAAAATTGATAGTAGGCCTCGATATTTATGATTTAAAAGATTAAATTATTTTTCATAAGATTACATTTAATCTCGAGCTTTGAAAAATAAAAAAAGTTCAAGCACACTCGATTTGAGCTAGTTTTCAAACCCGAGCCCGTTTGAAGTCTTGACTCTATTTATTTGCCTAATTACCCTTAATTAGGCCTAATCTCTACTTAGCAAAAGTGGCTTTTTAAGGGGAAATTTCAACCAAGTATATTGCAAAGGCATTTTCAACCAAGTAAACTTCAAGGCTTTCTCTCTCTACATTCTCTCCGCCTTCTCTCTTATACACAGCCAGCACTAGTAGCAACATCATCATCACCATTTTAGCCACCAATAACCACCAAACAACCACCACTC
>JACYFF010010365.1:45285785-45298025 GCA_017589665.1 Selenicereus undatus | reverse complement strand
GAATGGATGATCATATGTGAATGTGTACAGTGGAGGTTCTGCTTAACTGTGTTATTTATAGCACTCATGTTTCAAGCGTTGTCCTTTTGGACGGCGGTAACGCCCCAATCATTGGATTCATCATATTACAATTGAGTGATTTATTAAGGAGAATATAAACAGTGAAACATGTTTAATTTGGGGGTGTTACAAGACATTAACTTAATATTCTCATGAGGAACACATAGATGTACGTAAGAGCATTAATACAACAATTCTCTCCCTTCAAGAATAAGTCAAGGTTATAGCAGAATAATCAAGCAATATAATTTTTTTTCTTATAGAAATATCTAACATGTTGTATGTACATGCTAGACATCATAATATTTATGGACCACCACAACAACAACAACCTCTCCCAGTGTGGGTCCTGATATCGCGGGATCTGGGGAGATCCAATTGTAGGCAACCTTAGCCCTATCGGTATTCTTACCCGTAGAGAGGCTATTTCCAAGAGACCCACAAAAAAGGATTTTGAAAAAATTTTAAAGAAGAAAGACTTTGTAAAAACATTTAATGGAAATTTTGTTTTTTTTTTTTTGGCACAACGCAAGGAAAGGCTATTATAAAATAAAAATGCAAGATGCTGGAGCTATGTAACAAAAGAAGGATAAATCCAAGGGAGGTTACGTACCTCAACATCTAATATTAATCACGCTCAACCTCCAAAGATAATTAAGAAAATTAAAATTTTAAAATTTTAAAGTCAAAATTTCTCAAATAGGAACTAAATCATGCAAAGATAACATCACCTTTCATTTGGTAAGAATTCAATTTTGGATTTCTATTCATGTTTTTGAAATAGAAATTCAAGCCCTTGATTCAGTCACATCAAAATTTCTAGTTTCTACGTACAGCTCAAGGCCTTACGCTATACTTCAAGGCCTTGAACTGTACTTCAAGGCCTTGAAATCTGCGAATTGAATTGATTACCAATTATTTCAACCTCCTTGAACCATAAAGCAATTTCCATGAGTATTTCAACATTTCTCGGGCATCCAATTTCGAAATTTCATGTCTTATTCTCATGTGGATGCTAAGCGCCCTATGAAACAAACTTATACCTTTCTCAAAACACATTTAGAAAATTCAGTTCCATAATCGTAATTATTCGCCATAATAAATTACCTTGTTACATTTGGTACCAAATTTGTGTGCTACTAGGACTATTTCTTTTAGGGGTGTTCAAAAATATCCATAACCAATGACCCAAACCGAAAACCCACTATCTGATTTGAAATTTCGGGTACGCGAACCGAAATATTTGAAATTTTTGGTTCGAGTACCTGAACTAATATTTTTTCCAGGTTATTAGTTCGAGTATGGCTCAGGCGTTTTGATAATTTGGGTACCCGAAACACTAAAACTTTTTTAAAAATTTTTCAACACTTTTTTAATATTATTCATTCCCCAAAAGACTTTGTAAGCCAAATATTTTCAAACCCGAAGAAGACAAGTACTTTGACTTTGTTGCATTGTTTTGCTTGAATTGGTTGGGCAAAAATATGATGTTAATAAGCTTAGGCCTTATGGAGGTGTTGGGCTAATTAAAATATAAATGGTAGTAAGTTATCGGGTGATATTGCCATATTGTGTAATAATTTCAAGTGTAACTTGGTGCAATACGACAACGTTTTATATCATAAATAGAAGTAATTGTATTATGAATACAACAAAATTATTAGACAAAGTAGGAAAAAAGATTTTAGAAAAAATGTATTATTGGAAAACCGAGAACCCGAACCAAAATTATCAGGTACCCGAATTTCGATTACCCAAGTATTTCGATTCAGATACGGTTCACGATTTTGCCGACCCGAAATTTCGAGTAACTGAACCGAAATTACATGGGGTTCGGTACCCGAACCATGAACACCCCTAATTTCTTGTAATAGGACAATGTGTTGAAATATGTCTTATTTTGCAACAATAATTGTAAGTAATAGAAGTCTTACTTTTGTAGTAAGTCGATTTAGCAAATAAGTTTTTATAACACTTCTTTTTATTGAACGGATTAAAACTGATTTCTTCTTTGTTAAATAGCGTTTTTTTGTGTGATAAGAATTTTATTTAAATTCTCTTCTCCTTTTGAAAATTGTAAGACAATTTTTTCAAGATCAGCGCACTTCACTTGGAGCTCATCTTTTTCTTTCTCAATAAGGACAACTTTGTCTTGAAAACTTTTTAAATCATTAGACACTAAATCATTTGATTTTCAAATTTTTAAGATTTTCTTGAGACAATTCAAAATTCTTTTTCTTCAAATCTTTAATTTTAGAAATGCGTCCTTCTTGACGTCTAATGCAATAAAGTAAGACTTTTATTAACTTACATTTAGAATAATTGTGAAGAGAGTCACATACCTAATATGGAATGTCATGTTCCATTTCCTCATCTTCTTCTTCTTCATCATCACTAGTGCAAGCATCATCATCATCATTATTGTCACTTGCATCCCGATCTTTGACTTCTTCATTTTTCATTAGACAAAAAAGAGTAATCTCTTTTTCGTCACTCAAGTTGCTAAGCATATTATCCCTTCTTGACGAATTGGGATTTTCTTGGCTTGTTTCTTGGTATAGTCATGTGAGTTTTCCCTAAAGATCTTTAGTTGTATCACAATAGCAAACATGGTCAAATATTTCAGCATTTAGAGCACATTGTAAAATATATAAAACTCTAGAATTTTTCTCAAGTATCTCGTAGTCATCTTGAGTGTATTCACAATTTTGCTTGATAATATTACTTCCATTTGGTACAAAAGGACCACTCGAAATGATGTCCCAAAAATCAAAATCGATGGATCTAATAAATGACTTCATCTCGCACTTCCAAACAGAAAAATTAGTTCCATCAAATATTGGAGGACAATTGATAGAAGCATTTACGAAACCAGCTATGGATCTAGCTATAGACGGTCAAGTCTTAAAATAATGGCTCCTGCTCTGATACCAATTGTTCGCCCAATTTTGGCTAGTTAAATCACCCTATAAGGGGTTGATTGGGTGATGATCAAAGTTTCAAAATAATCAAATATGGAAAACTAAATGTGGACAAGACACGTGTACTTTTTAACGAGGTTAGTCTCAATCAGGCTTAGTCTCCGCCTAGAGTTTTCTAACTCTAGAATTAACCTAATTTTATTAGCAGGGATTACACAACTCTAGATTATACCTGCTCTAAGTTCCAAGCCACAAGTTGACCCTTCGACAAGTCCTTGTTAGAGTCGGCCCTTCAACTCTATAATCCCACCTAATTACAACTAGAGCAATTCAACTCAATAAATTAGGTGAACAAGAGAATGATATTTGCAAGTGTAGCTCTTAGTTCTTGTTCTGTGCTTGTGCTCTCTCTTGTGTGCTTTCCAGTAGCCAATGCCTCTCATTTTTATTGCCAAGAGGTGTTGGAGTGGTTGGAGTAAAACTTGGTAAGTGACAATTGTATCAAACAAGGAAAGTCAATCTTCCATTTCGTTTCAAGGCCTTGAACCCAATCTTTCAAGCCCTTGAGTTTCGCAATTCTGCTCAATGTTTTTCTCTTAATCTCGAACGACTAATTTCCTTATTTTTTGCATAAAATCTTGGCTGAGAGAATCATTTAGAAACTAGTTTATTTTGCAGCACAATCTTTCAAAATATTATATCAAAAGATAATATCATATTTTGACCAAATCAAATTTGAATTACAAAATATAATATCATAAAGATCACATATTCAAATTTAAATTCTAAATCATCTCAAGATGTTGTGGCAACTTATGTCAACTCAATTAAGCAATATACACTAGCATGCCCATATTCACTTAGAATCGTAACATATTTAAACAATATAAATTTTACGATAATTCAAATATAACATGATGAATATATCAATTGACCAATCCATTTTTGTCTTTCATCAAAACATATTAATAAGCACATCTTAAGTTTAAGGGAAGCTAACATGGGGCATTGACTTCTGGCTTGATGACAAAACAAGGATTAGGCTAGGCTTGCACAAGAGTTGAGTCGAGTGCTAATTAATGAAAAGTCATCTATTCAACCATCAATTTCATGCCTTTTTCCCATCCACTTATTACCTACAAAACTCCACAAAATCCTATTCAAACACAAAATAATCTCAAAGATAACTAAAATTGAGGTAAATAAAGGTATAATATTTAGCATTTTTGACGACAAAACAATAAGCGAATGGTAATGTTAGAAAAAATGAATGATACACACGATGTCTACGTGTGATTGTAAGTAAAGTATCATTTCATCACATTAGTGGTCAACGACATGGTCGTATACTTTGTTATGCATAACCTAGTAGCTGTGTAAATACCATTAAATAATTTTGGGATACAGTGACATATGGTACCATACTTATTATATGAAGACAGTGATATAAAAAAATGTGAAGAACGAATATAACATTCATGTATGAAAAATTGTCATCTCATTAAATCTGTAAGCTAAAATATCTTTGGCTCGATTATTGCATAAATAAAATAAATACTTCAAATATTTGGAGGAGCCGAGAGGGTAGTAGTTCTAAAACACACACGTTTGTATGGTGTAGGGTGCACGCCCTATAAAGATTTATCATATCGAAGGAAAGATTCACCATTTCAAATGTTAAACAGTTCATCAATTAAAATTAGTGGTTCACTAAATCTAGGCCTATGATTCACCATTTGGACCTGAAGGTCCCAAAAGCCAAGGTTATGTCACTCTAGATAGGGGTGAATAGAGTGAATACTAAATATTTAAAACTTAAAGAAACGTCAGAGTACTTTGAATCTGAATTGCCAAATTAATAATAGACAAGTTCGATAGTTAGTCACCAATGTCAATATTAAGACTGTGAACAAAATAAAATGCAGAAAGAAAGAAGAACAAAAAAAAAACAACATGGTTATGAGGTTTAGTCACCACCGAAGGCTCTTCTTTCCTTAGGATTTAAACAGCTCCACTTCTTGTTCACTTAAGAAGTTACAATGTTGAGTCCTTGACTCTATAACAGCTCTCTTGAGTACCTCCAAGGCTAACCAGTCGATCTAGAGACACTCTCCTAGATTTACTATTCAACTAGGTACCTTAAGTTGAGTTACTCAATAATTATTGTTTCACTCAATACTAAGATACCTAAGTAAGTTCCCAACTTGTTGCAAGTTCGCCCTTAAAGATTTAATCTTCACAAGAGAGTACAATTGGGAGTACTGCAAGATTACAATTTCAACATGATTATCTCAATATGCTTAAATGTTGTTTCTTGCTTCTTGGTCTTAATCCCTTTATGTAAGCTCGTGAGATTCATATGATCATTGGATGAGATCTTCATACAATCTTGGCAAGTCTACAAATAACCAAATTTGGTGTTGTCATGATTTCAATGGCATTGGCTCGAACTTTGAACTTTTCGTACTTAGCTGTTGGATGTCCTAATGATGTGACCATTATAGGATCCGATTTGGGTTGAAAAGTCTTGCTTTGAATGTCATTGATCTCATAAAAATCAATCAAACTAATCCCACAACTTACTTCAAAGATATGTCAAAGATAGCTTCCAAAAATGTAGGATAGTTTGATTGCATAAATAGCATAAGAATTTTAAGCAAGTATGTCAATAATCAAGCTCATAATATCTCTAAAGATATTGACTAAAATCAATCATAAGATCTATGAAAATCCTTTCTCTAAAGATATTGACTGAAATCAATCATAAGATCTATGAAAATCCTTTCTAAACAAGGTTGCTCATGCTTTGGGAAGGAATTTGATAATCATATCAAAATCAACTATTAAAGATAAGCACATTAAAAAATAAAGATAACTTCTCACCAAATTAATTATGTGTAAATTACTCATAAAGATTAAGAAATCCAACACGCAAGTATTCCAAAGTCTGTCTCAAAGACTTTGACCAAATATGTAATTTGCTGCAGCTGCCATAAATAAATGTGGATGAGATTCTTGCTTGGCTATCGCTTTCCTTGCTTACCCAAATAACATCAAAATAATATTTTTTGCTAATTTGCAAAATATCTATCCAAAGTAATAAAATAATATCGTCCAAGATCTTCCAAAGACAATTACCATAAATGAGTAGATGTTATTTAAGCAAATCAATTAATTCATAAATCTATATATATCAGACATTTTATCTAAGTAATAAGGGAATGAATCAAGCACATATATATCACAAGATATGCAATCAAAATATTTAAAACATTACTTTTCAAATTTCATAGGTCATGCTTCAAATAATAATTTAGCAACCAAGTCAACCATAATAATTATTCTAAAAATACAAACAATATTCACAAAATATTTCCAGCATATTAAGTACGTTTATCAATTCACAAGATCATGTTGTCGATCAGACACATATTCCATAGTCAGATTTCCTGATTTTGACATGACAAAATAACATCAAAGCTTATAATCATGACACTTTAAGCACGCAAATGAAATAAGATAACAAGGCTTACGCAACATGTTTAATCACATATACAAACATGGTATCATTCAAACATGTATTTCAAAGTCAGATCAACTGACTTTGATATAATAGCATCTCATATTAGAAGCACTTTGAATATATCAATTCATTCAAGTACATATAGAATTACCTTTCTGGCTTTGAACAGAATATATCAAATATAACCAACTTAAAAATGTCCCCCTTTTCGATGAATGTCAAAACCATAAACACATAATAAACTTACCATAATATTTCTCCCCCTTTTTGCATTGCATTAAATAGGTTATTTGGGTAAGAGAAACGATAAGTATAGCATGAAAATGAAATTAGCATATATAGCTCCCCCTTAGGACTTATTCTTTTCGTGGGTAAATTGGGGTGGGTAAAAGGGTGAAGTGAGTTGAAGTAGGTTGAAATGGGTTGAATTATTTTTATGTGATAAATTTAATTTAGATAAAATAGTAGCAGTGAGTTGAAGTAGGTTGAAGTTGGTTGAAGTAGATTGAAATGGTTTAAAGTGGGTTGAGGTTAGTATCTTGGAATTTACCCATGATAAGAACAGGCCCATTGTATAAGATAAGCACATGAGAGCATTTAATGAAATCATCCATTGCTTCACACAAAAGAATAGGATGATAGAATCACATTATAACATTTGAAAAATATGGCTATTTAAGAGCAAATGATGATCCACATTATCAAAGCATACAAATAGAGATAGATTTCAAGCAAGCATAAGGAGATTAGTCAATGGCTACCACTTTTTGGCCTAAATATGCAAAGTAAAATTCTGGCCCAAAATTTGAATATCTTTGAAATCGTATTTGCTCAAACATTTGGAAGTCATTGGCATCATGCTTTGATCTCTTGTATTTACTTAGCATACTTGTCAATACTAAGAAAGGGCCTTTGAAACCGTGGGTTTCTTTGATAGTATGGAGTTCGGCTAGCATTGCATATTAAAGTGAGGGTGGTTTAAACCGAATCGAGCAATCTCCTTGTTTTATATGACGATATATAATTCTAGTATTCGCACAAATAGGAAGCGACCAAAGCAATTTTGAGTTCTTTGTACAAATTAAGGATGAATCTCAACCTTGGTAATATTGGTATGTTTTGATGGCCCTCAAAACCCCTAGTTCTATCGCAACGAAAATTTAGCAATATTGTCTTCATCTCCATGGCTAGCAACACCATTTCCTCACATCTAGAGTGATATTGAAGTTAAAGAATTGTCATATCTTATCATCCTACATTAAAAACAAAATAAGAGTTTACCACTGAGGGCATTTTAATCAATCGGAGAGTTATTTGATCATTTTATTCAACAATTTGGACTTTCATCTCAGAAAAGGATATATCATGGGCAATATTAAAATGAGAGTTTTCTATAATTTTGTATTTTAACGCCACATTTGCTAGGGATAGAATTGAAATTTCAATGTAACTTATGTTGTTTTCCTTTTAAGATCTATTTTAAAAGAAAAAAGATAAACAAATTTGTTGGAGTGATTTCCCAAAGTAATCATACAAAATAAAAGAATTCTCAAACTACTTCTACTTTAAAAATAATTCCAATCAATCATCCTTAGTTTTCAAAATAATCCCTAAATCAGAAAATTATTGAACTACTTTTGTCTATGCAATTAATTCCCAACCAACATTTCATAGCTTTTTAGTAATTAAAATTTTTCAAACTACTTCAAATTAACATAACTTTTTTTCTACCAATGAAGCTTTTGTACACCAAGGGTGTGTTTGGTAGGGGGGAAAAACATTTTCTGGGGAAAATCATTTTCCTGGAAAATGATTTTTTCATTTTATATCGTTTGGTAAAACAAGGAGGGGAAAATCATTTTTAAGAAAAAATCATTTTACCCCATTTGAAGGAAATTGTTTTCCCTTGAAAAAGTAGGGAAAATGATTTTCCAAGCCCAATTTTCATTTCTCAATTTTGTCTCTCGTTCTATTTTCTTTTAATTGTGCCTAAAATCACTCTATTTTCACTCTCATTTTGTCTCTCATTCTTTCCCTCTTCTTCATGTTCATCATCTTCATCGATGACTTCCATCGTCAATATCTACAATTATTTCTTGAGTTCTCTAACCTTGTTACTGTTGCTCTTTTGAGAACTTCACAATCTGAGACACTTATCGTATTCCCATTCACATTTTCTTTAATCTGAATTTAATATCACTCAAAGTCAACTGGATAATCCTTGGAAATAGTGAAAAAATTGAGATTCATTAATATTCACTCTATCTTTTTCTGGGTTTATTACTGGGTATATTTCTTACTAATATTTTGGGTTCGATTTTGAAGAGGAGAGAGAAACAGAATTCATTGGTTGGGTCGGGTCAAAGCAATGAGTAGGGGAGGGGATTGATGATAAAAAGAAATGAAGTGAGGGCGGGGGTTTTATTCTATCAAATAGCAAAAAATGAAGTGGAAAGAAAATAGCTTTTCATTCTACCAAACAGCTGAAAATGTAAGTGGAAAATCATTTTACTTGGGAAAATATTTTTCATTAAAAATAATTTTCTGGAAAACTAATTTCCCCCCCTATGAAACACACCCCAAATTTAAAATAAGGCCCTTCTTCGAAGGTTTTAGAAAGTCTAATACTTCTCATTCCTATCCTTATGAAACAATTCCTTATGAAAAAATCAGACATTTGCATAATAAGTTATCTATGTGTCAGATAAAAGGTTATCTGCATTTTTAATGTTGTCTTTGTTTGGATTTTCTTGATCTTAAATTTTTTTATAGAAAATAAATGTGTTTAGAGAGACAAGGAATGAAGAGTAGATCTATGAATTAATTAATTTGATTTATGTGTATGATGAATTGTTGACTTTTTATTTCGCAAGAATTGTTGGTTATTTAAGTTGTAAAAAGCTTTTGTTTATGTTTAAGTATAAAAGCTTTTGTTTGTGTTTATCTAATTCAAGAGATTTATTTATGAATATTTTAAATTGTGATTGTTCCCTTAACTTCAAGAAAAGATAGAAACTTTAGAAATAATCATTGGAAAAGAATCTACAATGAGAAGTGGAGTTTGATATTATATTATGAAGAAGGGAGAAGCGCATTTTGGGATTTAAATGTAAAGAAAATCAACTTTATGAAACTCTTTTATTTTAAATGATCATCTCAAAAATTATAAGGAAGTTTAGGAATTACTTTTATGGAGATAATTACTTTGAGAATTCCTTTCTTTTATAGAAATATTTGTGCAAATCACTCAAGTTGTGGCCTAGTTCCCACCCATTTGCTGCCAAATGTTGAGACACGTGTAGCTTGCTGATTTCATCGAGTTAAATTTCGTAGTTTATGGTTAAATGACAGAGGAGCCAAAATGAATTACGAAGGAAAAATGGTACGCATTATTATTAAAAGTTTCTCCACACCATGAAAACTTTAATACCAATGAAACAATATACAAGATTCTAACATTCTAATATTAATTATAAATGTTGACTTTACGTAAGTTGTATGCGGTATTTAGTCTTCATTTGATTTAAGTCATGTTCTTTTCAACATATTTTTGTTGATCTTATTTGCATTAAATTTATCTAAAATTATTTCTTTTAAACTAAACTTATCTTAACTTATTTGAGCTAAACCGAACTTATCTAAACTTTGTTTTGCGAATTGTCTTTAAAAAAAGTAGTGGTGATGGTGCTTATAAATATATTACTGTTAGCAATAATATAGTATTATTAGTAGTTGCAGTGTATTTTAAAATCTCAATTAATATAATTTAATAGTATTATATTAGTATTACGATGATCATTTTGACGAGATGCTTTATTTACACTAGTCTCTTTTCCACCTATTTTCTGTCCAACTTATCTAAATTAAATTTGTAGAAACCATAATTGAATTTATCATTTTCCAATGAGGTTGTGACATTGTCAAATGACAACAATGATATCTTCTACACCATCTAATATACAATGATGAAATATTCACTATAAACTAATGTCTAATGGTATGATAACTAATTTTTCACATTTTTAGCAGCTAAATTATAATACACATTGCAAATATAAGCTTATCCGTATGTTGTGGATGCGATTTCTCATCTTAGTAAAATTGACTAATACATAAGCTCAAATTGTCTGGCCATGACTCTTTAAAGCTAAATCACTTTTATGAGAAAACATTTTTAAATAGACGGCAAATTATTCACCTTTTGACAGGAACTTTTATTAGAAATGCCACTAAACTTTTCAAAATATTTTAAAATATCATTATAATCAGTAGCGGAGCCAAGATTCTAAGCAAGGGGGGGCGAGATTGGGAAAATTAAAGGGCACTTCCAAAAAAAAAAAACAAAGAAGGCAGAACAAAGAGTTGAACCAGGGACCTCCCACCCAAAGCAAAGGGCAACCACCACCCTGCTATGCACTCTTATAATGTGTACTTATGAACTAACTAATATATATCTATTTTTTTTATCCGCAAAAATATCCCACATTTATTTATTTTTTTCCTAAAAAGTTGGGGGGTCAATTGACCCCCCTTGCCTCCACATGGCTCCGCCAATGATTATAATAGAAGCATTTTCAATTCCTTTGAAAAGTTAACTGGTACTATTTTTTATTTCAAGCAAGTTCAGTAGACTTGAAAAAAGTTAAGGGGTACTTTCGAATATTTTAGAAAGTTTAGTGGTGTATTTGAACAACATCTCCTTTTAGCTCAGTCAAAAAAGCATTCACCTTTTAAGTAAATGCATGTTTCTCGTTCGAACTTCATCACTTCTAAAAAATGCGTACATTTTTATTATGTATGTAGGTTTATCATGCATGTCCGTTAACAAGAATGAAAGACTTATTTTTATTTTTTTAATAGAGAGAAAGACTTATATAAGAGGCCGATTTTATGAGTATTGTACTACTCACTTTTATTATCATTCTTATGAACAAAGTGGTTTGTATAAATTATTATTCTTGTAACAATTGTGTTTATATATCTATATATACATATATATATATATACATATATATATATATATATATATATATATATACATATATATATATATAGGATTAGTTGCAAAACAACTCTCAAAGACGGAGATTTCTCCTCTTTAAGAGCCTCTAATGCTCAAGTTAGAGAGAATTTTAGGAGAAAATAGTAAGCACAATATTGCTTATAAAAGCCTAAGTAACCAACCTTTGAACTTGGACATTGCTTGTTCATATGGTATTTGGGATGGTTCTCTTAGAGGAATTTAACTAAAATTCCATATCTTTTTAGATATAGATTATTTCCTAAATTTATATAGACTCAAAGATCATTATCGACTCCTTGTAGTATCAGGACGTCCTAGCTAGATCTTTCCTGCCCTTAAAAGCCATGAGTATTGGAATTATTTTAAACTCTTTAATGGACTTAAATTTTATTGAGCTTAAGTTTGGGAATAAACTACTCAATTCCGGCGGCTTACTTTGAGATAGTCAATCTCATTTTTAGTCTTTTATTCAGTTGTGTCAAAATGCCTCTTTAACTTTTTATATGCTCGAATCATTTGCCCCTTGAGGGATATTAGATTTTAATCCAATCATGCCTCAAAGTGGAACTAGGCCTAACGTCTTTATCTTTTTAGTAATTCTCCACCTTGAACTATGATTTATCCAGACCTTAAGTTAAGGTGGCAATGGATATATATATATATACATATATATATATATATATATATATATATATATATATGTATATATATGC
>JACYFF010010365.1:45233542-45276419 GCA_017589665.1 Selenicereus undatus | reverse complement strand
TCTAAGTCAATCTCCTCATCTTTTTCTTCGATAGTTTTCTTGTACATATTTATATATATATATATAAAGATGTACAAGAAAACTATCGAAGAAAAAGATGAGGAGATTGACTTAGAAATAAGTTATTCCATTGTTACTAAAGATTTTTACACAGTTGTAAAAACATAGGTTAAGGTCTTTACATCTTCTATAGATTTTATGCGTATATCTTAAAAGGGCTGCTCGATGCATAAGTGTCCCGCATTCAGGCAGCGTCCGCGGAAGGGTCCCACCCAAAGGGGTGTATTGTAGGCAGCCTAACGTGACTTTGTCCGTGGCTGATTCAAAGGCTCAAACACGTGACCTTTTGGTTACACAGAGACAACCTTAATTTTGGGGAGTTATAGGCTGGATCAAGTTGGATTTTTTTGCATTTTCTAGCATTCATTTGCAGATGGGAATGCAAGTTATAGGCTAGTTTCTAAAAGTTGTAGAATTTGGGAAATTCTAACTATGGAATGGATAACTTTCTCAAGGAAGAATATAAATGACCACTAAATTATGAGATTGCTTGATTTGTTTCTAGGACTTGCTTTTGACCTTAATCAATTAACCATACCATGTATGAAATAATTAATGCAAAATGTCCTAGAACAAGTTGGATGTCACATAGGCCACGTGACCTCACTGTAATATAGAAATGGTAAATAAAAACATTAGATGTCAATTTTTCCATAAATTTAATAGGCAATTGGGGAATCCATTATAAAAGGTGATACTTATAAGGATGGAATATCCTATAATGCTCATGTAATGATAACAAGTCAACTTGCAAGGTACAAGTGTCTAGAATTGATCCAAAACTTATGCATAATATGATTTATAGTTAATAGATTACCAAATGTTATAATTAAATATTAATTTTAGAATTTTAGAATTTATTCACTACCTCAATAAATGTAAATTATTGTAGTCACCCTAGGGCTAAAAGTTGGTATTAACTCTATCAACAAAATAAAATTACATATGTAATCTTATATTATGAAAAATTGTTGGTAATAATATGATTTTCCACAATATATAAATTGTAACATCCTTATATATCTAGATTCTAGCGACACTGTAATTTTTAAAAATTTAGAGCATTATACACTAATTTCTTAATTTTGTGTATCTTCATGTAAGACTTTTATATTTTATATTCCACATTTTTCACTTTCATGACATGTGTAGTTTGGAGCATTCATTGTGAGAAACTTCATCACATGTTAAATAGTGGCTATCAATAAATTATGCTGAGATAGTTTAAGAAATAAAGGTCTAGAACCTTTGAAGTTACGAACTTTAAACAATATAAATCCTTAACATTGAAAAATGGTCATATAAAACCTCAACGTTAAACACTTAAAATTTTGATAATACGAGAGTGGCTCACACACAGGGTTAATGCAAGTGGGGAAAGAAAAATGCTGAAAAGCCATGCTGCAAAATTTTTGTTTTATTTTTTCTTAAAGCTTTTTCTTTATGAAAATTTTATTTTATGCAGTTAATTTTTCTCAAAATTTTTTTATGCAATTATATTTAGACCCATCAACTATGTTTTCACTAAAAAATATGTTGGACTTAGGTTATTAATCCATCGATAAGGTATGTTGCCTTGAGTAACATGAAGTGTTGAAATGCTATAAGGATATATCAGTGATTTTCACCAAGTAACAATAGGATCAATGATCGGCCGCCTTATTATAAATAAGGGTTTAGTCTAAGAGGCAGAGATATAAGAATGGATGTGATAAGTTTTTGCACAATCTTTAGGGCTCTCAGGCCATGAGATTATAGAGATTCTTCGTTTAGTTGGATCCAACCCTGGCTAGTGATTTGAAGCTAGGTTCCATCAACCTCCAACATAGGATTAAGGTAATTTTATGTGGTTAGTCCATGTTATTGTTTTCTTCATTGGTATCAAAGCTTGTTGGCTTGTTTTGTGGTTGGATTACATGCATTGTTTCTCGAAATTCTTGCCAAAGGAATTATATTTGTTTTCATATTTATCGCGACTACACTTCAAACTTCATGCTATTATTTCATGAGCAATTCTTGATGGTTTTTGGTGATATTTTGGATCCAGTAAAGCATGATGAGAGTATTAATTTGATATATTACATGCGTGATTTGGGAAGTTAATCCTTGGGTTCCCCAATGTATGCAACATTAACAATTCTAGGCCTAAGTTTTTGACATAAATATTTTAGTACCACAAAGTTCAATGACCAAATTTTAGGTACCCTCTGTATTTTCTTATCCCCCTAAACTTTGAAATCTATATTTTAACCATATTCTTTAAAAACTTACTTTCGAAAATTTTAATTTTGTCCCTGTGTAAGTTCTCTCATAAGTACTACTCAAGGCCCTCTTTCAATTGGTATTAAAGCCAAGTGACTGAAAATAATTAAGATAATTAAGTTAATTAATAATTTATTAAGCTACTTAACTGTGTTTAATGCTTGAAGTATGACCTACTTGCCCTGCTCCTAATTATTCACATATTGCTCACTAACTAGAAGGAATCACTTCAATAGTCCCGCAACTAAACTACATCACTAAATATAGTTTTAGAGTTAAAAGCCAAATTACCAAAAATTAAGACTAAAGTTAAGCATATAAAGAAGCAATTATCTTTAATCCACCTTTCTTTGATCAATGAAATAAGACATAGTGGAAAATCTGACTTAAGTATAGCACTCCATTTCAGCATGAATTTCCTTTTCAAATCCCAAGAAACAAAAATCTATTTCCTTTACATGATATAAAAATCCAAAAAGAAATAAGAGGAAAATCAACCAAAAAATCATATGAAAAAGTAGAGAAAGAAGAAGAGGATGGAGTATAAGCAGTATAATATAGAGGAATTATATCATATATTTGATAAAGAACAAAACCTTGAAGAATTAAACAAAATCATGTGCGCAATAGTTGAAACACAAGATGCATTATCTAATGACAATGAAGAGACAAATAATGTCCAGTTAGAAGAAGAAATATATCAATCGATGAACTTGATTAAACTAGAAATCCTAGATGTTGTCACTTTAGAAGAAATTAGGAGGAAACTAGATAAAAGAATATGGTCAAATGGTATTTGATGATGAAATCAATGCGATTGGAGAAGAACTCAAAGTAGATGAAATCAAGTCCAATCTAGTTAATAGCACAATCTCAAAACCTGAAGAGTTCGGTGAATCATCTAGAAGAAACACCCATTTCATGAGATCTAAGTACGTTACAGCAGGACCTATGACCAATTTTTCCTTTGGGTTCATCCCAAGAAAAACTGCATCCTTTGAAGAAATTGTCCTTATCCTAATTACCCAAACATGATACATCCTAAACAACAATGAGTTCGTAATAGAGAAGAAATATTGGATCATTAGAAATGATGCATAAATAGTGTCTAAACTTGAATACTACATAGACTGTTGGAAATTTCTCAAACTATATTGAGTATAGTTTTTCTGGCACTATAACCTATTGGTATGATGCATTAGGTGAGAAAGGTAAAAATGAGTTAAGAATGATGGAAACACAAGCTGCTATGTTCAAAAATTTTGTAAGGAAATTGAGACTGAATTTATCGTAGCTAAACTTGATTTTGAAGAAAAATCTAGAGAATTGCAAAGAAAGATTGATACCATCAAGTTATCGAGTATGAGATATCTAGAGAGTTATATTGCTAAATTTAATCAACATCATTACAAAATTGGGCATAATGAAACCAATCTCAGCTTGTTTTATGACTAATTACCATATCCAATCAATTCTATAACAAATTAAAAATACATTGCATGGCTTGAAAAGGCAGATATCGTTGATATCCTTGGTACTAGAATCTCTTATTTAAGAAAATACTCAGTGATCAATGTCTTGATCTCCAAAAATAAAAGAAAATAAAGAAGCAATTTCTAGTCTATTGGGATAATCCTCACCAATAGGCAAAAGAAAATGAGAAGAGGAGAAAAAAAATTTTTATAAGAAAAAGAGTTTTAACAAGCAAAGGGGAGAGAAATATAAAAGAAAGTATTACAACAAACCAAGTCCTAAAAAACAAAGATTTTTCAGAAAAGTTGCTTATTGTTATGCAAGGAAAAATAGTTATAAGAATTGGACATGTAGAAACGTAGGTCATTATACAAATGAATGTAAAAACAAGACGAATAACAAGCTTATGGAAACTTTCAATGGTCTAGATTATTTTGAGCTTAGTGAGGAAGAAGCAATAGATCTAGCCCTGAAAAACAACAAGGGAATTGTTGAGATTGCACTAGAAGATGAATATGAAAAAAAGTGATTAGGTAGAAACTAGTCATATGATGGAAAGCTCAATTAGTCTTGGGGGTATTCAAGGAGAAGAATTTATTATAGATAATAAAAACGAAGATGTCAAAGGAGATTGGTTTATTTTTATAATTTAGAAAGACATGATCCATAAAAAATTCATCATTCAATTAAAGAGTAAGCACGTATGTGAAATGATGGAAGAAGATCTAGAAATCAAAGACTGTGAGTATGATATAGGAGAAGTTAATGTCATTAATTGGAAAAATATCATTAAACATAACAAAGATAGAAAGTATAGGTATATCTATAATGGAAGTGTCCACGTTCAAATAACTCCATTACAGTATCATGGCAAAGATATTAATGTTTATGCTTTGCTCTGTGATATCAGACACACCTAATTTAATAACTAAATTATCATGGGGATTAGGACCAATTATATAAGGGACTAGTAAGGTTCAATTGCTGACTGGGATATTATGTAAGCCTAAAAGATGAATTTATCAAAAAGTTCATATCCTTTAAGATAAAAACAATTGGGGTGGACATGAAAAGAAGAGGATACCCACTAAGGATATTTTGGAAAATAATATACAAAGTAGAGAATACCATAGATCCAGAGATTAACAAAAAAATGTAATAAAAATTGATGGGGATGGTAAAATTACCAATAAACCTCAATTATGAAGAAGTATGCCCATAAGATTAGAATGGGGGGAAGGATCTTCAATTACTAAAGAAGAGCTCAAAGAAAATGACGCAATTAGTATGATTAGTGAAATGAAGAGAATGAAGTTTGAACACGTAAGACACAGTGTACACTGGTGTATGAGTCTAGATAGAAAAGCTATTGGGTATAAAACAAGAATTGTTAGTGAGATAATCTATGAAGATCAATAAGTCAAAAATATGACTATGGAGATATGCTATGAAGTCACAAATACAAATCCTAATAGCTTCTATATCTCAATAAATGTATGTTTGGAGCGATATAATAACCATGAATTGTGTGCCTACATCGATAGTGGTTGTTCTGTCTGTTTTGAAAAAAGATCTTCATTCCAAAATTTATACGAAAAAAAGCAAAGAATCCTTTACAAGTAAGGATAGCTAATAATAGCATAATGAGCCACAACAAAGCTATGGAAGGATCATCCATAGAAACAGGAGGAGTCTACTTCATTATACTAGTTCTATGAGTTACTGATCTACCCTATCATGATATGATGATTGGAAATCATTTTCAAATGCTATATTTTCCATGCACATAGACCGTAAACCAAATAATATTCATAATTAATGATCACTCAATTCCTATTGATAAATTAAATAAGGCTTACACTCATAAGAAAATTGAGTTTACATGCAGCCAGTGAGATGAGATGATAATCCCTGCACAACGCGAAATAGCACTAGCAATCTCACTACTTGAGTTATCTATAAAAGAGCAGATTGTTGAACAACTAGAGCAATTATGCAAAGAGCTCTACTATGATAATGCTCTTAAATTTTAGGACAATGATAAGACATTTGCAAATATTACTTCGCAAAGCCTTAACACTATTATCCGAATTAAACCAATTGTGTATACATACCAGGATATTCAATAATTTGATAAGCAGATCAAAGAACTTTTGGATAAATGATTAATTAGGAATAGTAAGAGTCCTCACATTAGTCCTACCTTTATGGTAAGAAATCATGCTGAAGAGAAACCATTAATTACGAAAAGCTTAATGATAATACTATTTTTTATGATTATTATATTCCTAAAAAAACTGTTCTTTTCAATAGAATTCAAGGAGCCTCTTGGTTCTCGAAAATGGATTGCAAAAGTGGATATTGGCAAATAAAAATGGATGAAGAAAGCATTCCTTTAACTACTTTTAGTCCCCCTCAAGGACATTATTAGTGGATCGTAATGCCATTTGGTCCTAAAAATGCACCTGAAACATTCCAGAAGAATGAATAATATCTTAAAAGATCTTAATCACTGTTGTCTATTTTACATCGACAATATTCTTGTCTTTTCTAAGACCATAGAACATCACAAAGATAACTTCCTACTTGTCACCCAATGATGCATTGATGATGATATTATTCTTGGTAAGACTAGTGTATTTAAGCTGTCCAAGAAATCGAGTTTTTAGGTCTAAAAAAAAAAGTTAGACAAATTGTCCTATAAAAGCATATTCTAGAAAAAATAGAAAATTTTCATGAAAATATTAAAGATAGGAAGCAATTAGAAAGGTTTCTTGGAGGTCTTATGTACAAGATAGATCTCATAAAAAATCTAGTTGAATTAAGAAAATCATTGCAACAGAAACTCAAGAAAGAAGTAAGTTGGATATGGACCTCCACTAATTCTATTGTTAAAACTTCAACAAAATGTGTAAAAATTTCCTATTCTTGATTTTCCTAATGAAGGAATGGTTTAATTCTTGATACAGATGCTAGTAATGAGCACTGGAGTAGAGTACTTAAAATCTAAGAAGGACAAAAACTCTACAAATATTACAGTAAAAGTTTTAGTACAGAAGAGTGCAGCTATCCTACGATAGAAAAAATAAATCTTTGTAGTCATAAGGGGAATTGAAATTTTTTTAATGTTTTTAGCCCCAAAACCTTTCGTTATTCGAACTGATTGCAAAGGAATACCTAGTTTTGTGAAAAAGAATTTATCAAATATGCAAGCACAAGAATGACTCCTGCGTTGGTAATTATGGCTTAACTAGTTTTTTTTTTTGGTTTTATTTTCTCTCTATTGAACATATACAAGATAGCTTAACTCGTGAGCTTACCAATGGTGATCATCAGGGCATAACTCCTACCAAAGAGAGGAAATCCAAAATGAGATGTCACTGCTGCTAGAACGGGCTTCTCCTTGTAGTAAAGTTCTTATTAATATTTTGAAATTTCATACAAAAAGTAGATCACGCTTTAGTTTACGGTCTTCTGCCTATCTAACAGTATCAAGATTCAACCTATTAGAACTACAACTGAATTAGCTAAGGTGTCCTTATGATATTTAAGAAAAAATAAGCTTCCATGTTTAAGAAAACGGTGTAACTACTGATATGTAACCTGCATTGACTACTATCATAATTATTCTTATGATATTTGGGAGTCATGGAATACTACAATCTTCTTTTCTAACAGCTTTAACTTTGGTGGTGTTAGATTCCTAAAAAATTCAATCTCTTTAGACGACCTATCATGAAAGCATGGGAATATGGGATGATAGCTTACCTAAGGAAAATTCTGGATCCAAAGTGCCCATTCTTCTCAAGGCTAACTAAATTTCAACAATGCATGTTTAAAAGGATCCATTGGGTTCTCAAATCTCCTGATGGTCCAACAAAAATTCATACAATAGAAGTGTGTATGGCCAGGTACATTTCGTAGTAATTGAATATGAAAATGGAAAGGCCAAACCAGCCTAATGTATCTTGTTCAATTAGTTCATTTAGATAATCCCAATTATCAACAACAAGAATTGTTTCTAGAATGATAAAAAGTAGTTAGCGATTTTGCTTTAGCAAGAGCCATCAAAATCTATAACATTTATCATCAAATATAGGCATTGATTGAATAAGGGAAAATATTAATGCATTATCGGAATACTACTTTCATTTATCGCAATGATTTTAGCAAAATCATGAAGGTAGAAGGAACTAATTTAGAAGATGTCCTTGATTATCTCTTTGATGTTGGAGCTGGAAAATTCTTATGAGAAAAAGGAAAGAAATATCTTCATGAATTATTTGAAAAATGAGATCGAGAACATCTTCAACTTAATGAAGAGTTTGATGATTATCTAGATAAGGATAGTCTGGAAGACATAATCGGAGATAAAGGCATACAGAATCTCAATATAGATGACTAGTCCTGTCAAGTGCTCTAAAAAGTTGTTGCACCAATATTGTATTTTGTCAAGTGTCAAGTCAGTGAAATTACATAGTCTACTGTAGCCATGTAAGGGCAGTTATAGTCATGTGAAAATATTAGTGTATACTATAGCCATTAGGGCATCCTATGTAGTCCAACTCCTCTATGAAAGGAGAAGCAAAGTGTTGAGAAGGGATACGGTCATTTGAGCATACTTGAGCAAAAGAGAAGTTAGGATTGTCTATTTTTCTATAAGTATTTCCGATGGTCTTAGTAGCTTAAGTCCCTCTTCAATCTTTCCATTGTAATATTTCCATTTTCAAGCTTCAAATAAACGAAGTTTCCCAATAGGAAACGTTATTTAATCGAACCTTATATCTTAAATATTATAGTTTCGTGATTAAAGTTCCATTGTCCTTAAAAATATAAAAAACTTGCCTTCAAAAAAATATAAAAAACTTGATTAGTGACCACGATCCAAGGTAGGAAATGAATGGATATGTACTGTGTCTGATCTAAGGAAGGTGTTGTTGAGATTAGCAACCTTTGTAAACTAGAAGTTAGAGGAACGTCAAGGTTCGCGCTGACTAAGTTCAGGTGACGGTCAAAACTCTCTAATTAAGCTTTGTTATGTTGCTAAGCATGGTGGGCCTGTAACCACAGAAAACATAATATTTGTGATATAAGTAGTAAATTGATACTAATACTCGTAAAGTCATTATAAGAAGCTTAGTCATTTAAAATGAGCATATTCCTTGCAAAAAACATAAAAATAGTGTAACTTTTACTCAATTATGGGGTCTTTTCATAACTTCAAAATAGTTTTGGGTCGAATGTACGAAAACAAATAGTGTGGGGGGTACTAAAAAAATAACACCAAAACTCAGGGTACTAAAAAATTAAGTCAAAAAATTGAGGCCCGAAAAAATCAATGACACATGCGTCAAGGTACTAAAAAGTCAAGTACCCTGCATGATTGGGCTTTGCAATTTGCAAAATAATTATGTTTCTAAATTCTAGTGTTTCGCGAGTTGAAATCCCAAATTGATTTCATAATTTGTTGAATTCATTCAATCTTGCTCCAAATTGATTCGTGGATTGTGTTTCCCACCAGATTTTGACCAAAAGTCCCTCAATCTATAAGTTGATTTGATTAAACATTTGCTTAAATCTTGGCAAAGAAGTTGCTAGCAATTCTAGGGTTTTGTCCAAGTGATGAACTGGAGTTTTTGATATGTTTTGGTCATAGTTTCCTTCAATTGTTTTGTGTCTTTTACTACCTAATGTCTAATGAGTAAAATCTCTCAAAAACCCATTAGGGTTTGGGCCAAAAATACGCAATTCAATTTCGATCATTCCTTGGTTATTTTACAATTAGTTTGTGCCTTTTTGCTACCCCTAAAAGTACAAGTGAAAGTCGTCAACTCATGCCAAGAATTGACCGAAAATTGGATGGAAAATCATGAAAAAGTGACCAAAAAACAATAGGGTTAAGGTTCATGATTTTGAACTTGATTTCGAGCTATTTTAGTAAGTGATTTTCAAAATTAATACATGTGTTTTGTCTAGATTGTGATTTCGTTCAAAATCCCTCGATCTTCAGGCTAATTTGAAGGTGACTTGGCCAGAAATAGGCGAAGATGTCGCCCGGTAACCTCCTTAATTTGAGTTTAAGAATTCAATTTTTGGGTTGATTTTGTTCAGGTGGTTTGTAAATTGTTGCTCAAAATCCATCCTAGAACACTTTTAGGATGAATCTCAAATAGGCAATTTGGAACAATTTGGCGAAAATTATCAATTTTGGAGTCGATTTAAGGTTTGGGTCATGAAGCTTGATCCTGAGCTAGTGTGGAGGGAAGACTCGTCACTTGCAATGCATTTGACCCATGGGTGCGCTCATCTGGATTGTTGACTACAGGGATGTTGACCAAAGGGTTGACTAAGTTTAACATAATGGTTGACATAAGTTTTGCATTTACTCATTTATTTTTGGCAGTTCCTTTGAAAGGTTTCATAGGAAAGTGATTCATTATTGTTGGTAAAACATAAATGTGAAATTCTAAATAAAAATTTTTCAATATTCGTTTTATGAGTGTATATATTTATAATATTTGATGTCTTATTTTAAGAATGAAATATTGCATGAATCTCTTATGTTCTTTTATTTGAGCTATTTAATTCCTATCTTATGAGAAAATATTAACATGATTAAATGGTGAAATTGTGTATATTTTCGAGCATTTATCTTGTTATTATCTTTTGGGAATATTTAATTCCTATTGAATTTCATGTGATATATAATGCGGATATATTCTTCATTGAAATTAATGAAAACTTTGTTTCATATTATAAGAATATGCATATTGTACTCCCTAGATGCTATGAAAGTGGGATCCACACTAGAAGTCGTTGTAGTAGTAGTTGTTGTTGTATGCATATTATGAAATATGTTTCATATGTTGTAATCTCACGATCGAGTTACATATAACAATTTATGCACTTCGCCTAAATACATTAGATATGTGACATTGAAATTTCTTTCAAATTATATTTTTGAGAATTTTGGTTAATATGTAATTTATGCATAAAATGTTTAAATCCTTTTTCACATATTTGTGAATACATATTGGATTTTATTAAAATATTCTTGAGGTTGGGATATCCTCTTTGAATGAAAATTTGAGACTTATTTTTTTGAATATTTCAATTTTTGTTAAGTGTTGTGTTAAGTTGGAACAAAAGGATGAAATTAATTACATTAAATATTTACTCCTATGGTGATGATTGGAAACTGTAAACATCTATGTTTTTGTATATTAACTTTATCAGTTATGACCAACTTGCATATTGTATGCCAAAATATCAGATGTATGTGTGCTTTTGGGCTAATTGTAAAACTTTTGTGTTTTATAAGCATCACGTTACTTGCTGCAATTGCCAAAATTTGGTCTCTCACTATAAAGGTTGACATTTATAAGAAGAGCTCATATACTCCATGGGGGAGCACCTGAGCCGTATGTCAAACATGAGTAGTGAATTGGCTGAAATAGGGTATGAATTTACCAATGAGCAACGAGTTCATCTCATGATCCATTCCTTGCTTAATGATTGAGATCTTATTAAGATGGCCCTAGCTAGGACTAAGTATATTGTTACTTTCAAGGACATTAGGTGACGAGTTCAGTTAGAGGAAGAGCTATAAAAGGCCACTTAAATGACAAGTGTAGAAGTGCACATGTCAGCCATTAATTCAAGGAATGGTTCTAAGAGAAAGAACTAAGGGAACTTAATATGCAAGGCTCAGTCAAATGAGGAACCTAAACATGACCAACAATGCAAGAAAGAACATGCAAGGGAGGAAGATTCTATATTTGTAAAAACCTATTTTTACTTGTGCATTTATTAGAAACACTCTACTTGTAATGGACTTCAATATTTGTTCCCTTGTTAGACGATAATTTGTCGTATTTTACATGCCTCTTTCACCTAATTTTTAGCTTGTATAATAACTTAATCTTTAGGATTTTAACTTGTTTTGTTTACTTTTATAGGTAATAAGATCAATCGAGCAAATCTTGCAAAAAGGACCAAAGACAGGACAAGAATAGCCAGAAGAACGCGAAACAAGTGACGACGCAAGGTGTGCCGCTGTATTAGAAATGTAGCATGGGGTGGCCATGCCACCTGGCATGGCCGTGTGTCACTTCCTCGCTCGCTCGCGCCTGATTTTTTATTTAAAGCCCCTTCGGGCGTTTTGTTGGGGTCTCCTACACTCTCCTTCTGCGACTTTTTTGGGAGTTCTTTGTAACACCCCCAGCCCCTAGGGCCGAAAGCGTTACGTTTTCTTAACTTTCGACCTAAATTTTGGGATGAAAAGGACAGAATTTCCCCTAAAAACTTACCGTTTTCAAGCTATAAGCCTTACAATAAATTCCTGCAAATTAATAGAAGCGTAAAACATATAGAACATAGCTCAACGGCCACACGCCGGAGTTCATAACTCAATGAGCCACTCGCTCGGAGTACACCAACCAGAATAGTTCATGAATAAAAAAAGAAATGGAAGATACAATTCAACGGTTCACAAAACCGGAATATTGGGGTTTACATCCCAAAACACAACTAACTTCAACCAAAAGACATCTAACTGACTGGATGGTTGGCTTATACAGCCATACAGAGCGACTCGTAATCAATATGCATTATATGAGCTAGAAAATTGAAGTTACAACATTTACAAACTAAGAGTACGTTAATATTACATTGTCGAACTCGAGAAACTACTTCTATATGGCACACATAACTCTTTTTCAACCAAGGGTAAACGTCAACTCCGCATAAATGGCTTAACCTTCACCTGTCACAAAGAAAACCTGGGAAAAGGGAAAATAGTAGTGGGATGAGCAACCACACGCTCAGTGAACATCCCCCAACCCCCTTAAAACCAAAACCGTTGTAAGCAATAGTATCTTTACTAATCACATATCATGTATCTATACTTTACTATCATAATAGGTATTCACGAAGTTCTTATAGAAATATCACTGACCATAAGCTTCACTTTAACCACTTAACATATTTCTAGGTCTCTAAATGACCAAACTTCTTTACTAACAGGCAGTTAAACACTTAAGCAAGCAACGAGGCTAAACACATAACTTTCTTTCTCATAAACATAATTTCTTAGCCTTCTATTCGAACTATGCATGAAACCCTATTCACGTAATGTGCACAAGATATACACATTTCAAGTCTCAATCAAATCTCATTCATAGAGTATGCGTGAAATATGCTCATAAGACTTTCTTTTTCGTAAACGTATCTTACTTAGCATCTCATTCACAAGTTATACTTGGAACATGCACATAACACTTTTGATACTTTACTAAGTTCTCATTCATATGATACGCACAAGTCATGCATAGTAAAATTTCTTTCTTTTCTTTGAAAACACTTCATTTAGCCTCTTGAGGCTCATAAAAACTCTTCTCTTAGCCTCTTGAGGCTCATTTTCTTTGAAAGAATCTCTTTCATCTTGGTCTTATAATGACCCTTAAAAACTTTCTTTCTGAAATACTTAAAAAGGCGAAACGCCTACTGCTTTTCTCATTTGATAAGAAACTATTTTGGGCATAAGATCATCATAAAGTGCTAGTTGGGAGAGATCTACACTCAATCCCCTAAGCTCTTACTCCCGAGATGACAACCAACTTTTGGACCTTAACCCTCGTCAGGGTCTCTAGGGACTACTCCCTAGGCTATAGGGATTCCCCCGTTCAAGCAGGTTCACTCCCTATCTGTTGTCCCTAAGCACTTATCTTAACCATTTAAACTGGTCTTAACGACTAATAAGTTTGCTGCCTCTCACAGCGAAATCCTTTATCATGCAACTCACGCTTTTGTAAAACTCTTTAGGGATTCCCCCGTTCAAGCGAGTTCACTCCTAAAACTGTTTTCATTTAATTAAAATAGGCCATCATGCACTAATAGTTATGACTACTATCATTTCAAAACATGAAATCTTTCTTTGAAAAACTCACCCTTATGCACGTAATGCAATTTGAGCATTTAAGCACATATATCACATATATCGCATTGGTAAGGGGGTCCACATGTATCATGTTTAAGCACTTTATAATCAATTCAACACAATGAGCCACACATGGCCTCACAATCCACACGATTGCGGTCAATTCACAACTCGAACTCTCTCCTCACAAGCACCATACCACAAAAACCTCAAACCACTCATAGTTCTTCCTCAAACCATTCAACTACCATCTCGGTTTCAATTTCATAAATCATAACACATTATTATGCTAGCTTATAAAAAAAGACATGTAATGGGGTTTATGCACTTACCTGGGCAAACAGCCTCATTCAGCTGTGCATTATAGCGTATATAAACACATATACAGATATATCTATATCGCATCGACTTGGAATAGGCACTTAATGAACCGCATGAAACTAACAAGGCATGAAGCTCAATTACATTCATGGCTTATGTTTAGGAATTAAGCATATCATACCTATGTCATTTTTAAAGCATAATCAACCAACTATACATGCCACGATTCTAAGCATTTAAAGTTTACTTCGAAGTCAATAAACGAACGTGAACCAACTAAGCATCCATATATCAATTCTAGGCATTTATAGTTTATTTTGAAGTCATTAAACGAACATGATTTAGCTAAGCATACGGATAACGATTCTAAACATATACGATGCATTTCAAAGTAAATTTCCTAAGCATGAATGTACTAAAAAGGGTTCGAATGAAAGCTAAACATATTTCAGTAGCTTCGAATTTAATTCGTTTACATGCATTAGCTAGTTTAACTCGAATCGAAGCTAAACACGTTTATATAACGTCGAAATTAATTCTTTTAACATGCATTAGCCAATGTACTCGATTCAATGCTAATCATATTTCATTAACTTCGAAATTAGTTCATTTGCATGCATTGGTTAATTAACTCGAATGGAAGCTAAACACGTTAAAAGGACTTCGATTTTAATTCTCTTTCGTATATTAGCTAATTAACTTGAGTCGAAGCTAAGCACGTTAATATAACTTTGATTTTAATTCTTTTTCGTGCATTGACTCATTAACATGAATCGATGCTAAACACGTTAAACTAACTTCGTTTTTAATTCTTTTTCATGCATCAACTACTTAACTTGAATTGATGCTAAGCACATATAGTTCACTTCGAATTAACAACCCATGCATAAATAAACTTAACATGTCCGAACCGATTCTAACCATGCATAGCTTCTCATCACATAATCCATGAAATTAACTAAACCTAAGCTGACATAAATCATCGTTTAGGTTAAAACATTTCGAAATTAATACTAATTTAGGAGGCGAGGAACACCCACCTCATTCTAGGCTAGAGAATCGAATCCAAGGCTGTTGGGTCAACTTTCGGTGTTCGAACAACTCCAAACCTCCGACTCTTGCTCACCCATGCTCGGACCAGACCCAAATCGCGCCCAATTCGACCTAAAACACTCGTGCGTGGATGCCCTTTCTCAGCAAGCCCCGAACCCCAATTGAGAACCTCAATTTCGAAACCCTAGCCCTTTTGAACGGTGGTGATTCATGGCGGTTTGAGGCTCGGTTTTGGCTCTAATTTACAAAGGAGGCTGGGGTGGAGGTGGGTCGTCGGTTTCCGGCCTGTGGGCGGCCAGTTTCAAGTAGGCAAACGCGTGGGTGTGGGGCTATGCGAAGTGAAGGAAATCTGGTGGAGGAACGGGCAGCTGAGATGCGTGGTGTCGGGGGACCAATCGTCCCTTTCTCTTGCCGGTGACGCGTGCTGGCCAGCGGCAGCGCCAGTTGGCCGGTCACCGAAGAGAGAGAGAGATTATAGAGAGAGAGAGCTGGGGTAGGGAGAGAGATGTCGGGCTTCCAGAGGGTCACGACCGGGAAGAAGGAAGAAGAAAATAAAAAGGGTTAGGCGAATTTACCAAACTGCCCCTCCTTTCTACCTTTCTTTTATTTTTGTTCCAGGCTGCTTAGGAATCGGTATTGCTAGCTTAGTTCGTGCCCCGAACTCTAAACCTTCTAATGTTGACAACCTAATCGTATTCAGGAAACGACTAAATAAATCGAATAACGGCTAAATTAAACTATCGATATAATTTGAAGGCGCAAATAGCACGAATTAACTTTAAAATTAATAATAGCAATAATAATCCTTTTTAATAAAACTATTGCTCCCAAAAGCACATCGATAATAATTTAACTAGTACAGTTAATAAAAATACGATTTTATAACGTAAAAAGATAATACAGTTAGCTTAACGGAAAACAAAGAATGTGGGTCTTACATTCTTAGTTGAGGTTTAGCCAAGCAAAACCCTATTTGGGGGAATTAGATGGGAAAGATTAGGATTTTCTTTAGTTTTTTGGATTTAAACTTGCAAATTCTCAAGTTCATTCAATCAACATAAGTTTCCTCTTATCTTTCTCTCTCTATTTTTTGTATGTTTTGTTCTTGTTTTGATTATGTTTGATTTTTAGTCTTTGTTGTTAATTCATGCTTATTAGTTTGTTAGATTTTGTTATTGCTTTAATTTCCTTGCTAGTTCATGTTTGTGTGTTTAGTTGTAATTACGTTTAATTGTGTTTGTGATGTTTAGTTGCTAGTTTGTGTTGATTTGGATGGTGATTATCCTCTTGATGGCTAATTGATCTTGTTTAGGCCCTCATCCACCTTATTTATGCTTGAATTTAGAGTTTTCTTTCATGCCCGCCAAGTGTTCGATGAAATGTTTGAAAGAGCTTTCATCCATGTTTTGGGGGATTCAACTTATGCTGAGAGGTGAGATTGATTGTCTAGTGTGGGTAGGGAGAATAGTTGGGATTCAAACATGAAAGTAGTCTCGGTCGCTAGCTAGGTCAAGAGTTGTCAATCTGCTAGTTTAATTGAGCTAATCCCATGAAAATAGAAGGTTAGAATAATTAGACTGGCTCATGACCATTGAGAGAGGGTTTGGGTGGTCTTTAATGATGCAACTGATCATCTTTGAATACTAGCATAACTTGGGACGGTTAAGATTTGACTTGATTAGTTGATTTATCTCAGGTTTAATCATAATTAAAGTCTTTGTTTTTGTTTTAGTAGTTTAGTTCTATTTTCTATCCCTTCTGTTTTGCCTAGTTTGAGATGCTTTAGTTCTGGTATTTGGAAACCCAACTCCCTACGGACGACACCCCGAGTACTCAACGATGCACCTTGCACTTGGGGTTTATAAATATTAAAACTTTCCCCAACAAGTTTTTGGCGCTATTCTCGGGAAGTTGGCGCTTTTCAATATTGGGGTCTATTTAGGCATTCGAGACTGGTTTTTATTTTGAAAAAAAAAACCCCAAAAGAAGTCTTTTTCCTACTTCCTCAGTATGAGCATGAATTATTTTGGAGATACTATGATAGATTGTATGCTTTTCTTGCTCATTGAGTCATTGTGGTTATTGTTTGGAGTAGTGAGAAATTTTGAATAAATTCTATGAGGGTGTCAATTGTGAGACCCGTTCTCTTTTAGAGTATTGGGATTTTTGTGCTAAAGATATTAATGAAGTATGTGATTTCCTTGATTGGTTTGCTTTGGATACTTATGAATGTGAAACTACTTGTTCTGATTCCTATATCCCACCCCCTTGCATCCCTGAGTATGCTCCTCCTGTGTGTGAAATTTGACATTGTTCTGATCATGAAGGTAATTCTTGTCCTTGTTATATTTCTGATGAGGGTTTTGCTCGACTTAGCAGTAGGATAGAGACAATGAATAAGCAACAATTGAGTTTGCTAATAAAATGTGGGAGTATGACCTATCACATAAGACCAACCTTAAGTTTAGTTCTCCTAGACTTGATGTTGATCTGTGTGATGATGGTGCGTCTTTTCCTCCTCTAGAGTCCAGACTAGAGGAAGTACTCGACCCTCCCTTGACCACTTTACTCATAGTTGCTCCATCCTTTCCTACTACCCTTAGGGATAACACTGTGTTTATCATGACCTATCTTGATACACCTTCCCCTTTAGCTCAGTCGACGGAGTTCGAGGTAGGTGAGACCTTTGGTATTAGGACTAGTGTTGATGAGGATGATACTTGTTATGAGTTAGGTGATGTTTTTATTGAGGAGCATGATCTTGATGCAATTCTAGTAGGGAGGCCAGATGTAGATGTTGTAGCTACTGTTCCGACTAGTCCTGATCTTGTTGATAATATATCCGTTGATGCGCCCCTTGACCCCTAGATTGTCCCTTGAGACCATGCCTACAAAAATCATATCGAATACTGCATTTGATTTTTCTACTAATTTTTCAAAGGCAATTGATAACTTTAGAAGAGCACTTACTGTTATTCTTATATTCACGTTTAAATGCTCTTATTCACATTCATCTGAGTTGCATGCTCAGGCATTTGACAAGTTCGTATGAGCTTTAACAGCATCTGAGTCGCCATCGTGAGTCTTGAGCGATGATAAGGAGCGGTTGATGCTCCCCAGGCCTCCACAACACAATGTTAGAGAGGTATAGTTTGGGTACATTCAGTGCCCAATCTGGTATACTCGTTCTAACTCCTCTCCCTTCTTTTTATTTTCTTTCTTTTCCTTTTTGTTTAGTTGTGGATATTAGGTTGTGTTTTTGTTGGTGATCAGCTTTGAGGTGAAATTTGGGATGTTATTGAGCCAACTGATGGTGATGATCACCTTTTTGCTTTGTTTTCTTTTTGTGTATTTTGTTTTGTGTGTCTTTTGTGTGTACTTTTGTTTTCTTTGTTTTTATATGCCTGTGTGGTAGTAGTGAATCCTCGGCTCGCAATGAGGACATTTCGAGATTTAGGTGTGGGGGTAGGGTCACATACCCTTTTGTGTTTATTTTTGTGAAAAATTTTCAATTTTTGTACTATAGTTTTTCTTTTTGACTTCAGGGAAGTTTCGAACTGTTCTAATTATCTTAAATCTCTTGTGCTTCAACTATTAGCTTGTATATAAGCGAGATGTGCATGATAGATCTTCGTCCCCAATGTGTCATTCTAGGCCCTAATTCTAACCCCAATTGTTCATTATCGATGTGTAATCCAATCCTTTTCTATATCGTCATCGTTAGCTTAGGGTTTTAGTCTTCCATGATTCGCTCTCCCACTTGTCTTGTATACGGTTACTTGAGTCTTTATTGGCCTTTTCAAAATATATATATATATATATATATATATATATATATATATATATATAAAACTTGGCAGAGAAAAAGAAAAGAAAAAAATAAAAATCTAGAATGACAAGTATCCCTTTGAGGCATGTGCTATTGGGCATTACCCTTTGAGGAAATACCGCTACTGGGAGTTATTCTTTGAGTAATACTGCTACTGGGAAAGCTTGCTTTCAGTGCTAATAAGGCAATAATGTAGTTTGTGTCAGCCAAGTGGGATTGAGTTGATTCAGGTAAGCTTGAGTTCTAAGATGATGATACACTTGCACACCAAGCACTAGGATGAATTCATATTGTGTTGATGTACAATAGGGTGAAAAGTTAGTGCTTTGATGTCATTCATGGGGATAGAGAACCTTGATGTATACATTATGTCTATATGCGGGCTAATATCTTTATTATAAGAGTGATTTGATTGGTTAGAACCTGTACATCTTTCTTTTGTCTATATATTTGTGTTTTGTTTGTAAACCTAAAAGCATTTTCTATTTTTCTTTCTGTTTTTATTTTTCTTTTTCAAAATTTTGTGGGCAACTGTTTAAAGGGTTTGTTGCATATGCTAAATGCAACTGTGATTCCTACGAAAGTGAGTTAGGTTCTTAGGTTAGTTTCTCCTTTGTTTTGCTCGAGGACAAGCAAAAGATAGGTGTGAGGGTATTTGTTAGGCGATAATTTGCCGTATTTTACATGTCTCTTTCACCTAATTTTTAGCTCGTATAATAACTTAATCTTTAGGATGTTTACTTGTTTTTTTTACTTTTGTAGGTATAAGATCAATTGAGCAAATCTCGCAAAAAGGACCAAAGACAGGACAAGAATTGTCAGAAAAATGTGAAGCAAGCGACGGCGCAAGGTGTGCCGCCGTGCCAGAAATGTGGGAGGGCACGGCCGTGCCACCTGGCACGACCGTGCGCCACCTCCCCGCTCGCTCGTTCGCCCGATTTTCCATTTAAAGCCCCTTCGGACGTTTTTGTTTGGGTATCCCCGGCTCTCCTTCTGCGACTTTTTTGGGAGTTCTTAGTTGATGTTTAGCCAATAAAAACCCCATTTGGGAGAATTAGATTGGAAAGATTAGGATTTGTTTTAGTTGTCTGGATTCAAACTTACGGATTCTCAAGTTCATTCAATCAATATAAGTCTCCTATTCTCTTTCTCTCTCTATTTTCTGTATGTTTTGTTCTTGTTTTGATTATGTTTGATTTTTAGTTTTTGTTGTTAATTCATGCTTATTAGTTTGTTGGATTTTGTTATTGCTTTAATTTCCTTGCTAGTTCATGTTTGTGCTCATGTTTGTGTGTTTAGTTTTAATTAGGTTTAATTGTGTTTGAGATGTTTAGTCATTAGTTTGTGTTGATATGGATGGTGATTAGCCTCTTGATGGCTAATTGATCTTGTTTAGGCCCTTACCCACATTGTTTATGCTTGAATTTAGAGTTTTTTTTTCATGCCCGCCAAGTGTTTGATGAAATGCTTGAAAGAGCTTTCATCCATGTTTTAGGGCATTCAACTTATGATGAGAGGTGAGGTTGATTGTCTAGTGTGGGTAGAGAGATTAGCCGGGATTCGGACATGAAAATACTCTCGGTTGTTAGCTAGGTTAAGGGTTGTCAATATGATAGTTTAATTGAGCTAATCCCATGAAATAGGAGGTTAGAACAATTAGACTCACTCATGACCCTTGAGAAAAGGCTTGGGTGGTCTTTAATGATGTAATTGATCATCTCTAAATACTAACATAACTTGGGAAGGTTAAGGTTTGACTTGATTAGTTTGTTTATCTCAGGTTTAATCATAATCAAAGTCTTTGTTTTTCTTTTAGTAGTTTACTTCTATTTTATATCCGTTCTGTTTTGCCCAACTTGAGACACTTTAGTTAGTTCTGATATTTGAAAACGCAACTCTCTGCGAAGGACATCCCGAGTACTTAATGATGCACCTTACACTTGGGGTTTATCAATATTAAAACTTTTCCAAACATCCCTATTCTAAGTATGTGTTTTTCTATAGTCACATAATTGTGATAATTTGTAATGTTCATTTTTCATGCTACAGTAGGCCATATGGATCAAAAGCATATATATACAAAAGCTAACAAAATAAGAATTGTTAGGAAACATAAGTGGACTGGCCCACTCATGAACATTGTCTAGCAAGAAAAATAACATGAAAACCATTTAAAAAGGCTATACAAGCTGAACTTCCATCATAATTGATTCATTTGAATTTTTATGGTCCAACGAATGCGATAACAAGCACAAAGCTTCTATGTTTCATTGCTTTTTCAATTGATAAGGTCAGGTCTATTTGACCTTATATGAGTCTATGGTGATAAGTTGCCTGACTGAAAATCAATCAGACCTAAGAGGTTAAGGCTTTAAAGACCAAATCATTTCCAAATATTCGTTGGCATTATTTAATGAATATTGTGATGAAGAGGTAGTATTTTATTACCTAACTATCCCTAAAAGTCTACAACAAAACGTTCTTATAGAGAAGGAAAATAGAATTCTCCTTGATATGGTTAAATCAATGATTGCATAAAATTCTCCTACTAAGAAGATATCCTTTTGTTGTAATATATGATCTCCACCTTGTGCTTGTAAAGTTGTTGTGTCTCCATAAGAGTCTTTGGACCTCACTCACAAGTATGCGACCCATTTTCATGAGCCCTCCTATAGAAGCACCAAAGGAAGAAGGAAGAGCATCGTTATGGGGTATTCTAACCTTAAACGATTTTTTACTCATTGGGTTGCAAGACAACGAGAGTGCAACTGAAATTCAACCTAACATATATCACATTCTAAAGAATGGATTTCCAAATAAGGGCAACATAGGTTAAATCATATCTCTATTAGTTTTCTAAACTAAATCAAATCCCTTCATTCAAGTAGGAGGATTTCAATTGGCAATGAATAAGTTTATCATCAAAGTCCAACTTCATCATCAAAAGCGAAAGAAAGTTATCTTACTCTTGTTTCAAGTGGAGTAAGATGACTGAACTCAGTTTAAGTGGCACTAAAATAAATCTAATTAGCAAAAATTTGAGATTACATGGATCTCTATTAAGATATACTGGTTGTAGAGCATTTGTAATAGCCCAATCCTAGAATTATTTAATTATGTTTATTTATTTAATTACCTCATGTTCATAATTTTTCTTCTCCCATTCCATTTATTTCAATTATTCATCTCGGTGGAAAAAAAAATTTATTTGGGCCCTCACTTGGCAATTTGGATTTTATTTATTTATTTAATTGATTAACAAAAACTTTGGAAGAGTTGATAGTAGGCCCTAACAAGTCTAATCTAAGTAATTTATTTTGCTTCCCGTAACATTATAAATCTTTCATTTTGAGTTTTGTAAAAACGTTATCGTTACGAAGCATTTTATTCCCGAACCCAATTTATTTCGGCTGTTTTGAAGCCCAATAAGTTTGCCTATTATTTTAAACTAATTACCATGGTTAACTTAACCATTGTTAGCTTAAAAGGTGGCATTACTAGATAAAGTTTCAGCCCAAGTGAGCTGATTAGTCAAAAAACACATCTTAATCTTCAAACTCCACTTTCTCTCTCTCTTCTCCCTACCCCACGGCAGCAGTTGGTGGCAGCCCTTCTTAGGTGTTTTCCTGCCATCTTTCTGGCCATCCCTGGTGGTTTTCGCCCCCCCCCCCCAACATCCTAGTACCTCAAGCTATCATCCTCCATCATCAAAACCCCTAAACCTCATCTCCGTCTCAGCTTATTTGCAATCAAAGTGAGCAATCTTGAAATTTGTTTTTATTGGTTTTGCTTTTTACGTTAGTTTTGATTCTAGCTTTGATGTTTATGATCTTTGATCATGTTGTTTTGATAATAAATAAGAGTTATTTTGATGTTGATCATGGTGGTGTTGAGGTTAGATCATGCTAGGTTAGGGTTAATATTTGATAATGCAAGTTTAATGTTAAAGTGTTGGATTTTGATTGTTTTATCTTTGATTTGGTCATCTTCTAATATGTTGGTGTTTATGTTGACGTTTTTGGTGATTTCACATGAGTTGGAGAGAGTCCAAGTTGGCCATAAACTAGGGTTTTGGCAAATAATGCATGGTTTGGATTAATTTAGCCTTAAGCTTGGTTTTTGTGGGTATTTGATTGGAAAATGATCTCTTTTGGATATGATTATGAAGTGAATTTGAGTATGGTGATTTTGTATGCTGTTTGGATGGACCAAAGCTTTCTTACGTGCTTTTAAAGAATGATTTAAGTTGAGAATTTGTGTGAAAAGAGAGGGAAAAGCTAAAACAGTGAGGGCTGAAAATTTCAAGAAAACAGGGTAGACTTTGGCAATAAACTGGTAATGCATGGCCCAACCCAAAATTATTTTTTTTGTTGGGTAGATAGTTCAGTGTGTTAGCTTTGAAAGGGCTCTTGATTCGTCTTAGTTTGAGGTCTGTGGAAAAATTTATGGTCGTTTTACTGAAACTGCGCAGAATGGACCAAAACTGACATGCTTTGGTTCTAGCCTCATTTTGGGAATTCCATTGAGGGAATCAAGCTTATACTCTGCTTTCCATGTTGGGACTTTGAGTCTCAATCAGAGGTCAGATGATTAAGTTATGAGTCATTCTTCCTAAGCCTCTGTTATGCTTATACTTTGCTTCTTCTAAATTATTAGCTATGAAATAAATATTTTTGCTAACCGTATGTTCCTACAACGATAATTTTGTACAGAATCCGGGCCTAATCTATCATTCCTTCCACTTTTGTGCATAATATTATTCCGTGAACTTACATTTAAAAATTCTAGGTGCGTTCGTTGCTTGTATCTTTAGAAATCAACACGTATTTATCAAAATTATAATATTTTGGTAAGTACATCAATGAATCCGTTTAATAAGTGATTTCTCACATAATTAGTGACCCCATCAGTTATCCGTTATAGGGCATAGGTCTTCAGTTACTCGCGAGGCTTCAGGCTAGGTCCCGATCGGCTTGGCAGGTGTACACCTATCTTCATATCGTAACAGTTACCAGGGGCTCACTGTCAGATAATAATTGACAACGCTGTTTCATATTAATCTTATTCCCTGTGTTTAATTAAAAATGAATTGCAATACGGGCCCAACAAGTTTTTATTCCATGAATGTTTAACAATACAGGGATGCAAGTACTGAGTTTCGGCTGACATTTCGAAATGTTTTCATGTTTTGTATAAGGAAAGTGTTTAGTTAATCGCCCTTAGGTAGGCAGAACGGCTGAAGATGATAACTGAGCCAGGACATCTTTATGGAATGGGGGTGTATTATCGTTGAGACGTCTATAATACCATATTGTAATTTATTTTGGTGTTAACACTGTATATTTTATCAGAATTCTATATTTGGGTGTAATCCTTGAGATGTTTGTATGCTTTTGATGTTAGAACAATTTCTATATTTATCAAAATGGTTTGATAGGTTGTGATAGTGTGAATGCCTTTGATGGTAAACATTGATTATTATGGCTCAGTTATCATGTACAAGTAAAGCCTGGTCCTTAATTGGACAGCGGTAACGCCTAATCATTTGGGTTAACATTTCTAATTGGGGAAAACTAGTGAAAGAAATGCAAACAGTGATTGATGTATCTTTAGGGCATTACAACATTCGTCCATGCCATTTGGGCAATGAGATGCATGGACCTTTTGCGACACTCCTACAAAATGGAAATAAGCAAAGATCCCCTTTCTGGCCCTTCTAAGGACAAGAGAATTAACGAAATGGAAATAAAATGGAGTTAATCAAGGTAAACAAAGTGTTGGAGCTAGTGCATCTTCGAGAGGGACGCAAAGTTATTTGAGAAGAAGTAGGTTCTTTAATATTAAGGATAATGGCATAGTTGACATTACGCTCACGTTGTTGTAAAATGATACACACAATAGGATACGATCAACTGCAAAGGATTTTCCCGTCCTATCATATACTTTATCGTAATTTTACCTTTATCTAGCTATTATCACTAATCTAGATTCAAAGTTACAATATATAGATGTATAAATGCAAATCTCAAACGAAATCTAAGTGAAGTTCCATTGAAAAGAGTCACAAGCATGAGGTCAATGGGCATGTGAGGTCAATTGTAGCCTCAAAATCTCTTCAACAAATTGGTGTACGTGTTTTCACAATGTGGTTATCTATAATGGCAACACTATGATTGATGAAGATCACCACGATTGTACCAAAAGATAGAAAGACAATTTTGTAGTTAAGTCATTATATGTGGATGACTTATTAATAGCTAAAAGTGATGTAGAGTTAAGGTGAAAGGCCTTGTCATCATCTAACTTTGAGATGATTAATATGGGTAAAGTTGGCTATGCTCTTGTAATAAAGTTTTCGAGAGAATATTCAAAGAGGTTATTCTACTTTCTAAATAGAATGACATCAAAGGGTCCTTAAATAACCTAATATGTACAACCATGACCCTATTGGTACTTACGTTAACAAATGTGAGGTCTTACAGTAAAATCTATCTACACTCTATCAGAAAAGGACTAACGAGAAGAACATGCTTTACTATGTGTGGCTAGAAGTCTAATGCATGATATGCTGCATATTAGACTAGGTATTTTTAAATAGATCTCAGCTAGACTTGAGGCTACCACAATGGTAGGCAGTTAAATCATGAGAAACCTTTAATTGTGCGCTTTAGGTACATAGGCAGCAATTTGCACCAAAATGGGTGATAGTGTTGACTGTGGGAGGTCTAGATGAGAAATGGACCTCTATATATGTCTTCCTATCTTGATTATGTTGCTAAAGCGGCAAGAACCGACCATATGTTGCCTAGTTTTAAGATAAGATGAGTTCATGACTCTCTCCTTTAAAGTACAAGAGTCTATTTGGTTAATGAGGTTCCTGGATTATTTGGCTCGTACATCAAATAGTACTGTCCAATAATGGTTTATTGTGACGAGTTGTAATCACATACACCTAGAACCTTCAATATTGTTATAAGACCAAATTTGATTGGACATGAAGATCAATTTTGTGAATGAATGGTAGCACTGGAAGAAAGTAAACATAAAGTATTTTCCTACGAATGATATTGCTGTAGAGCCATTGAGTTACCCCTGTTAAGAGGATGTGCTTGTTGAACACATAAGGGCTTAAAGTCTTTGTAGAAGATAACTAACATGTCCTAGCATGTTATTCGCCAATTATTTTCTCGATGTTCACAAATGATTGTCCAATGTTATGAAATTCAAGCAAGTTGTTTTGCTTACACTTATTGTTAAAATGTTTGAATGTGCATTCTTATTCACGGATACTTGTTATCCATTCGTGAATGTAAAAGTATGTTGGGGAGACTTAAGGTTAGCAATCTCACATAGGCAATCGCCTCAATTGATTAGAGCATTAATGGAGATAAGACAAGATTTTAAGAAAATTATAACAAGGATAACTTAAGAACTTATTAACTTAAAATCATGAATGTCGCCTTGATAATGACAAAAGGTCACTACAACATAAGGGTAAAAATAAGTTTTGCCCAGTCTTTCTTGAAGAGGCTTGATGTGAGTTCAATTTAGTGAGTAGATTTCAGTTTGGATAATAAGGTGTCCTAATATCATTTGTACAACATTTTGGGTGAAGCACTAAAAGACATCCATTCTACAAGAAAAGAAGGAATGTTATAGCGCATTTTTCTTACCATGTGTATCAGAGGTAGCCAATCAATTAATATAAGATATGTCTCACGTTATATTTGTGTGAGACCCCGTAAGGGTATAGCCTTATATTTGTACCCTCACGACTATAATGAATGGCTTGAGACTTGATTTAATATTCATTATCTTAGTGTGTTGTCAAAAGGTCATGAATGATTTGATCTAGTGAGATATGTCTAGAAAAACGAGTTGGATTTGGTTGGGAGTCTTGTGAGAAGAGGAAGATTTGATAATTTATATTTATATGTAATTTAACTATTCAATTTACCTACTTTTAAGTCTTTGAAATATATTTTTATGAGTAAATAATGCATATTTTATATGATTTTCAGGTGGAAGTAAAATAAATGAATTTGGGTGAACTCAATCAATTTGACTCGATTTGGATCGAAGCACATGTGCAAGCAAAGCTCAGCTCAAAATGAAAAAAAGAAGAAGAGTGCCAGCCAAGGCTCTCAAAAGCACTCCCAGTCCGTGTGGGCCTCGTCCAGCAGCAGCCCAACTGAGAAATCAGTAACCCCACCGAGAAATCAGCAACCCCAACTCCTTTTCTCTCTTTGTGTGACCCGCGATTCATGGCCTATTCAAGTGCGGCCCACCGTTCCAACCCCCTAGCCTCTTCTCCGTCTTTTCTCTCATTACACCATTTGGGCCTTCTTCTCAGCTTTAACCGCAGCCCAGCCAGCGTCCTACTCTTCTCTCTTCTCTCCTTGCTCTCAGACTCCTGTCTGGGCCTTGTCTGACCCGCGCCCAACTTGTAGCAATCCGCCTGCCCCAACCCCTCTCCTCTCTTACTCACTCTCCCTTCGCTTGGGCCCAGAAGCTCATAGCAGCCCAATTCTCTACGCAACTACTCCATTTTCTCAATGTGTTCCAATTTTCTACATGAGTCAAGTGACCTAGTCAAGGCTAACTAATTGAATTAATTCTAGCTAAAGACTAGACTCTTTTTATTCTCTATAACAGCCAATTTATTAATTTTCATTAATTTTTGGGCATCAAAAGGGGTGGAATTTCCACTATAAAAAAGGGTCATGGGTTGAAGCATCTATCATTCCACACACTCATACATTCATCTATTCTTTCTCCCATTCTCTCATCTTCCATCTTTTATTTTTCTTAGAGAGTAGAGAGTATTTTGTAAGACGAAATTATTTACGTTGAGCAATTTAGAAGAAAAATAAGCTTTGTTGGCTATTTTTCTCTTCTATTCTCATCTTATTTGTGAGTCAAATTTGAGAGTGTGTGCTTAGTTAGTTTTGTAATTGAGTACAGACGTTTGGACACAGGAAGTGAAGTATACCAACTTCAATAGTGTTTTTGCTAAGTATGGCTAGCTAAACTACTCATTTCTAGGATTAGGATGGATCCTTAATAATAATATTATTTTTCTAATTTCATATGGGTTATTTGTGTCTCTTTAATTACGTAATTTTGAGTTTATACTTGATCGTAATCTATTTATGCATCTTAATCCTAATGTTTAATCATGATGATTACACTAGTTTAATTTGCTATCTCAAATGATATTAAACCTTGCAGGCTAATATGGCGATTATGTAATTGGAATTAAATTATAATTGTTAAAATTGAATAGTTTATTCTAGAAATTAGATGAGTTATGTTCAAAAGAATGATTCGTGCTAACCTTCTAAATAAATAATCTCATTTGATAATTATAATAATCTTTTTTCTATGACCTAATGCTTGTAGCTTAGGTTGAACAAGAGATAAATTGAATCCCCATTTGAATTAGTAAATCAATATTGGCATCAATGGATAAATCCAAAGTCCTAGATCATTCTCGAATTTGATTTCTCTATACTTGAGACATTTGCTTTTCTTTTGTTCCCTTAATCTACATCGATAAATGAACTTCACAATTTAACTATTCTTTATAATCGGAAAATTTAAATTAAAAATTGCTATTGTTCTTCGTGGGATCGACACGCATATACTCACCAGTCTACAATTAACTTTGTGCTCTTGCAAGTAAAAAGGGTTTTAAAACTAAACATAAAATACACATCAAGATCATTCATAAAATCTCATTCATTTCTATTCACTATGCACCAGTTATGACATATAAGTCATAATTATCTTAATGATACTGAAATGATATAGGGTACTTGCATACTTCTACCTACTCATCTAGTTCTCAATGAGAGACTATATATTCCCAATAGACACGTAGCACAAAACTCTTATAAGTATGTTGGTCGCATGACCCATTTGCTCAGTATGAAAATGTGCAGAAACAACAAAGAAATTAAGTTTTCTTTAAGTGAAACTAAGCATTCCCTTATGTATGAGTAAGAGATGTTGCACGTATGTTATTAATCCACCCATAAAGGGTAGAGATGGCAATAGGGCGGGTATGGGGTAGGTTTAGGTGTACCCATACCCATACCCATTTTCAAAATTAATACCCATACCCACACTCATATCCATCAGGTATTACAAAACTATACCCATACCTATACCCGCTGGGTATGGCGAGTATCCCGATTGTATTTGGGTACGTATAAACCAAAATAAATTAAACCTATTTTATACTCATATTCAACAACAAATAGCTAATATGTCACATCAACATTAAGCTTCCAACAAAATATCATATCCACAAAACACAACTAAAAGTTGCCAAATTCAAGCAACTAATTAACACTCGATAGTTATATTTTCCAACAAAATGTTCCAACGGAGTCTTGAACATACCACAACTCAAAGCAACTAACAAAATATCTAAATCCAACCAACGTAGAACTTTGAATAAACGGGTAGGGGTCTTATATAGGGAGGAAATGGGGCGGGTATTGATAAAATAGGTATGATGCAGCTATGGCACAGCTGGGAGCTATACCCATACTCATAACCATACCTACATCTGTTTTGGCAATACCCACCCCATGCCCCTTTTTTCCTCATTTTTAATACCCATACCCATACCTATACCCGTTGGGGCGGGTTTTACGGATTTTAAGAAGCTACAGGTTTTTTTTTTACCTTAATAAGGGGTGCTACTTCAAGTCACATAAAGCATTGAAATACGACAAGGCCACTTCAGTAATTTCCACCTAAAATCCCTAAGACTTACTACTAGAAAAAGTGCTATTTACGAAGGAAAAAACCGTTGTAAAAAGTTGTGGAAACCGTCGTTATATATCTTTGATGACGGTATTTAAAACCATCGTCAACCGTCGTAAAAGGCCTGGTCGTAAAAGGCCTTTTACGACCATTCCGTTGTAGAACATTTGTATATGTTTACAACAATTTTTTATAACCGTTGTTATAGGACCTACTTCTTACAATAAGTTTTTTTTCCATTGCAAAAATCCTGAATCATCCATGACTGTTTATACCATCGTATTTAACATGGAACTATCGTAATTGCAAATTTCTAAGAATAATAATTATTAACATGATGCACAAAAATCTAATTATTTACGACAACTTTTTCCGTTGCAGCTGACTTGATTATCAATTTTGTTGTAATTCTTTTTTTTTAATAAATGGTCGTATAACCTAATTTTTGAAATATATTTACAAGACTAGTAACTTAATGAAATTTATATAACAATAAAAAGATGGACAAGAAATGAAACATACACTACTTGTATTCATATAAAGTGAAGGCCTCCAAGATGCTTAGGAATGTACACATCCAACAAAAATAGCCTCAACTCAATATATATAGAAGAGACTAAAAGACTAGCCCATTCACCAAAAACAATAGGCCTAGTTAATTAATTACCAATTAAAATTACCAAAGATAGGCCTATTTACCAAAATGATAGGCCTATTGGCCCAAGAAAGACCTAGTCATTCCATACAAATCAACGGCCATAACAAAAACAACTAATCTTCATGTGCTTGATAATATCCACACATCATCTACACTTCAAACCTACAAAGGTGGAGACATTTCAAACCTTTTAAAGTGTGCATATTTCCCTAATTAAAGCAAATAGAGAACCATAAGCAGGTATAAAGACAATGAGCAAGCTAAAATATGCTGTATTAAATGCAGATTCAAAGATGTCAGTATATGACATTGCAACAAAGTAACACACAATATAGGGGGGCAAGTGATAACGGCCTCCCCTATAGGATACCATCTGTGAGAGAGTTGACTATCACTTCAACAAAGGTGTTCCCATGAGTAGATGTCAACACACCATCGTTATTTCAATATAAGACATCCCATTCTGTTGCTTAATCAGAAGCTATTATCCAAAATGTTCCAATGAGCAGCAATAAAGTAATACACCACATCGCAACAAAAGAGAATAGCCAACTCAATCATATTGCCCACATCAACATGAAATCAAAGCAAATAGATGTTGGAGACTTTCATTGAACAGATGATGGGCATTAGGTTTTCATAACTTTCCCAGGCAGTAAGGGTTGGAGAAGGGAAGTAAAGAAAGAAAAAGGTACAAGAGATGTGAGATAATTATAAATTAAAAACGTAGTGAAAAGTATTAGAAGATACTAACCTAGTTCATCAAAAACGCAAAAACATGTTTGTGAGCATGAATTTTCCATCAATGAGCTGAAGAAGGTGGCAAGATGTTGGATATTTTCTAGAACACAATGTCCTTAAGCACCTTGATTTCACCTTGAAGCTCCTTTATATCTTTCTTATAAGCAGCTTGCATATCATCAATCTTTTTCTGATGGTTAGCTTCGAGATGCTCAATGTTATTGAGTTGGCTTTCCAACTTGCTAATACGCTGATTTTTCTTTTCAAGATGAGCTTTCAGGTTAGCCTTGCTGGGTTCAGATCCTCTAACATCCGTCGGTTTCATACCTAGTCCAAAGCAGATTATGCGATCTCGATCTTGATGCCGGAAGCATTTCTCCACAAGCTCAAACTGAGACATGGAAGGGTTCTTATTTGATTCTCCTAGAATGTTGTCCTATGTTGAAAAATACAATGTTCCAAGCAATATGACAATTTTGAAAATTTAAACACAATGCTACCTGATAACAAAATTAGCAAGTTAATTAGCTGTACATATATAATCGCATCTTCCTTTTCCAATGTCCCATCCTTTTTCTTTCGGGTGGCTTTAAAAATCTCTGCAATGTTCGAGACCTTTCCATCCTTGCCTCCCTATTACGTACAATGGAAAAAAAAAAAACTTGACCTACAGTAGTGTGAACAACTATTTCGGTGAAAACAATTAGAGACACTTGCACATATCAAGTCTTCATAGATGACATCGATCCCGAATTGGCCTGCTGCCAGTATGAGGAAGCATAGTCAACTGTGCTCTGTTCTCATAATTTATTGCACTCTTTATCTATAAATCACACCAGTTAATAATTATAAGACTAGAGGTGTTGAAAAAATTTATGTATAAAGAAGAAGCCATCAAATTTCAGCTGACATTAGATAGCACCTGGAAATCTGGATCTATATAGTGCTCCACTACCAGCCATTCCCAATCTTCTTTAGTCAAACTCTTAGGGATGTTCTATGGTCTTAGTGCTTCTTGAACACTAGAAACCCCTCTGAGGTTACGTTGCATCGTTTCACCTCGCCAAACAGTCATTAATCTCCATGCACGGGTCATAAGCTCCTTTCGACGATGCTTAATACCCCACCTTTGAACTTATCCTATCACATGTAAAACTTGTCAGTCTTTCGGATCGATTTTAAAAAAATGAAAATTTCAAAATTTAAGGGAAAAAAGCCTAAAACTTAAGCTTTCATACCACAATGGTAGCCCACAACTTCTCCAAGTCTTTGGCATTAATTTCACTCCAACTATGAGCTCTGATGGGTAGTATGTAACGATCACGAATAAGCTTGTCGATATGTCTTGTTAGGGCTCCTCCATTTTTACCCACTGGCCCATTGTTATAGAAAGTCACATCGAGTTTGATTCCCACTTTCTGATCCCTCCTCACTAACAAACTCACCCTCCATCTCATCATTTTTGGATTGAGGTTCATTGGCCCTTTCACCATGGTGGTACCAAAAAGTATATCCCTCAAGTATACCATATACATTAAGATGCATTTCAACTATGTGTCTAGCATGCTCACTTGAGTTACAACACTTCACACAATGACATTTTATAACTGTCATCCCCTCTCCCAACTGGCTAAATGCAAATGAAAGGAAGCTTTTAACCCCTTCGCTATATTCATCACTAAGACGATCATGGATAGAGAGAGCCATCCATCTTTTATTAGGAGCCATTTCCTGAAAATGAAATGATCAACGGAACCCTAGCAAGTTTAAATAGAAAATATAACAAACATGAAGATTAATGAAGAAAAGCATAAATTCTACCATATAGCCTTTATGTATGACACAGTAAAATAACTGGTCCCAAGCATATAAGTTGGCAAAAAAATTAAAAAATTCAACCGAAACAATCATAAGCAAAATACAAAAATCAAAGCATGGACACATAAAAAATCTTACAAAAGTAAAGATCTAATTTTTGAATTTAATTTCATCTTACCATTTCCACCATTAATAGTTGATAATTGTGCTTTGTCCCTTTGATTTTGAACTTCAAATGTATCAACAAATCTATGAGTAACATGAGGTAACGTAAGACTTTTCACATGTTCTTCAATTGCGCACACATGAACACTTTTACACTTTCCTAGTTTGGCTACCATATCTATCACCTCTTCGTCACCAATAAGCCTTCTCAACTCTCCACTCCTTTTAGAGTTATTCCACCATAGTTCGATCACATTACTCTTATAACCACAATCATCCTTCAACATAGCAGACAACTCAGGCAACGACAATCTATCACATTCCACATTCAACCGCGGTACAACCAATCTCCCTTACATAATAAATTTTGTTATCTCTTTCTTCAAATGTACCCCCATAGTGGAAGTGAATCATAATTTTTAAATCTAAAGCCATCTGCATTTAGAAACAAAAAATATACATGATTAGTTTGATATTACATTCTGCCCTAATCTAATCATTAACAACTGATGAACTATTATATATATTGGTTAGTGTGACATTGCATTCTTTGCCAATGCAATCAATATGAACTAAATTATATATTTTCAAACATTTTTAGAGTCAAATACACAACAATCAAAGTACTAAGATATAGAAAAGAAATAAATACGAACATATGGATCAATCTATCAAATGAAGCATAAATATAAAACCCACTGCCACAACAAAAAAAAGGGTAGAAAGTATAGAGATGGAATGAACCCATCAGGATAAAAAGCTTAATGTTCACCATAGTAACTAACCAATATATTCCATTACCCTCCCCCAGATATATGCTAAGTTTAAGTGGCAAAAGATGAAATAAAAAAATAATCTCATTGGAAAAAAAAAGACACAAATGATGTTCATAAGCCAATGGTCAGATAATTATGTTCGCAAGACATGAGATTTGATACCTTATGTGGAATGTGATATCTGTGCCTAAATGGATAAAGAATATACTAGGCCTACAAATATAGATCATTACATATCAATAACCCGACAAACTTAAGCAATTTACTCCTCTTTTATTATTCTAAGAAAATAGTGTTAATATATTACCTGGATGCAAACAAGTTAGGCTTATGATGATGTTTTAAACCCTGATAGCTCACTTCAATAGCAAGCTGCACATTCATGTCAAGAACATCAAACTTAGTTGAATAGAATATAACCAAAGTAAATGATGCCCAAATGAACAATTTGTGTGTATTTTTGCATGATTTGTTTATATTGACTGAAACTTGTTTCTGGGTTGTTGAATTCAATAAAAAAAGTTTTTTCATTTTATAAATTGGGTAACTACAGCTGGAGATTAGAAGAGGGAAGTTGAGCCCATTTGTTGGAAGTTTGAGGGCGAGGTTGAAGCCAAAGGCAACCATGCCAGTCAATATGATTCATAATGCTGATGGCCTTTCTAGAATTGTGTTGACTGAGCCTATGGGATCACTGTTGAGGTCTGCTTGCTTAATCTATGATCTCTCTCTTACTTTTGTCGGCCTATATTCCTCCAATCATGCGTAAGACTATGAGGGGTTTCATGATTTGAGGCACAAATGTGTGTAAACACCATAAAATTGAGATGAAAAGATTAAGAAAATAACTAAGTCACTGGGACATTCCATTGGGCTTTTCTATAGTCTTGAATCAAATTGACAAGGTAAGGATTAAGTCAATAAGGTGATATAAATTTTTATTTTATTTTATTTTTTTTAGGTGGCCAAATTGAGAAAACCCATCTCTTTTTATTTTAGTACAGAATTCATATTGATTGTATGATAAAATTATCAAAACTAGTACCTTCTGGCATTGTGATTATGAGTTTTTGATGAAGTGCGAAACGCCAAATTCTTGATCACTAGGCATTCAAAATCATGTTTCCTGGTTCTTTTGTGCAAGTGTATTGACTTGTTTGGTTTTTTACTTGCAGAAGACAATATTTCATTTGCAAAAGGTTTTAATATCAGCCATTAATAAGATTGACAATATGGAGAACTACTTATCAAAACAGGAAGGTTTGTTCATTCAACTATGGATAAGCTCAATAGTAGATTGGAATCAACTTTATTATTTCAATTATTTCACAATATAGCAATTTGATTTAACATGTGTACTTTATTTTATGTGCAACGACTCATAATATAGCAAAGAGATTCAGCGGCTAATAATATGAAGGAAGATATTCAAGGAAGGAAATTCAAAGTCATTTTGTGAAAATATAAACTTGCACCAACACTAGTAGGAACATCTAAAGCTCTTTACGGAAGTTGTGATAAAATTCAAAGTAAATAGCTCATCAAATCCCTAAGCAAAACTTTGGAGCCTAGCAATTATACTCGCACTCTCACATCATTCTATATAGCGATGAAGAAGTCTATTTCCTCGCACTACAGTAATCAAACTTGATTCTATAGCAGCATGCTACAAAATAGTGCTAAAAGTTCAATCAATAATGTGTTGAATTATTGTAATCAACTATTTCGCTATCATTCATCAGCATAGCCAACTGGGATTTTGGACTCTATGTAGTAGTAAGCAAAATACAACAAATAAAGAATAATTTACCTGGGATATAGGCACATAGCAAGAAGACAGTACATAGTAGCAGTTGACTAGTAAGTTCAACTCCCAAAATCAGAAATCACCAGCACTAGGTGGGAGAAAGTCGCTATCCAACAACTTGAGAGGACAACTATAAAGATACACACTATGGCCTAAAGTTTCATAGATCACAAGATGCTTGGCCTTCTGAAACCTAAAAGTTAGCTCAACCACTAATGTCTATGTCCATGTTCCTAATAGCTCATGAATCACCTATATCCTTGGCTTTAGTTATGCATCATTAATAAAACTACAGTACTCTTAGTACCTACTGCTAAACCAAAAAAACGAGGACCAACATAACAAGAATCTAACCAAACATAAAGATCTATGCACACAATACAAAATGTACTGATGCAAATAATAGGCAACTTTCGCGTTTAACAGCGGATTTATATTGCATACACATTTTATGCCACACCCACTCGGAAGAACAGAAATAAGGGATGAAATTAATTATTATATAGGAATTTGGTACAACATTAGCAGCAGATGAAGGGCAGTTTTTGAACATGCTACTTACGGTGATTAGCGCCAAATGCAAATAGTAGCTCAGTAACACCATGGATGAACACCCAACTGTTATTCACACTAGAAAAATGCAAATAAATAAAATTCGCACGTGACTGTTACTTAAACTGAACATGCTACTTAGGTAAGATTTCCATTGCAAAACAAAAATAGTATCTCAGTAACACCACAAAAATCTCACCAGAGAAATGCAAATAAATAAAAATCATAATCATCAACCTTACTTGATTGCAATCGACAAGGTGAAAGACTACAAAACCCACAGTTACTATTGCAATTTGCCTTATAAATGACTTATTGAGATGGTTGTAGCAGTGAAAGATAAACAACACCCAACTGTTAATCCATCACAATGAATCCCAACCCTCCCCCAAAACCACCAAAAATAAAACAGCCATTCTTTAGCAGTTAACTGCTAGAAAGTTTTAAAATTCCACCAATTACTAATTCAATTAGAGCCAATAATATCCTACTGAAATGCAAGGCAACACAGACACTAAGGAAACAAAACTTGGTGTTCCAGGTATTATCTTCCATTTCCATTGCAAAACCCAAATAGAAGCTTAGTAACACCACCAAAATCACACTAGAAAAATGCAAATACATAAAAATCGTAATCATCAACTTTACGTGATTGCAATCAACAATGTAAGAGCAAACATATTCCATCTATCAGCGAGGTTTTTGAAAACATAAGAAGATGAAGGATCGCAGACCACGAAATTTAAAAAATTTCACAACAAATTCACTCAACGAAGAAGAAAAACAGAATCAAACAGATATGTGACGCAATCCAATGTAAGAGATAGGAGAGGGGAGCAAGAAAGAGAGCAAATTACTTGAGAAAGACAAGATAGATGCCTTAAACCCTAGACAAATCGTTGCCTGAAATCGCCAACAACACTGAAACCTTCAGTCCTTGTCCATTTTCTTAAACCCTAAATTTGACTTTGCCTTGAACCCTAGACAAACCGTGGCTTCTCCGAATTGAACCCTAAACTAAGGCTTTCAATTTCAGGCCATTTTTTGTGAAAGAAATACATAGAGAGTGACTGAGGGTCGTGTTTCTGGGGTAGAGAATGGAAGAGCAGATCGAGTAAGAGAGAGGCCAAGGAGCATATCGCGATTGTGAGATGAATGACTGAGAACTGAAGGAGCAGATCGAGTAGAGAAAGAGAAAGAGGCCACTCAGGCCAAGTTGCGATTCTGAGATCGAGTAGAGAGAGAAAAAGAGGCCAGGTCGAGTAGAGAGATGAGTGACCGACAAAAGCATTAATTTTTTAGGGGGCTTTTTAAATTTTTGGGGGAAATTTTCCCATGAAAAGGCGCCTAGTACTCCCGCTCAGGCCAACCCAAAACCATTAAATTATTTACAACGGATGTTTCCAATAATCTACAATGGTATTTTACATCTGTTAGTGCTAAATAAATTTTAACAACGGGAAAAATTTCTATTGTAGAAGATAAACTAATTACAACGGTATTTTTGTAGCATCACAAGTTACTGGTCGTAAATAAATAAATTTCTAGTGGTGACTTTTGACTTGCCACTTTATTAAAAATAAGGGCATAGTCTAAGAAGTGGGGGTATGAAGTGAGTTTTAGGAGTTTCTATACAAACTGAGAGATTGTGGGGGTTCTCCCTTAGTGAGATCCTTCCTCAATCAATGTTATAATTTCTGTAACTATACGGTTTATCGTCGTAACACTTCGGATGTTGATTCATGGAGATGGATTTTGAAGTTTAGGTTGCTAAGTAATTAAATCAACATATAACATTGACACCATGACTCAAGCTAAATTTATCACCAAACTAAAATGAAACTAAGTCAAATCTAAAATAGTTGAAGCCAAGACACCTAAAATCGAATGCCAAAATGGAACCCAAAATCTTAATTTGCGCATTACTCTCTTGACTCAGTTTGCCAACTCAAAATCCGGTTACACAATTTGAGAACTACAATATAGAACATGATGTTGAAGACAAATGAAGTATATGTATGGCCTAGCTTTTGATAGTGTTTTTAGACCACAAAAACACTAACTAGGCCAAACACCTATTTTTTTAAAAATTAAAAACTGTTTTTGAAAAACATTTTTGAAAGAAACTGCACCCAAAAACAGAAGCAGCAATTTGCTGCTGACTATAAATTTTCGTGGAACGTGCCTTATAATATGGGGGGCACTTAAGTATTATTTGCGGAGGACACTCAAATATTATTTGCATCTAGACTAATATGCCCTTGAGAATAAAACAAATTCCCACCCAATACCCGTATATTTCACACGTATAGATACAACATATTCTACTCAAAGATCCTGCATATCTCTCTCTCCACCCCCCATCCAATCATATCCCAATAGAAAACAATCCCACTGCAACTTCTATACTAAGAAACAAACAAATGCTGATGTAAGACATAAGTAAAGTATTTAATTAATTTTCTTCACAACTTAGGCTTTGAGCAATGGGTGGCTATTGCTCCTCTTCATCTATCAAATCCGAAAAAAGGTCAGAAATACGTGTTACTATTTGCAATCGATAACTTGATATTTCTCAAGACCAAAATAGAAAATGTAAAAAAAATTAAAACAAAAACAATAGTTGCACAAAAATTGGGCCAAACACTTCAATTCTTTCAAAAACACTTCTACTATAAATTAGACCAAACACTTTCTGATTTCTACAAAAATAGTTTTTGAAAAAATTACTTCTGAAAAATAAAAGCAGTTATTCACAAATTAGGCCAAACATGCTCGAAGTTGAAGATTGAAAACGAAAACAAATTTTTGAACTAGAATTTAAAGGCTAATATCCCTTCTCGAGCTCTGTTATGTGTTGCATTTGAAGCCCACCCAGAATGCCCCTTCAGCCCCCCTTGAATGCTTGAAACCGTCACCTTGATGATGGTGAGTAGTGATGGAATGGATGAGGGGAGAGAGAGGGAGTAACGGCGAAGTCGTGGGAAGAAGAAGAGCCACAAACGACTATTATGGAGGAGGTGAAACAACGACATCAAGCTTGGGGTTTTCATTATAGGCTGAGGAAGAAGAAAGGAAGGGGAAAGGATGGCATCACGTGATGCTCACGAGACTAGTAAAGTGAGATGGGGAGGGGAGGAATCACGTGCGTTGCATGCCTCACTTAAGTGAGATGGGAGAGGGGACAAAGCTGGACCGAGAAGATGGGGAGCGCCTGGGTCGGCTCAAGGAGGGAAAGAAAAGGTGGAAGGCTAAAGAGGAGAGGCGGACTGGGCCTTCGTTTGGGCCTCGGTCTGTCACTAAGTGTGGGCTCCTGCTTGTTCTGTTTTCTTTTTTTTTTATCTTCTCTTGGTCCATACTTTGAGAACATTATTCATTTTTCTCCAAATTTTCCAATCCCTACAAAATGAATAAAAAATATTATTAAAATTCCAATTAACCAGTTATTTCGAGCAATTATTAGACAATAAAAGAGTATAAAATATCATAATTTCTTGTTGAACAATCAATGATTCGAGGTTAGGTATGATCATCTTTCGTAGCAGGAATAAAGTAATTTTGTATGCTTAATCCATGTTATTATTTGCTTGAAAAACATTTATTAAAAAGTAAGCTACTTCTCCCAACTTTCGTATTTTTGTTTTCAATTTGTAACACCCCCAGCCCTTAGGGCCGAAGACGTCACGTGCTCTTAACTTTCTACCTAAATTCTGGGACGAAACGGGCAGAGTTTCCCCCGAAAACTGACCGTTTCCCAGGCTTAAAGCCTTACATAATAACCCTGCAATACATAAGGTAGTCAACAACCAACAACAACTGAACGGCTACACGCTGGAGTTCCCAACTCTACGGGCCACATGCCCGGAGTACACAGAACTTTCGATTTTTCATAAACTTCACCAAGAAACAGATTGATTACATAATCTTACAACCACATACGACATTACACATTAAATTCACAACCATGGCAACACAGTCCACGCAAATCCACCCTGGGCGCTCCACGCAACAGTCACCTACCTGTGAATCTGGGAAAAGGGGAAAAGTAATGGGAATGAGCAACCACCGCTCAGTGAGTAAACCCTCTCTCCCAAAACATACTTAAAATACATATTAACTTACCAAAAGCCTTTCGTAATTCATTTTAGTTGAAGACTTACACATCATACATCATACTTGAACCATAAACCAAGCGGAATCATAGACATACCAAAAAGCTTAACTTTAGTGAAATCGTAAAGCATAAACCGTTGCGTAAATCCATAAACATAGCAAAACATAAGCTTACTGAAAACATACGTAGTATCTTATTCACGTAAATGAGGAGACTAGACTCTTAGAGGTACTTTCTTACTGCCATCCCGAGTCGGCCAAACTCGAGCGGCAACATACGCCTATCTGGACAGACATCATACCATGCTGAGACATAATTTTCATACATAGACTTTAGGCGGGAATCAAACCACCATCCCTGAATCTATCATAACATAACATACATAATACCAGGCGGGAACTAAGCCACCATCCCTGGGTCTCAGACTTAAGCTTAAAGTTTCTAGAGTAGCTCCTCCACATATACATAGACATAAACATAATCATTCGTAAACATACATACTTATACTTAGACATGAACATAATCATTTGTAAACATACATACTTATACTTATTCATAAACATAATCATTCGTAAACATAAACACTTATACTTATTCATATATATATATCTTAAGAACTTATAACATTCATACACGTAAATACTTACATACACATACATACTTAGTAGACAAACATGCTTATACTTATTCATATATAGGTTTTATGAACGTAAAACATGAAAACATAATTTTCTTACAACTTTAGCTTTAGGCAAACAACGAGAAAGACCTCTTAAAACATGGTGAGTATTCTAACTCACGATTCAAAACTTGAGTAGTTACTAGCATGTACTTCAAAACTAGGATTCACAATACACAACCCCAGTTGCCCTTTTTCAGATCGTTTCAACCCTTTTAAACGCAAAAGAATGAATTTGATGCAAATCAGGTTTACTAACTCATAAATTGATTTTGCGAATAATTTAAAAGCTTTTCATAATCGAAATAAATTTACTAATGTGTAAACTACTTGGTGAAACACGTTTACGAAATCATTTCTAACTTAAAAGTTTCGTAAAGACGTAATTAGTTTGCTAAATCGTAAAATGACTTCGTTTCTAACTTAAAAGTTTCGTAAAAACGTAATTAGTTTGCTAAATCGTGAAACAATTTTGTTTCTAACTTAAAAGCTTCGTAAAAACGTAATTCGTTTGCTAAATTGTGAAACAATTTCGTTTCTAACTTAAAAGCTTCGTAAAAACGTAATTCGCTTGCTAAATTGTAAAACAATTTCGTTTCTAACTTAAAAGCTTCGTAAAAACATAATTCGTTTGCTAAATTGTAAAACGATACTCGTTTGAAACATAACGTATTTAGTTAATGCTTAATTCAAACTAAGTTCGAAGCTTAACAGCTTCTTATAAATGTTATAAGTTTATTAATCCATAAATCGACTTCCTTTGAAACTTCAAAACTTCTTAAAAACGTAATAAGCTTGTTAAGTTGTAAAACAACTTCATTTTCAATTTAAAAGTTTCATATAAACGTAATACAACTACTAACTCGCAAAATGACTTTGTTTTAAGTTTAAGAAACTCCTTATAGACGTAAAACGTTTGCCAGTATGTAAAACGACTTCATTTTTGACTTAAAAGCTTTTTAAACACGTAATACGTTTATTAACTTGTAAAACGACCTCACATTTGACTTAAAAGCTTTTTATAAAGGTAACACGTTTGCCAAATCGTAAAATGACTCAATTTTCAACTAAAAGGATCTTTATAATCATAATAAGGTTGCCTAATCATAAACGACTTTGCTTCTAACTTGAAACTTTTGCTAAATCATACAAACGACTTCTTCTAACTTGGAAGCTTTGCTAAATCATAAAACCGACTTCGTTTGCTTACAAACGTAATAAGGTTGCTTATAAACATAATAAGCTTAACTCACTTGTTTGTCCACACATACATTTGAATACATATAACGACTTCGATTTAGCAACTCGGGGGTAAATCATCAAAATTGATTCAATCGATACTAAACATATGTAACTCACTTCCAATTAACACCTCAAGCCAACTTCTTCCAACTTGATTGAATCGAAGCTAAACATGTATAATTCACTTCGAATTAACACCTCAAGCATAATTTACCCAATTTGATTCGAATCGAAGCTTAAACATGTATAACTCACTTCGAATTAACATCTCTAGCATAATTCACCCAAATTGATTCGAATCGAGGCTAAACATATATAATTCACTTCGAGTTCACATCTCCAGCATAGATCACCCAAAATGATTCGAATCGAAGCTAAACGTATATAATTCACTTCAAATTCACATTTGTAGCATAATTCATAATCATTATGCATAAATACTCATAACTACCAATCCAATAAACTGAATCATATAATAAACTGAATCACTTCTAATTCACCCAAATTGATTCGAATCAAAGCTAAACATATATAATTCACTTCGAATTAGCATCTTCAGCATAATTCACCCAAATTGATTCGAATCGAAGCTAAACATATATAATTCACTTCGA
>JACYFF010010365.1:45213257-45232531 GCA_017589665.1 Selenicereus undatus | reverse complement strand
TATATATATATATATATATATATATATATATATATCTGTGTGTGTGTTTTATGTCTATCAAATACTAGAAGGCTTTTAGATAACAAATAATGTAGAACAATATTCAATTAGTGTTCCATAAGTATTTCGGTTGCCCTAATGTTGTTCCTAAAAGCTATTTCATCAATGGATGTGTTACGTTCCCAATTATTTGGTTACCTGATTTTAACATTAAATATTTGTGCAAATGCATGGGCACAAACTAGTATAGCTAATTGAAAAGTCTATAACTTGGTCCAATTCCATCTATCTAGCTACATTAAAAAGAATCAACAGACAAGGTCTGTACTTGACTTGGGGTACAGTATAAAGCTCATAACTTTGGTGCAATTCTGAAGAAAGTTCAGGACTGCATTGGAGCAACAGATTGCCGAGTAATGTTTTGATTGTTTAGAAACTGATCTGAATGGATGCCCATATGAAGAATTGGAGAATGTATATATTGTGAATCTAATAATAATTATGTCCAAAAAGTTGGTCCTAACCTTTAATCTTAGTAGAGTGAATTTTGGAAGAAAACACAACTGGGGATGTCCTAATATGGTGACAGAAAACAAAAACGGGAGAGTAGAAATGGGTTTGTTGTGTTAGAGAGAGGGAATAAGATACTTGACAAAATTGCATTAACCAATCATATGCCTCTCACTCATAGAAATTGAAATCACTCTTCAACCTCTATGACCAAAGTAAGATATTAGGTTTTACATGACTATTTTTTAGTATCAAAAGATTTTGTAACTAAGAACTCTAACTTTGAGGATTTTCATCACAACTATTGTTAGTTTCACTATTAGAACGACCCAAAATAATTTTATTGGACTTGATCCTGTTATCATGTCAATGCAAGTAATTTCATTTTTTTGGTGCTAAATCATAGCTATAATTGGGGGCATAAAGCATTTAAAGACTTTACCAACTATGAACTGGACTGGGTTGCACATCGACTCAACTCAATGCTCCTAGCAGCCCAAGTTCATCAATCAAGCTTAATCGGTAGAAGTCTCTGTTTTCGGACTTCCATGCTTAAGCCCAGGTCAACTACTTCACTCCCAAGATGACAAGTTCTTTTACTTTGTTCGCTTAAATGCTAAAAAAGATTATGTTTGACTGCAGGACAAATGAATTTTATAACTAAGCAACATATGTAAGTATTGTTGTTATAGCCAAGCCAAGGGTTAAAATGGGGGGAATACTAAACGATCTAATAATATCAACTTTCGTAATTTACGTAGACCTTCTCACTGTACTAAAGTTTGTTGAAGCTAATTTGAATGTAAAGTAACTCAGTAAGGCAGTGTTTGGTTGGGGGCTAAAAAATCATTTTTTACAGAAAATATTTTTATGGGAAAAATGAATTTTCATGACACAGGTTTCGTCGTTTTGCAAGATAAATTATTGTCTATGAAAGAAGAACAGAGAATATCAACTAAATTGTATAAGTCGCAAAAAATATCAACTATATTATTATAGTGGAGAAAAATGTAACTAAATGAATGAATGTTAAGGTCAAAATCTAGACTTGATCATATTTTATTCTTTCCCATCCAATAAATAAGTTTAAGTTTAAACCCTTGAAATTATTTTAATGGCAGAAAATATCAACTGAATTGTTTAACTGGCGAAAAATATCGACTGAATAAAACGCAGTCGGCTCTTCAGTTGAAGCGGGTTCAATGGAAAGGATGTGAGAGGATTCAAAATCTTTCCATTCCCCTAGAACTGGCTCTAGCTCACGCACTAAGAATGTGGGCTCTGAGTGCTTTTAGTGTGTTCTTTATTCAACCAGTTTTACCTCTTTTTTTCTTTATACTTACACCAACAGTAGAGTGGACTAGGAATGACAATGGGGTAGTTGGGAATGGGGGGCAAATTTCCGTTCCCCGCCCCCGTCCCCGTCCCTGCCCCCGCCCCTCAGCCTCACCCCGTTCCCCATTGCGGAGAAAGAAATTCCTCCTCATCCCCCTCCCCATCCCTAGAGGGGATTCCATCTATGATGGGGGCCCAATGAATCTTAGTTGAAATTCTAAGTTGCCTAGCGTACCTAACTCAATTAATTGTAGACAACTCTTGTACGCTCTATGCCACACAAGTCTAATAAAATTCATCAAAGTGTATAATCCAACCGAAATTAAAGTAGCAACTCTATGCAACAAAGGTCTAGCATCAATGCACAAATTACACAACTCAACTAAAGTCTATGATATCAAACATAACGCAACCAAACTCTAAGAAGGAAAAGAGGGATTATATAGCTAGGCTTTTTCAAATAAATTTACCTATTTAATCTTAGTCTCATGTTCATAACTAAAGAATTTATATATAATTTTAATTATAATGGAGACGAGGATTGTTTTTTTTCCCCAATCGGGGACAAGAAACTGGGGATGGAGATGAGGATTTTTTCCTAAGGCAAGTAAGCGAGGATGGAGATGGGATAAAATTTGGCCCTGGCCCCCATCCCTGCTCAGAGATTGAATCTCATCCCCATCCCCATCCCCATTAGGAATTGAGATTTTTACCCAATGTGGGGTGAGGCCCCAACGGCAACGGGGATTTTCCGCCGCATTGCCATCCCTAGAGTGGATTGAGGTTAGGGTAGTTGGTAGGGACCGTAAGGCCTACTGTTTGTTATTTATTTATTTTTCTTTTTTCATTTCTTCACCAGAGTAGTCCCACCCAATAGATGGATGAGCCAGGAGTGCCAATCCTTGCCAGATTTGAAAATAATGAATACTTTTAATACAAGTTCTTTCCCCACTAAATGGTGAGTAACAGTGAAGAGAGGTTGCGGAAGATGGGGGCTCGCCTACTTGAATCGGATTTAAAGGATTTGGGTATATCTTATACTATGGATTCAATGCCCAATCCAGTGCTCTTGTACTAGGGTTGGCTCCTTGGTGTCAGTGAATTCTAGGGATTCTGCTCTATTTAAAGTAGAAGATAGCCGGGTATTCTTGATAGGGGGAAAGCAGAGTGGGCATGCGAGGTGCTTTCAAAAGTGTCTTGGAGAAATGTAACTGGATGGGCTTCAAACTGGCAAAGTTTGGAGTCCCGATTCAATAGTAAAAGTTATATCTCTTTGAAAGGCGACTTGAATTCTAAAGTAAAGAGACATTTGGGAAGCAATTAGTCACTTCTGGCGAAGCTTTGTCCCAAAAGAAGTGAGCAACGTCTGAGTTAAAGAAAGAAGGGTATTCTAATTTAAGTGTGTCCCATCCTCACTCATCAGGCGTTGCAAATTGGGCCAAGGCCCTCTGTTAGGAAATTAGAGCAAACGAATAGCGGAAGCAATAGGATGAAACAGATATTCAGAAATTTAAAGAAAGATAACAAGAACAAAACAACGACACACAAGATTTACGTGGAAACCCAATACTGGAAAAAACCACGGACGGTGACGAGCACAATCAATCCACTATATGAGTAGGGAGAATACAAAATGATCACAATCACAACAAGTGATTTGATCCAACAGCAGAATTACAATCTCTCTTGTAATCTCTCTTGCAATTCTCTACCTCTCAATGTGTTTAGGGATTCAGGGATGATTCTGGAGTGATTTTAGATCCTAGGCATGGCCCCCTTTTATAGGGTCTAGAAAACCAGGGTTTTACTATTAGAGACAAACTCTAGTCTCCAGAAGAAATTGCGCTTCAAGACAAAACCTAGCCGCCTTTGATTTTGGGCCACGAAACCCAACAACCCAACAATCTCCACCTTGGACCGAAATCTCCAATCACCAACTCCGTAACACCGTCATAGCACCCCGAAGGGTGATGCCCCCCCAAAGGGGCAATGCCCCGAAGGGCGCTTAGATACTGTGAATGCCAACTAAGTCCCAACAATGCTCGAACTTAGCTATAGGTAGAGGCTTGGTTAACATATCTGCAAGATTTTCTGAAGTATGAACCTTCCTTACCACTATTTCCCCCTGCAGCAACTGTATCTCTGACATAGTGATACTTGACACTGATGTGCTTGGTCTTCGAATGGTAGGCATCATTCTTAGTCAGGTGGATGGCACTCTAACTATCAGAAAACACCACAATGGCAGCCTGTGCACTACAAGAAAAATGCAAAATACAGACGGATTTAACGACGGAATATTGTTAATCGACGACGGAAATTTCATATCAGCGACGGAAATGGCGACGGAATACGACTGTCGGATTTTCGCTCGTCGCTGAGTAGCCGGCGACGGAATTTCAAAAATCCGTCGCCATCAGCGACGGATTCAGCGACAGAATGTGCGACGTACTTTTTTTTGGCAGGGAAGTGGCGGGGTAGGAGGTGGCGGCGGAATTAAAATTTCGTCGCCATCAGCGACGGAATTAGAGACGGAAATTCCGTCGGAGATGGCGACGGAATTTTAATTCCGTCGCCACCTCCTCCCAAAAAACAAAAAAACAATGTTATCCGTCGCCATTCCGTCGCTATGTTTCTGCTTTTTTTTTAAATAAAATTGCTTGTTTTTCATCAATTCCGTACATACAAATAATTCCCTGCAAGAAATTTACAAGATTTCCGCACCCAATCAACATCCAACGACTTCATTCGAAGCGTTCTCAACAATTGCAACCCACACAAAGGTGGAATTTCACATCCACAACAACACACAAATTGAAAACCAAGGGTTTTCAATTCACAAACCACAAGTTCCAAACAAACTTTCTACATATCACAAACTACAAGCTCCAAACGAAGTCTGTACATATCACAAACCACAAATCCAAACAAAATAACCACAAGTTACCAGTAATTGAGAATAAAGTGATATATATGTTTGCAGAAGAGGGTGAAGTAAGCGCCAAATGGGAGGGAAGTCAAATAGGCAGTAGGGGGAGGGGAGTGAAATTAGCAGGAAGGGGAAGGGAAGCAAGCAGCAAGAGAAATGATGTACTTCGTGAAAAATCAAGCAGAAGAGCCACCAGGTGAAGGAAAACTGCAACCAACTCATCAATCACCAAGGTCTTCCTCTTCCTCTTCGCCTTCCTCTTCCTCTTCCTCTTCCTCGCCATCTTCCTCATGATGTTGCGAGGGATGAGTAAATGGTGGTTGAGATCCCGAGCCAGACGCCTGTTGCATTTGAAAGAAAGCTTGGAGGCGTTGATCGATGCTCATCATTTGTTGGCTCAGTTGTTGGTTGCTTTGTGTGAGCAATCTGTTGGATTCCTCCAGTTGCTTACATTTCTCCATAACCAACCGGTAGCTTTCAGCTTGTGAAGATAGCTCACCCCCCAAGTTGGTTACTACACCCCTTAACTCATTGAGCTCTTGTTGCGATGGCATAGAACCCGAACCTGCTGACAGACATTTAAGTAAATTACTATACTAGCTTTGTCATTAAGTAAATTAAATGTATAACCATGGTTGTTGGAACTGTAATATGAAAACAATACCGGATCTTTGAGTGGGACTGAAGTAACCGGATTCCCTCATGTTGACAGCCTCGTCACCAATGCCGTAAATCCGACCCTTCTTGTTCTTGAACGCCTTCACCCACAACTCATTTGGGTTGGGAAATGGCTGGTTTGGATCTTCAGAAGATCCATCCCCGCCCCCTTGAGAATTGATAACATTTTGAAAATCACGTTCAAAAGTTTCCTACAATACCGCAACATGCGCACAAAATCATGCATAGTACAATAACTTAAAATAAAGTATACGAGTTTATGTTGAACTACCAATGAAGATTGAGAATAGCTAGTTGCTTACATATGTTTGTTGTGATTTCTTGTCAACCCAGGGGGCATCTTCTTTACCTTGGAGTTTGTGAGTGCGACTGAACAATTCGACAATGGTGGGCTCCGTGCCAAGTTGTTCCCTCTACGTACGTGCCAGAAAGAATGATGTCAAGTACAATACAAAATACAGTATTAAACTTTAACGAAAACATAGCAAACATTAATTCATTTACCAGACGCCGTCTATGCTCATGCATGGGGATCGAGCCACAGGTGTGGAGAGATGGGCCACCACTTTCTGGAGTCCCCAGTCGGTTCTTCTGGGCTATCTCACGCAATTTCTTGTAATGTTCATTCGCCGAGTGCTGTTGGAGTCCCTCCCATTGAGCATCACCGAGCCAAACAGGCTTCTTGTTATTCTTCCTTGCTTTGCCGAAGAAGTCTCTCAAGCGTGCATTGCCTCGGTTTTCAAAATTCCTTCTCATACGATCCTCATGGATCGGATCCCAAGTAAACCACTTCTGCAATTATGAAAACAAAGAACACATCAAACAATGCAATACTAATATAGCACGTTGACAGAAATTGTTAATACGAAGTCACTGTAGTTACCTTGAACTCCCCGAACCACAAATCTCGTACTGGTTTGGGCACTTTACTCCGAGTAGGCCAAGCTTCGTCAAACTTGCTTTGAAATATGAGCGAAATCCTACCAACAACACCATCATTGGGGAGAAACCTAATTGAACATTACACATAAAATTCATTACTTGTTATGCAAAATTCATGTAGTACTTCGTAAGATATAACAAATGAAGACTTACCCGTTACCATCTGGCTCAATCCAAATCTTTGCTCGAGTGCTCCCATGACTGGATTGTGCTTCACTTTCACCACTTCCAATGTTCTCTTGGGACTGGTTTGCGTTAGGGTGAGTGGGTTGGGGAGTGGGGTGCACATTGTGAATAACATGGGGGTTTGGAGGAATGTTGTACGCAAATAGGCCGTACATCGTGCTTTGGTTGGGAATGTATGAGGTCTGTTGATGGAAAGCCCCAAATGGGGGAGGCAGGGGTCCTGAAATACCTGGTATGTAAGGAGCCATTGTCACTCCTGGCTGAACTGGTGTATGAGGTACCTGGGGGGAAGATGGATCAATGTCCATTGCGGTCGGATCCACGGCAGAGCTCCGACACCCTCGTCCTCTAACTCGAGGGGAGGACTTTGCTCGACGAGAACTTGAATCCATACCTGAAATATGTGACAACAACGCCAAGTGCAAATATATAATGATTGTACATGTAAATCGTTTGACATCATACATCATAATCGGTATGTAGGTGACACAAATTTTGCAAAACTCATTCATACAACATAAGTAAAGTCCCAAACAATTGTTTGACATGCGAACTACTCAAACACATAAGAATTCGTAACCACTCAATCATCCGCATCGTCATCGTCATCGTCATCATCATCATACAAATGCAAATTTTCTTCAACTTCATCTGTTTCATTACCGTCCTCCCACTCCCCCTCTTCTTCATCCTCATCATTTTATACCTCATCTATCTCGTCATTTCCCTGAACGAATGAAAACCCTATTTCATCGTTAACCTCATCCGGTGGTGCACTTTCATCCACTAATGACGCAGGGATGGCGTCATTCGCAGGTTCGACGATAGTCGTCATGTCCGTTTGTTGGTACGCAGATGGTAGAGTGTATTGCTGATCCACTCTCGCCCTTGGTTTGGTTGGTATGACAACAAGCCAATTCGCCCTATCCCTTGAGCGATCTGCATGTGGCATAAAGTATACTTGTGATGCGGTGTTTGGGAAGATAAATGGGTCGTACTTTCGGTATCTTCTTGTACGGTGGACCTCAATAAGGTTGCTTAGTTTATGAGATCGTGTCCCACGATTCAATGTGGGGTCAAACCACTGACAACTGAAGAGCACACATCGTTTAAGTGGTTCGCCTACGTACTCAATTTGGACAATGTCCTCCAGTACACCATAATAATCATTCTCAATATCGCCTTCCCCAGTGCCACAAACACCAACACCACAATTATATGTTCTCTTCCCGACGCTACGGGCTTCTGTGTGGAATTTGAATCCATTTACTCTATACGCCGTCCACGTCAACACACACCGTTTTGGCTTCACAGCCAATTGACTCAGGTAGCAATGTTTGTCGGTCTCGAACAATTGAATATAATGCACATACGGTGACATAACAAGTGGTTTTAATTAATACACTGCACCTAATTAATTGTTATGTTCAAATTGTAAATAAATGAGTTCGAATACTTACATTCTCACTAAACCAATCTGCGAAATGAGTTTCGATGATGGTGTCGACATCTGCGTCGCTGACATTGGGACGTGCGGTTCTCACTTGGTCCGTGAAAATACTATCACATTTTACGAAGCGTATTAAAATACTTGCGTTATGAATGATAAACTGAATTCGATGTGAAAATACAACTCACCCTATATAAGGTTTCACTTCGTCACAATTTAATAGCACGTGAAGATGAGCAGCAACATACTCGGCATCCGTGAGATACCTTGATCTTTCCCTACCAATAGTGGTCCCTTGCGGTTCAAACACGGCCAGAGTTGGAAAATGATTTATATGTTCATTGTCATCTTCATTTCTCCTGTGCCTACTACGCATGGAGGGCACATTAGAGCCAAAGTAATACGAGGCGAAGAATGTCCTCTCCGCCTCTAGGTATGCTTCTGTGATTGAACCTTCAGGACACGCCTGCTGCTTTATCTTTCTCTTCAATCGGCCAAAGAACCTACCAAATTCACAATTGCAATCACTTTTAAGTGATTCCACATATAAGAATTCATAGAAGGTTTTCATCAATTACAGTATAATTTACCTCTCAAATGGATACATCCATCTGTATTGTACTGGACCACCTAGTTGAGCCTCTTCTGCCAAATGCACTGGCAGGTGCTCCATGACATTGAAAAAGCCAGGAGGGAAAATGGTCTCCAACTTACACAAAGTGATGACAATGTTGCGATGCAGTTCCTCAAGCATATCTTCCCGCAATGTTGTTGAGCATAAGTTCTTGAAGAACTGGCTTATCTCAATAAGAGGTTTCAACACATCATCTGGGAGCTCACCAAATGCAATTGGTAAAAGAGTCTCCATGAAGACATGACAGTCATGACTTTTCATGTTGTTGAACTTAGCCTCATTAGGGTCCACGATATTTCTCAAATTAGAGCAATATCCATCAGGCATTTGAAGCTCTTTCACCCATTCACACAACTCTCTTCGTTTATCCACAGGAAGTACGAACTTCGCTTTGGGTTTAACCGGCCTACCACTTGGGCCTGAATGTAAATGTAATTCCGGCCGATCACATATTTCGGCAACATCCATTCTTGATTTGGCATTGTTCTTTGTTTTCCCATTAACATCCATCACAGTGTTGATAATGTTTTCGAAGAAGTTCTTCTCAATGTGCATCACATCCAAATTATGGCGGAGCAGTTGGTGTTGCCAATAAGGCAACTCCCATAATATGCTGTGTTTTGTCCAGTTGTGCTCATTCTCCTTAAATCCTGGTATGACAAAGTCACCATTTGTGGTTACCATTGGGTAATCTTCCACCTCCACATATAGTTCTTCCCCGTTCAATCGACGAGGAGGACCCCCTGTAACAGTTCTCCCTTTCCTAAATGCAATTCTATTTCTTCTGAATGCATGATTCCTTGGCAAAAAACACCGATGACAGTCAAACCATGAGAATTTACCTCCATTTCGCAATCTCAAAGCCTTTTGTTGTTTCATACATACGGGGCATGCCAATTGGCCATTAGTACTCCACCCAGATAACATTCCGTACGTGGGAAAATCATTAATCGTCCACATAAGTGCAACCTTCATCTGAAATGTACGCCCCGTAGAAATATCGTAAGTCTCAACTCCAACATCCAACAACTCTTTCAACTCATCGACAAGAGGTTGTAAATATACATCTATGTTGTTCTTGGGATTTTTAGGGCCCGGGGATTACACAAGTCAAGAACATAAACGGTGTGGTCATACACATTTCAGGGGGAAGGTTATATGGTGTAACGACCACCGGCCAAATGGAGTATGATCTTGAAGACAATGTGTAGGGATTAAATCCATCAGCACATAAGCCAAGCCTCACATTCCGAGGCTCTGTAGCAAATTGAGGGTATTTGGAATCGAAATGTTTCCATGCTGCTCCATCTGATGGATGACATAAAACACCGTCCTCACGTCGATGTTCATAATGCCATCTCATGTGCTCTGCAGTACTTCTTGATGCGTACAACCTCTGCAGTCGAGGTTTTAACGGCAAGTAATGCATCCTTGCGTATGGCAATGGATTCTGATTCCTTTGATGTGACCTTTGCCTCTTCCATCTTGAATGCCCACAAAACTTGCACGCATCCAAGTTTGCGTCCTCCTTATAAAATAGCATGCAACCTTTCCGGCAATAATCAATTTGGACCACATCGTTGCCAAGATCTTTAACAACCTTCTTCGTTTGCCCGTAGTTGTTAGGCACGCGGTTGTTAGGAGGACACATCTCTTTCATTAATTGAACAACTTCATTAAAACAGTTTTGAGGCATACTATAATCAGATTTAATACTCAACAGCCTCACTGCCGCAGATAGATCACTGTGGGTGGAGCAACCATCATATAAGGGTTGTTGAGCTGCTTGAACCATATTATAAAATGGTTCTCGGCAAGTGCTTGACCCCTCCTCCCTTACATTTTGATTTGCTATTATAGCATCATCAACCATGTCCTCCATCCGATCTATGTAGGATTCAGAATAGTCATTATTAACATGACTTGAACCTCCAACTTCAGGAATTTCACTATTTTGATACCCACAACCATATTCCTGAGGTTCTATTTCCCCATGACTTATCCAAAACCAATACCCTTGCACAAAACCCTTATACATAAGGTGCATCTGGACCTCATCAGGTGTAAAGTACACCCTATTTCTGCATTTCGCACAAGGACATCTATACTTTCCCCCATTCAAAAACTCTGTCTGTGTACGTGCGAATTGATCGAATTCGTTTACTCCATCCAGAAATTCTTGCGTATAACCACTACGATCATGCAGTAATCTATTATACATCCACCTACGATGTGGAGGACCATTCATATTCTGCTCAAATAACAATAACCACATAAGGTATTTGATAAGGATTAATTTAAAACTCAATTATAATAACTACGTAAATTACGCAATTATTTTTTTTTTTGCTTACTTCAAAATTTTCACATGCACCCAAAAAAAATCATTACAACTACGTGATAAATACACTTACATTCTCACGAACATCACAAAACTAATATGAGTTACAACTTCATACAAACATCGCATTTGAACAAAATAATAAACTAAAGCATCTCAATCCACCAACATATCAACTTTCAAGTTCACATCACCAAACCTAAACCCTAAATTGCATTTATCAAATTCTTCAACCAAATTTCAACAACATTATCAATTAAAACATTTCATTCCACCAATATACGAAATTTCAACTTCAAACTACCAAACCTCAACCCTAAATCGCATTTAACAAATTCTTGTAACGAATTAGACCAATAACCTCACACAAATTGCACATTTCAACAACATTATCAATAAAACTATTTCATTCCACCAATACATCAAACTTTAACTTCAAACTACCAAAGCTAAACCCTAAATTGCATTTACCTCAATCTTGAACCAAATTAGACCAATAATCTCACACAAACACCACATTTCAACATAAATATGAACTAACTACAAAATTCTAACAATGTAATACAAAAATTTGTAGAAATTTCAAGTTGTTTAGGTGAGAAAAATACCTCAATTAGCTTAAAAAAACCGGCGGTTGGGGGTGGCCGGCGGCAAGGGGCGGCTGAGTGGCGGCGGCTGGGCACGGCGGAGGGGGCGTCGGCGCTGCTCACGGTGGTCGCTCGGTGTTTTGCTCTCTCTCTCTCCTCGACTCGAGTTGCAGCAAAATGAAACCAGATCTGGTTTCATTTAAACGACCTGGCGACGGAATGGCGACGGAAATTCCGTCACCAGTTTGAATTTTTTTAAGTGGCGACGGAATTTCCGTCGCCACCTTTCTGAAAAAAAATTTATATTTTTCTTTTTTAAAAAAAAATTTTAGGCGACGGATATTCCGTCGCCAGGTTTTTTAAAAAAAATTAAATGTTTTTGGCGACGGAATTTCCGTCGCCACACGCCAATTTAGGCGACGGATTTGAATTTCCGTCGCCATGTCTGTCGTCAAATCTGACTTTTTGGTAAAGCTATTTATCCGTCGTCATTTCCGTCGCCAAATCTGTCGTTAATATTTTCCGTCGCTGAGTTCCGTCGTTAATGTGAACTTTTTTAGTAGTGGTGGAACTCCAAGCTTAGTAACGAGGCCCCTTAACCAAGTAGCCTCCTTCACTCCTTCAGTAGCAGCAACATACTCAACCTCTGTAGTAGATAGAGCTGCAATTGATTGAAGCGATGCTTTCCAAGAGATAGCACCTGTACACATAGTGAAGATATACCCAGATATGGACCTTCTCCTATTAAGGTCATCAGCATAGTTAGAATCAACAAAACTTGCAACATCATATGTAGCAGCTTTGTTCCTATTAAATACCAACCCCCTTTTTAACAGTACCCTTCACATAGCGAAGGATCCACTTCACAGCTTCCCAATGATCCTTTCCAGGATTATGCATATACCTACTTACCACACTCACAGCATGTGACCAGTCTAGCCTAGTGCATACCATGGCATACATTAAACTACCAAAAACACTAGAATAAGGGACATTAGACATTCTATCTATGTCCTCCTCAGATTATGGACAACACTTAGCAGACAATCTGAAATGTGCAGGAAGGGGTGTGGAAACTGCCTTATAGTTATCCATAGTAAATCTGCCTAATACTTTTTTAAGGTAGTGTCCTTGAGATAAGTACAGCTTACCAGCCTTTCGATCCCTCTAAATCTCCATGCCTAAAATGTTCTTTGCTGCACCTAGGTCCTTCATCTCAAACTCCTCACTGAGTTGAGACTTCAACTTGCTAATCAAGGATTTATCCTTAGAGGCAATCAGCATATCGTCAACATACAATAGCAAGTAAATAAAAGAACCATCAGAATATTATCTAAAATACACACAATTATCATATCGACTGCTTGTGTATCCTTCTGTAATCATGAAGTTGTCAAACCTTTTGTACCACTACCTAGGAGCCTGTTTAAGTCTGTGCAAGGACTTTTTCAATCTACATGCCAGTTGTTCCTTCCCAGGAACTATAAAACCTTCGGATTGCCTCATGTCGTTCTCCTCCTCCAACTCCCCATGAAGGAATGCAGTCTTCGCATCAAGTTGCTCCAACTTCAGATCAAACAATGCAACAAATGCCGGAAGCACTCTAATGGAGATATGTCTAACAACATGTGAAAATACCTCATTATAGTCAATACCTTCTTTCTGATGGCAACCACGGGCAACCAGACACGCTTTCCACCTTGCATCTTCAGCTCCAGGAATACCTTCCTTTTTCTTATAGATCCATTTGGCAGTTAAGGCTCTCCGGCCTTTAGGTAGCTCACATAATTCCCAAGTCCGATTCTTTTGCAAACTCTCCATTTCCTCTTGCATAGCTGGGATCCAATTAGATGAATTTCGGCAGGAGATTGCTTCAGTATAGGTAGAAGGTTCCACACCTTCAGGCACCTCCTCTGTAATTGAAAGTGCATATGCTATCAGTCCCTCATCGTCATTGTAGCGAGCAGGTCTCCTAATCTCCCTTCGAGGACGATCACAAGCTATAGAGTGAACAACCTCCACCTGAGGCTGATCAGAACTAATAGTGCCAGGTTCGTTACCCTCGGCCTCCCTGTTAGGGTGATTAGCAGCTCCACCTTGAACTGCAACAGTCTCCACTTCTATCTCCATACTGGTATCCTTCTGATCACTTGTACCAGTAGAAGAACCAACAGAATCCTTCACAGAAGATAACATAGCAGTCTCATTGAAAGTGACATCCCTACTCCGAATGACTTTCTTAGACTCAGGACACCACATGCGGTATCCTTTAGACTCAGATGCATATCCAAGAAACATACATTTGACAGCCCCAGGGGCTAACTTCCCATTATTCACATGGGCATACATAGGACATCCAAATATTCCCAAACTAGAATAATCAACAGGATTACCTGACCATACTTCTTCTGGAATCTGAAAATCAATGGAGGTGTGTGGTGAATGATTACCAAGTAGCATGCTGTAGAAATAGCCTCTACCCAAAAAGCTTTGTGATCCCAAAGCCCGGCATTTGAAAGCATACATCGAGCTTTCTCTAGTAGAGTCCTGTTGATTCGTTTTGCAACCCCATTTTGCTGTGGTTTACTAACCGAAGTCATGTGCCTAGCTATATCATTCATCGTGCAGAACTCTTCAAACTCTGACTCAACGAACTCAAGACCATTGTCAGTCCTAAGTTTCTTGATCTTTCTCCCAGTCTGGTTCTCAACCAGAGCCATGAACTTCTTGAACATGAAGAATGTCTCATTTTTCTGTCTCAAGAAGTAAACCCAAACTTTGCGTGAGAAATCATCAACAAAAGTTAACATGTAGCGCTTACCTCCAAGAGAAGGAACCTTCGAAGGACCCCACAGATCAGAATGAATGTAGTCAAGGATCCCGTGAGTACGATGCTTCGCATTAGAGAAACTCACCCTCTTTTGTTTCTAAAAAACACAGTGATCACAAAAATCAAGCTTACCCGTACAAGCGCTACTCAGACAACCTTTCTTACTTAGAATTGTCATCCCTTTCTCACTCATATGGCCCAATCTCATGTGCCATAACCTTGTTTCATTACCATCTGCTGATGCTGTACCAACTGCAGCTACTCCTGTAACTATAGTTCCTTGTAGGATGTAGAGACTGCCCTGCCGCAGTCCGTTTATTACCACCATGGCTCCCTTTGTCACTTTTAGGACACCATTCTCCATAACAATCCTGCAACCATTAGTCTCAAGAGTACCCAAGGAGATCAAGCAACGAGTCATATCAGGTGTGTGACAAACCTTAGACAAAATTCTAACTATATCATCATGGGTTTTAACCTATACAGTACCTATTCCTGCAACTTTGCACTCAGCATCGTTGCCTATAAGTACAACCCCAGTATCAACAGGCTCATAAGTGACAAACCAGTCCTTATGAGGATACATGTGATACGTACAACCAGAATCTAAAACTTAATCATCACCTAACCGCTTTTCAGAGGTGGTGGCCAAAGACATGGTAGCAAACAATACATCACCATCAGACTCTGACTCTACTACACAATCAGCTGTAGCAGTTTTCTCCTTTTTCTCTTTCCCTTTTTTTTCTTTAGTTTCCAGCAATTAGCCTGAATATGACCCAATTTACCACAGTAATTGTAGGTCTTATTGGAATGAGTATTCTTAGACTTAGATCGGTTTTTTTTCTTATTACCGCTCCCCTTTTGCTTAGTTCTATCCTTAACAACTAATCCCTCAGCCGGATCAGCATGGATATCACTGTCAAATTTCTCCTTAGACACCAGATTAGACTTGACATCCTCAAAAGACATAGTATCAAAATTACTATATAGCATAATCTCCTTAAAGTGTTTATAAGAAGGGGTTAGAGACACAACAAGCATAATAGCTTTATCCTCATCCTCAATCTTTACATCCAGACTCTCCAAATCAACCAGAATAGAAATAAATTCATTCAAATGTTTTTGGACAGAGGTACCTTCAACCATATGAAAGGTGTACTACCTTTTCTTCAAACAGATCTTGTTGGCTAGACTCTTTGTCATGTAGAGTTCCTCCAGCCGAGTCCACAGATCCATTGAAGTTGCCTTATCAAGCACCTCTCATAGGACATGTGGTGCCAGGCACAACTAAATGGCTGAAATCGCCTTTAACTCCAGTTCTTCCCATTCCTCGTTTGTCAGTGATCCAAGCCTCTTATTTGGGTTTGTTGCCCATTGTTCGCCAGTCATCTTCTCGGGTTTAACGTGAGGTCCTTGTAGAACCTTCCACAACCCATGTTGGATGAGAACTGCGCTCATCTGCACCTTCTAGAGATTAAAACTAATCTCCCCATCAAATTTCTGAATATCAACCTTCATAATTGAAGACATCCTAAACCAAGGCTCTAATACCACTTGTTAGGAAATTAGATCAAACTAATAGCAGAAGCAATACGATGAAACAGATATTCAGAAACTTAAAGAAAGATAACAAGAACATAACAACAACACACAAGATTTACGCATAAACCCAATGCGGGAAAAAACCACAGACGGCGACGACCACAATCAATCCACTATATGAGCAGGGAGAATATGAAACGATCGCAATCACAACAAGTGATTTGATCCAACAGCAGAATTACAACCTCTCTTGTAATCTTTCTCACAATTCTCTACCTCTCAATGTGTTTAGGGATGATTCTGGAGTGATTTTAGATCTTAGGCATGGCCCCCTTTTATAGGGTCTAGAAAACTAGAGTTTTACTTTTAGAGACAAACCCTAGTCGCCAGGAGAAACTGCGCTTCAAGACAAACCCTAGCCGCCTTTGATTTTGGGCCATGAAACCCAACAACCCAACACCCTCCTTAATGGGTTGACCACCTATGAGGCTCAACGAGCGGTCTATGCAGCTGCATCCTTACTCTTGATTTCTGTTGAAAAAAGGAGGACACAAACAACAAGTATGAGAAAAGAAATTGGCCTTGCTTCGCTTTCAATCAATAAATTTTGAACAATTCTTTTCTTAAAGCCATTTCCATAAGAAATCACGGAGTGACCCACTAATAGTAACAGAATTTTGCGGACTTCATCTGGTAGAAGTCTCAATTGCCAAGATGACAGATATCCGAGGGCTTTCCTCTCTGTTAACTTTTCTTTGAGTTTATCAGCTCGACAAAACAAGCTTTCATTGTAGAATATTGGTTTGTTGGGAGAAGTTGAGAAGCCTGTAGTGCCCGAAGAAAGGGGTTTGCGCCTTGTCATGACTGAGATCGATATTGATCAAATGAAGGAATGTTGAACTCAAAATTTGGATTTGGGCTTATTTTAATCTTTCCTGTCAGATAGTTAAATTTTGATATGAATAGTTGTTGAAGTTAGATTTTGCTTGTAAATATCGGCTAACCGCATTGTCAAAAAGGTAGAAGGAAGAAAATCTATCTCCTTTCTTCTCAAAATAGAAACCATTTTCCTCCATTGGGGTAAAAAAGATTTTTCTTGAAAAACCATTTTCCGTTCTATACCATACTAAAGTGTCAAAGAATGAAAAATTGGAAAATCATTTTATGATGTTCTTGCCAACGAACACTACCTAAGACATTATTATTTTGTCATGCATTACACAGTACATCTCGTTCAATATCATCATAAGAGAAGAGAAAAAGAAAAAGAGGAATGGGAATGTAAGACAATTACAACAACTGTATCAAATGGAAATGGTTAGATTGTTGAAGTATTATAAAAATATCCACTCCTTCTCCCTTAGAAAGGTATACTTCCATTACGTGTGTCTTCCGGTCCATAGGGCTTTGTATCTTTATCATTCGGAATCAAATTTGGTTTTCTATTTCTAGTGACACGACTATCAAAAATAGTGATACAAGACAAAGATGAACAAATTGAAGCTGATGTACGTATTACATAAATTGCTTGGGTTTTGAACCGGGTCTTGGAGAAGAGTCAGAGTAGGTCCTTGAGTTGAGTTGCCCTGCCCACCTCTGGTTCTACCTGTAATTCATCAGTGTTATAATCTAGGGAAACTAATAAAACCAATTAATTTAACTAACTAATTCAACTACTTCCTGAATAGCCTGAGGTAAATATTTTTAAATGAGATTTAGCTGCATACAACAGCGTCAAGTTTTCATTGTAATCAAATGGTACCAATTAATTCACGATAAATTGAATGTTGCTCAAAAGTCTAAATGACATACAGTAGCAATTGTGATAATGCAATCAAAAAGCTGTGTAAATAAATTATAATTACTCTACTATATATGAAAGTTATTTTAATTGGATTGAGCTTATGAAATTAGTTATCAACAACTTTATATTAATCTGTCTCCCTTTTAGAACACACCCTCACCCCTACCGCCACCCAAAAAAAAAAAAAGAAAAAGCCGTCTGGCTCTGGGAAACAGTCCCAGGCTTCCGCATCCTAAAATGAGGTACTCTATATACTACATAGGCGTAGGCGCCCATAATGAACATTCAAGAAATTGAGCACATTTATCAAGTTGTATTCAAACTAGATGCATGGAACCTAGGATTACCTCATATACTCCAACTAATGTTACCTTATGTACTCACAAATCAAATTCGTCGTTGAACGAAATTGCTAATCTGAATTTGCTAATGAAATCTTAGTCTAATAGCGAAGACCAAAATCTCCAGCAAATTAGGTATCATGTTCAATTCTTTCCTTCCAACATTATATTATAATTATATTATACTATCTATTATGACATCTTTGAATAAATAAATAAATAAATAACTACTGACCTGAATTTGGCACAAACCAAGTCAAAATTCCATCAATACTCAACCTGTATTCTTAAAGTCAACAAGTTACTTAACAAGTTTATTCCCAATATGCAGAAATTTTATGGAAAAGTGTCTGATTTTTAAAGTTATTTCATTAGTATTTTATAGATTATACTTCAATATTTTTAAGCATCCCTCAACAAACTTTTCAATGACCTTCGTAGTCAACTGGAACACGAGTCACTGGCGCGAATAGTGTGGGTCCGCCCTTATTTACTCGTCATCCCCCCACCCCTCAATGAGACGCTTAGGAGCGACACCGAGACATGCAACGTTCCTAATTCGTACTCATCATACCCATATTGAAAAACGCGAATGAGTGCATTGCATCATATACAGATATACCTGGTTACATAAATGTACGTCGGCAGAGTGAACTCGATTTTGACGATGAGGAAGTGGCCTGCCTCTGTCATCATACAAAATAACGCCACTAAACCCAGGAAGCTGACATTTCTCCCCCATCAGTATAGGCCTCTGCCAAACCGGCAACTTGTTGGCTGATACAGAAAACTTCAACCAACAATACTTGCTTCTCATCACAACGTCGTCTATGTTGCCCTCCCACTTTCGGGGTCCACACCAGCACCCGGGCCCCTTCAGACCTTTGCTCTCCGTCATCAATGATGACTCGAATTCCTCATCTGACGATGAACTATCATGGCTCGAGATCTGGTTACTCCTTTGAGCCAGCTTCTTGCTCTTGAGAACCATGAGAATTGTGATGGAGCATAATACGATGGCTAAAATCACAGTGAAAATGAGGGCTGTGATGGCTCGGCGGGTTGATATATTCAGTTTCTCTTCTACATTCCACAATGCATCCATGGAAGATTGTTTTTAGCGGCAGAGAATGGTGGGTTTTTTTTGGGGGGGGGGGGGGGG
>JACYFF010010365.1:45184020-45213157 GCA_017589665.1 Selenicereus undatus | reverse complement strand
CATCCCCACCCGCCCGCCCCCCCTTGGCGTGTTGGGGGCTGGGGGCGGGGGGGCCGGGCGGGGCCGGGGCCCCCCCCCCCCCCCCCCCCCCCCCCCCCGGATGGCTTGTAATCTGATGAATGCATGAAATAATGTAATAGTACCGTTGGTAAGATTTTTGGGCTTTGGATGCTGACTGACGGTGGGTTGTCACGTGAAAAACCGCTCACTGGGCTTCTGTTTTACACTGTTCCATAAGAGGGTCTTGATGCCATTTCTTCCCAGGTGCAGTAATTCCATTTCACGAGGAACCCATGCATGGAAGACCCCGAAATTTAATACCAATATAATTAAGCAATGAAAAAATAAGGATTTTTTAGGATATTTTTCGTGGTTTCTATGATGAAAATTATGTTATAATTTTCCCCGAATTTTGTACACGTACAAAATTTATCTATGTGAAAAAGTAGTATTATAAAGTTTGATAATTTTGAAGGCTTCTTTTTTTCTTCTTTTTTCTTGTTCCTTTGTCCAAGAATGTAGGTAACGCTCATGAAACTATTTGTAATTGACATTTGACTCTAAAAAGTTGTCTACATTGAACCACCATTGAAGAGAATCTGCATGAGTATATAGTGGTGGAGAAGTTTCGCGCGATCACATTATTTAAGTTTGTTAACGATGTGAACATGTAAAGTATGGTTACATTATCTATTTGTAGGCACTCAAATTTGTTCGTGCCGTACCAAAATTAAATTAAATTAGTTAATTCGATCAACCCTTTTAATTAATTTAATCAAGCCCAAAAACTTGTAGATCAAGCCCAAAATGAAGCCCAGTTGACTACCAAATCCGGGTTTAGTTAAAATTCGAGTCAAAACCCAAATCGAGACTCAAGACGACTACCAAGTCAAGCCACGACCTAAAAGCCCGAACGACGTTCAAGTAATGGCCCGATCAAAAGTCAAAGTCAAAGTCAAAAGTCAAAGGCCAAAGTCAACATCGACTCACAAGTCAAAACATCAAAAACGACTCTCAAGTCAACGTCCGGTTAAAGCTCGAGGCGACTTCCAAGTCAATGCTCTACTCAAACCCAGGAGACTTTCAAGTCAAAGTCAGAGTCAAAGTCAAAGTCGAACAAATGAAAGTCAAAATAGTCTAGGGTAAAGCCTGATTAAAAGGCCCAAAACTTAGGTCAAAGCCCAAAACCCAAGTCAAGCTTGGGAGGAGGGGTTTTCCTATAAATAGGTCCCCACCCCCTTTGTTTCAGGGTTGGAAAATCCATCCTTGAGAGAAAGAATCAGAGGATTTTGTATCCATAGAGATTGTAACCTATTCAAATCAATTGAATCTATAAAAATTCAATCTTTGTAATTTGTGATTACAAATTTGGCACGCCCGGTGGGACATCTCTACCTCTCATCTCTTTCTCTTAAAAATCAAGACTTTCAAGTCACAAGAACATCATCTTCAAGGAAGACATGGCTGCAAAGAACGTTGCCGCGCAAACTTCAAAGAAGAAGAGCACAAGACCTCTTTCGCGCACATCATGTGGAGCGAGCTTCACTTCTAGCAAGTGCGCGCGCATAATGAACACCAGAAGTATGGCGAAAGCTGCTGCGCCAACTGCTCCTGGGCAAACTGCGCTGCCCCCACCCAAACTCCAAGACTTGAAGACGCAGCAAAAAGCGTCCTCTTGGATGGGTGAAATTCAAAACGTCCAACTTCAATCTCCAGTCTGCGAGGTTGAAGACTACTACAGCAGTAACTCTTCTTCGCCCTCACCAAAGGGGGTGCGCATGTCGGAAACTGAAGTTGAGTCCACCAAAACTGTTGTCATGTCAGCAATGATGACAGGCACAACCACTCTGGAAGAGGAGATGGCTAACATGAAAGCCATCCTAGAAAAACTCACCAGGGACAACGAAGAAAAGGAAGCGCGCATTAAGCTTCAAGAAGAAAAGATTGCTAAGCTGACCAGAAAGTTAGAAAAACGGCTAGCTCAATCTTTCACAAAAGACTCAGAAAGTGAGGACTCAGAAAAAATGTCCATCCACATTGAAGCATCTGACAGCGAGAAGCAATCAAAGAAAGGAGGAACCCCTAAACATGTCAAGTCATCTGGATCAATGACCATTGAGCAAATCCAAGACTTGATAGCAAATGCTGTTAAGGTACCGCTAGGTGAAGGTTCGCACAGAACTCACCTATACACCAAACCTTACACTAAGAGGGTGGATTCTCTTCGCATGCCCTATGGATACCAACCCCCCAAGTTCCAACAATTCGATGGGAAAGGCAATCCAAAACAGCATGTCGCGCACTTCATTGAGGCGTGCAACAATGCTGGGACTGACGACGACCTTATGGTAAAACAGTTCGTCAGGACATTGAAAGGCATTGCCTTTGACTGGTATACCGACTTAGAACCTGAATCCATTGATAGCTGGGAACAAATGGAGCAAGAGTTCCTCAACAGGTTCTACAGCACTCAGCGCGTTGTTAGCATGACTAAGTTGACAAACACAAAACAGTGGAAGGATGAGCTAGTTCTTGACTACATCAACCGCTGGCGCGCACTTAGCCTTGAGTGCAAGGATCGGCTCTCTGAAGCGTCCGCCGTCGAAATGTGCACCCAAGGCATGCACTGGGACTTGTTGTACGTCCTACAAATAAGCAAACCTAGGACTTTTCAAGAATTGGCGACCAAGGCGCATGACATGGAGGTGACGATAGCTAGTCGTCGCACCAACTCCTTCTATTCTACTGAATCAAAGAGGGACAAAGTTGAGTTCGAGAAGAATGTTAACTTTTCTAAGGGCATGACCAAAGAAGCAATGTCCACCTCTACAAGTCAACCAATTCGCATTCTGGAAAAGCCAAAACTAGGGGGCAAGAAGAGCTCGTCGTTCACGGTTGTGTCAAATAAGCGTCCCACACTAAAAGAACTTCAGGAAAAGAAGTATCCATTTCCTGACTCAGATTTGTCAGACATGCTAAATGACTTACTCGAAAAGGGTGTCATTGAATTGCCCGAGCCAAAGCGCACAGAAAAAGTTGGGAGGATCGCCGACCCTAAATACTATCGATACCATCGAATCGTTAGTCATCCTCTTGAAAAGTGTGTTACACTCAAGGAACGCATCATGCGACTGGCTGAGGAAAGAAGAATCATTTTAGATTTGGATGAAACAGCAGAAGCTGGCCACGTCACAGTGCAAGAGGCTAGTGAGTCAGATTCTGAAATGAATCATGCTAAAATGTTAGAGGGTTCAGAAGAATGCTTCATAAAGAGCTTCTTTGATAGTGTGACTGTCTACACAACCTCATGTTTTGAAATTGACGATGACGAGACAAATGAAGAGAAAAATGTCCCTCATGAAGAAAGTGGTGATGGCAGCATCCAGCCACAACAACGGAAAGAAAAGAATGAGATGACAATTCCAGTCTCATCCGTCAAGCAAGCAAATGTCGCGGTAAATTCAGTGGTGCCAGTCTTCAAATGTACAAATCCTAAAAGTGCAACTAAGGTTGGACACAAGTTCAATGAAGCAAGCTATCGCATTCTTAAAGAAAAGGGTGTGCTTCTAGTTCATAGGGCGAACCCAAACAAATTGACCAAGGTTTCTCTCTAGGGTTTTGTTGCCACTTCTAAAGGCTCGCTCCAAGAAGACGGTGAGCTGTCAAAGATGCGCATCAATAATGGGTGTAATCTTAATGTGCACAAGTTAATAAAGAGGTCCAGCCATGACTTCGACCAGCCAACGTCTTTGGGTCATAAGATCGAAGCTGAGCCCTACGGATTTGACAGCACGCAAAGGGTCGTACAAAGTCAAGGGGGCAACTCTGCAACACCTAAAGTTGGCCTTAGCTACGGACCGCCCCAACCTGTGAGGATTTCGGGGCGACGTAAGGACAAGCAAGCCCTCACGCAATATATCACAGCTGAAGAGGATGATGATAATGAGGGTGAAAATGCCAAGACCAACCCCAACACGGTGTTCGATAGGTTGCAGCCGTCAACGTCGCGCCAACGACCTTCTGTGTTTAGAAGGATTAGAAAGGGTAAAATCCTAAAGCCCTCTATCTTTCAAAGGTTAAAAAAGGATGAGCAATATAAACCCTCGGTGTTCGCCAGAATCAAGATAGGCAAAATGTCGTCAAGCTCACTGCCTTCCCAAAAGAAGGATTCAGTGTTTAGCCGCCTTGGCAAGACAAATGAAGTCCAAAGCTTAATTCCTTCATGCATGAAGCGTGTTTCCACTTTGGATGTGAAGGTGGATGACTCGCTGAAAGTAAGGAGACGCATCCTAATTCTCACTGGCCATGGGACTCAGGCCAGTTCAAAAGAAAGAACTAAGGAGCAAGCTTTTTCCAGCTGCGACGCAAGCAACGATGTCGATGACTTCCGTTGAAGAAATGCTGGATCAGCTCCTGGGCAAGAGCTTAAATTGTTCGCACATTCAAAAAGAAGACTCCCGAACAAGAGGCTAAACTGTTCGCACATTCAAAAAAGAAGACTCCCGAACAAGAGGCTAAACTGTTCGCACATTCAAAAAAGAAGACTCTCGAACAGGAGGCTAAACTGTTCGCACATTCAAAAAGAAGACTCCCGAACAGGAGGCTAAACTGTTCGCACATTCGAAAAGAAGACTCCCGAACAAGAGGCTAAACTGTTTGCACATTAAAAAAAAAGGACTCCTGAACAAGAGGCTAAACTGTTCGCACATTCAAAAAAAAGGACTCCCGAACAGGAGGCTAAACTGTTCGCACATTCAAAAAGAAGACTCTCGAACAAGAGGCTAAACTGTTCGCACATTCAAAAAGAAGACTCCCGAATAAGAGGCTAAACTGTTCACACATTCAAAAAGAAGACTCCCGAACAGGAGGCTAAACAGTTCACACATTCAAAAAAAAAAGGAAAGCTCCTAAGTAAGAGCCTAAACTGCTTGTTCTTTCAAGTTAAATTCATTTGTAATACTCCTGGCCCGCAAGAGTATAAACTGTGAACGGCAAAACAAATGAAAAAAGGATGCTTAGTTGAACTACTCAACAACTTGATCTTATTGGGAATTGCAATGTTCCCATAAGTACGTAGGCAGCCTCAGCAAATCATCGAGTGCAGTCAAATACATCGCAAAAAAAGGGGGGCATGAAAGAGAAGAGATCAAAGACATCACCTTTCTACCGCCAAGCTTCTCTTAGCGGCTTGCACCATTTTGAATCACCTGGAAATTGAAGAAAACACAAAGTTAAATTCTTTTTCAGGAAAGAAATCAGTAAGCAAAGCGGCGTCCGGACAAGATAAATGCTAGAGAAGGAAAAAGTGTAGAGCAAAATCAATCAAAATGTTGGTTGACACCCGCACTAGCTGCTCCTCGCTGCCCACACCACTTCCGTGCGTATCAGTTCCGTTCGAGGCCCGTGGCCAAGCAACGAACTGTGTCGCAAGTGGTTCTTCAAGTCTTCACACCACTTTTGTGCGTATCAGTTCCGTTCAAGACCCTTGGCCAAGCAGCGAACTGTGTTGCAAGTGGTTCTTCAAGTCTTCACACCACTTTTGTGCGTATCAGTTCCGTTCAAGGCCCTTGGCCAGGCAGCGAACCGTGTCGCAAGTGGTTCTTCAAGTCTTCACACCACTTTTGTGCGTATCAGTTCCATTCAAGGCCCTTGGCCAAGCAGCGAACCGTGTCGCAAGTGGTTCTTCAAGTCTTCACACCACTTTCATGCGTATCAGTTCCGTTCAAGGCCCATGGCCAAGCAGCGAACCGTGTCGCAAGTGGTTCTTCAAGTCTTCACACCACTTTTGTGCGTATCAGTTCCGTTCGAGGCCCTTGGCCAAGCAGCGAACCGTGTCGCAAGTGGTTCTTCAAATGACTCCTCAACCTGCGCGACCAACAGTACAAGAGCAAAAAAAAGGGGGGGTCTTGGCATTCAAAAAAAAAAAGTAGTGAACATAAGCGACAAAAAAAAATGTCATTTTTCAGTAAGTGAGCATGATGTCGCGATACGCAAAAAAATGTAACAATAAATGAATGCAGCGTTACAATGGCTTAAGCAGGCATGAGAAGACTCGTCAGTCTAATAAAAGGGTTTCCTATGGATTCATTTTTAGTCGAAGTCATAACTTTTATTGCTCATTGTCAAAGAAAAAAAATTAGCAAGCTCTTCAAGGCAAGACGTTGCAAATGTTAGCAAGTATTTCAAGACCAAAATACAACATTGCAAACGTCCATAAAGAGCCACATCACAAACAAATCCAAATTCTCAAAAAAAAAAACCCTCTTCAAAATTACTCCGTTCTAAGCCACATCTGAGATTCCCACATCACCAAATTGCAAGCAAGCTCAGTGCAAAAAAAAAAAGCATCAAGTTGCCAAAAAAAAAAAACAACAAACTCAGCAGGCTGAGGAGTCCACACAGCAACAGGCATCAATGTGCAAAACAGTAAATAGATTAACACCTTGGAGTCATTTGCCTAAATTCTATGCAAATTTAGCAGAAAACCATTGGCACTGTAACCTTCCACCATTTCTTTCTTTTTCATTTCTGTCCTCACACGCATGCCCATGAAAGATTACATAAACCATGTCTGTTCTTCTTTATACCTCATCAAAAACCCACCAAGCCTCATCTCAATCCCTTTTCTCTATCTTCAAACCCGACTCCAACCTCCCGAAAATGGAACCAACTATCAAGCTCTGCTAACATACTACATCAACTGGGCACAAAAACAAAGCAGGCATACTTTTTTACAAAAAAAAAAGGAAGAAGAAAGCATGTCACTTTGGTCAAATAAAGGATCAAAGGAGATGGAAGAAGATTGAGAAAAGTGAACACCTTTACCTTAGATGAAGAATGGCGTGCAAAGACCGAAGCTTTGGAAACGATCCTCACTGGGAATAGTAATGGGAAGCCAGTAATAGTCAGTTGTGGAGGCAGAGGAAGAATGGTGTAAAGAATGGTGTGCCCAGGATTGGGCTGTGCAAACGTTGAAGGAATGGGAAGTTTCCACCAAGCAAACGCCACCGGCAGATGCAGTAATAATATGGGCAGCGAAGGCAGAAGGTTTCAGTGTCTCGGGGGCAGGCTGTGGAGCTGGGAAGAAGAAGAAGATGGTGAAAAGAGAGTGGAATAGTGGCTGGCGTCGTTAGGGCGTTGCTGAACAGTAGAGCAAGGAATAAGAAAGGGGCACAGTACCACAACACGTGAGGAGCATGCTGTGCTTTAATGTGATAAAAGAAAGGGAAGGCTTATGTGGGCAAATATGGGCTAAAAAGAAAAGAGGAACAATTGAAGAAGTCCGTTGAGACCCCGCGCCCCCCCCCCCAAAAAAAAAGGGTATCACGGCCCAGTCCAATGCCAAAGAAAAGGGGTGAGGCTGAGGGAGTCACGTGCCCAACACATGCATTTTAAATAAAGCAAATTGGGCCGGCCCAAGCAAGTTCATAAAAAAAAAATGGCACGTTTCAAAAAAAAAATTCGAGACATCGGTCACCTCTCAAACGACAAGTCTCGTATGTAACCTTGTCTCGATGGGGCAATTTGTAGGCACTCAAATTTGTTCGTGCCGTACCAAAATTAAATTAAATTAGTTAATTGGACTAACCCTTTTAATTAATTTAATCAAGCCCAAAGACTTGCAAATCAAGCCCAAAATGAAGCCCGGTTGACTACCAAGTCCGGGTTCAGTTAAAATTCGAGTCAAAGCCCAAATCGAGACTCAAGACGACTATCAAGTCAAGCCACGACTTAAAAGCCCGAACGGCGTTCAAGTAATGGCCTGATCAAAAGTCAAAGTCAAAGTCAAAGTCAAAAGTCAAAGTGAAAAGTCAAAGGCCAAAGTCAACATCGACTCACAAGTCAAAACATCAAAAACGACTCTCAAGTCAACGTCCGGTTAAAGCTCGAGGCAACTTCCAAGTCAATGCTCTACTCAAACCCAGGAGACTTTCAAGTCAAAGTCAGAGTCAAAGTCAAAGTCGAACAAATGAAAGTCAAAATAGTCTAGGGTAAAGCCTGATTAAAAGACCCAAAGCCTAGGTCAAAGCCCAAAACCCAAGTCAAGCTTGGGAGGAGGGGTTTTCCTATAAATAGGTCCCCGCCCCCTTTGTTTCAGGGTTGGAAAATCCATCCTTGAGAGAAAGAATCAAAGGATTTTGTATCCATAGAGATTGTAACCCATTCAAATCAATTGAATCTATAAAAATTCAATCTTTGTAATTTGTGATTACACTATTCACAAGGCTGTAGGAATTCCATCTTGTTACGATTGACCCATGCGATGAAAAGGTTGAACATAGCTAATAAAATAAAGGTATAATTGGACTTTTTAAAGCTTTTATTTAGGTTCTTTTGCTTTCTCTGTCCTTTTGAAAAATAGTTGGGGCCATTTGGAACCGTCTTTACAGATGTCTTACCATAATTGTCTACTTATCCTGGCAAAAATAATTATTGAATGAAAACATTAGTCTAATTACAAAGTTTCCGTTTCAATAGGTGGAGGGATGTTTGATATTAAGATACATCAATTATATAAGTTAGCATTAAGACTCCAAAGAAAATAGCTCAAATAAGAGTAAATTAAACAATCGAAGTGAAGCAATTTATACGTTAATGCATTATTCAGATTTGACATCTTATGTAATATATGCGTACATGCTATGTGGCTTTATTTATTTATTTTTTGGTATGTAGGATAATGCATACAATAACAAGGAAACAAGAGATGACTATAACCTAAACAACACATAAACCTGCATCTTTTAACAAAGTTTGGATAACCTACATACAATGATAGGCAACCACAACCTAACTTCCCTTTAGGTTGACACCTTTCTCTTTCTGATGAGTAATTGTTCAGCCTCCAGATTCAGTACTTCAGACTTCTTCTTTTTCATAGACTGGGTCAAATGGAAATCATTTGATTGCATTTGAGAACTACTGTTATAGATCCAGCACTTAAACCTCTTTCCTCGACTGTAATTCCCCTTGCACCAATCAAAAGAGTTAAAATTAGTTAAGTAGGAGTCGTACCCTGTGTCAACTGTGCCTTTCTCCATGGCCTGCCTTCCTAGCCTTTCCTTTCGTCACGTCAGATTGTTCTTTCGCCTATGTTTGCTTCCCAATGTTTCGTTGCCTTGAGCTGGTACAATTTGATCATATAGGGTATAATTTACAGCTTCTTAATAGATTCAAATATGCATTTTCTTCCAAAGTGATTAAAAAGAATTGAACGTAGGCAATATCAATTGACCAACTTAGGAGAATAAGACACTTAACCTTCTTTGTTGGTAGGGCATTGAGAGGCTTGAGCAAGTGAATTTCGGGGTTAAAGTCTCAGCCAAGATTTCTTCTCTTTTTTATTATTGGAAAGAAATGAGGAAATGGGAGAGGCAGTTGAGGAACTTCAACTGGTTGCTAAGGTAAATTGAGGGGACATCAAGCAGCTAGGGGGCTGCAAGGAAATTGAATAGGCGTTAATTAAGAGTACAAGCTAGAATATTGGAGGGCTTCCTGCTGGGATAAGGACTTAGTACAAGTCTGTGTTTTTAGATACTTTGATGTTTTTTTACCCCCTTTGGTTAGAATCCCATCTACAGATTAAGTGTATCTCTTGTCATGTAGGGTGCTACGATGTGTTGTCATATGGGACGCTAAACTAGTAGGAATCGCATGTTGTTTTGGATTCTTTCTTTCGTGTGGTTTTCACAGATGCTAAAGGCAAAGTTAGGAAGGGGATGATGCCTTGTTGGTTCACCTGAGTTTGCGATTGTTAGCATCGAAGATACTTGCCGCTTCTTTTTTGGAAGAGTTAGAAGCATTGGAGAATTTGTTTCCCATTATTGGGCTTGTAAGGTTAATTCTATATGTTTTGTTATTTTATTTATTTATTTATTTCTTTCTTTCTATTTTGTTTTTCAAAGTTAGGGATAGGGTAAGGTAGAGATAGGGAAGGCATGTAACAATTGATAAAAATCAATGGAAAAAAAAAGAAAAGAAAAACCAAAGGAAGTTAAAGAAGAATTGATAGCAAAAGGAATGTTTCAAAACTTATTTTTAGGAGCAGTTTAAGACTAACGTATATTTACTAGTGAATTTTTCTTTGGTAAGAAACTTCCCTTAACTCCTATAAATAGAGGTATTGTTTGCCTTTTAAAATAATATACACGTAAACTACAGAAGACACTGTCGAAAAAAGTACCAAGAGGGAGCTTGGTGAGAGTGGGCGAATGTAGGGAGCAACTAGTAATTACTTGTTGGAGAACACATATAGGTAGGGGGTATGGGAAGGGCGTATTTATAAGTATCTGGAATTAGCACTTGTAAATAGGGACAAATGTTTGCATATTGTCATGAAATAGTGAAAATATTTTTTTTCCTCTCAAATTTTTCTTTCATCAGTTTCATTTCTTTTGTTGCGTGTTTGATGTTTTTTTGGATCTTACATGCTTCAAACCTAAAAGGTGTCAGAGCAATGCTGCATTGGAAAGGAGGGTTTGTAAGTAGTAAGAGGAGAAAATCAGTGTAAAGAACATAGGAGATGACATTGGTAAAAGGCTTGAGCACCACGATCGAACCTTTTGATGGTCATGGTGATTTCACCTTGTGGTAACAACGCGTGAAAAGTTTCATGAGCGTGAAAAGTTTCATGACTAGGTAAGGGACCGTTAAGGCCTTGAGGCGATGAGTTGTATGACTGAGAAAATGACAGATGATGAGTAGGTGGCACTCGCTAAAACAGACATGCTAGATAAGATATCAAAGGAGGAGTGGGAAGAGATTTGTAAGACATGTGAACAAGTACAATCTTGTATGTCTTGCAAATAATACTCTTTGAGGGGTTCTCAAGCCCAAATCGTTGACAAGTGAGTTATAGGTAAAGAAACGATTATTTGGTCTCCAAATGATGGAAGAAGCATACTCCAATCAACATATAGATTAGTTCGAAAAGATAACAATGCAATTGACTTCTCTAGACGTAAATATTAAAGAGGAAGATAAAGCTTTGCTTTTGTCGGCTTCATTGCCTTAATCTTTTGACAATGTCGTGAGTACTGTTTTATTTGGAAAAGAGTTCTTAAAATTTGATGAGGTGGTTTTCGCCTTGTTGATGAATAAGACTCTACAGAGCATCAACGGATTGTCTAATGATGGTCAGCTGGCCATGGTTGCAAAAGAGCTTAGGCGGAGAAGAGGATGGTTAAGAAAGGACGATGAGTCCCAACATTTAAGATCGAGTGGTCGAAAGTTCAAATGCCACTACTACGATAAGAAAATTCATATTAAGAGGGATTGTCCTAAGGTGAAGAAGGACCTAAGCGATAAGAAGCCATCAATAGTGGGAATTGCAAAAGGTTCGAACTTATGTAATTGAGGTGACGTATTTATGGAAACTACTAAAAGTCTAAGGTCATATTGGATCTTAGATTCTGGTTGTTCATTTCACATGTGCTAAGTTAGAGAGTACTTTGATATGTATCAATCGTGTGCAAAAGGCACTGTAAACATGGCAAACGGTACACAAACCCGGGTTGACAGGGTGGGAACAACACAAATTCTCATGTTAGTGTGGACAGTAACTGGGGTTAGACATGTGCCAGGTCTAAAAAGAAATATGATTTCTTTGTAGACTTTTGATTTAATAGGCTACTAGTATTCATCTCAAGGTGGAGCTTTGAAGGTCTCTAAATGACCTATGGTAGTCCTAAAAGGAGAAATGTCTGGATGCTTGTACAAACTTGTAGCAAATGTGCAAATGGGTGGAGTTGCACGAAGAGCTTCTACAAGTAACTCAAGCAGAAGACAGGTAGGAAGGAGGAAGCTGGTAATGTTTGTTTCTATAGCTGAAGGTGGTAATGACCCTAGTGGATCGAGCTAGATGGAGTAATGGGTATTAATTTTTATCGAGGTGGACTGTTGGGATTGATGAAAATCAATGGAGAAAAAAAGAATAGAAAAAATAAACGAAGTTAAAGAAGAGTTGACAATAAAAGGAATGTTTCAAAATGTATTTTTAGGGGGAGTTTAAGACTAACGTATATTTAAGTGTGAATTTTTCTTTTGTAAGAAACTTCCCTAAACCCCTATAAATATAGGCATTATCTACCATCGAAAATAATACACACGTAAACTACATAAGATACTACCTTTAAAAATACCAAGAGGGAGCTTGGTGTGAGTGGGTAAGTGTAGGGAGCAACTGGTAATTAGTTGCAGTAAAACAAATCCGAGTAGGGGGAGTGGGAGGGTCCATTTATAAAACTCTGGTAATTAGCACTTGTAAACATGGAGAGTTGTTTGTATATTGTCCTGAAATATGAAAATATAACTTTTTTTACTCTTAAATTCCTCTTCTGTTGGTCTTATATATTTTGTCACATTCTTAGTATTTTTCAGATCTTGTGCTCTAAAAGCCAATAGTGGTATTAGAGAGTGATTGCTCTAGGAAAGAGATTTTGTAAGTAGTAAGAGAAGAATATCAGTCTCAAGAACGCAAGAAATGGAATCGGTGAAAGGATTGAGCATTTCAATCGAACATAGTGATGCCTTTGGTGATTTCACCTTGTGGCAACAACCGGTGAAAAGCTTACTGAGCTGATAAGGGACAATTAAGGCCTTTAAGGTGATGACTCGCAGGACCAAGAAGATGACACATGATGAGTGGGTGACCTTTAGGGAAAAAGACAAGGCAAAGAAGATATCAAAGGAGGAGTGGTAAGAGATTTGAAAGACATGGCAATAGGTATAATCTTGTTATATCTTATAAATAATACTCTTCAGGAGGTTCTTGATTAACATACCTGGTAGATATTTTGGACAAGTTGGAGGGACGACACAAATCCAAATCGTTGACAAATAGGCTATACATGAAGAAAAGATTATTTAGTTCCAAAAGGCAGAAGAACCAGACTTCAATCAACATTTAGATGAGTTCAACAAGGTAACAGCGGAGTTGACTTCTCTAGAGGTAAAGATTGAAGAGGAATATAAAGTTTTGCTTTTGTTGGCTTCATTGCCTTCATCTTTTGATAATATTGTGAGTACTCTTTTGGTTCAAAAAAGAGACATTGTAATCTAATGAGGGGGGTTGCCGCATTGTTAAGAAATGAGACTCAACGGGGCAGCAACAGATTTTCAAATGACGGTCAAGTAGTCGGGGTTACACAAGAGTCTAGTCGGGGAACAGGACGGTCTAAAGAGAAGAAGGAAGGGTCCCAACGTTCAAGATAGAGAAGCTAGAAGTTTAAATACAACTACTGTGATTAGGAAGGTCACATGAAGGGGGATAGTCCCAAGAGGAAGAAGGACTTGAGAGATGAGAAGCCATCAGTAATGGGAATTGCAGAAGGTTCATACCTATTTAATAGAACTAATGTATTCATGGCAATTGCTAAAAGTCCTAGAAGGTCATATTGGTTCTTGGATTATGGTCGTTCATTTTACATGTATTCAGTTAGAGAATACTTTAATACATATCAATCATCTGAAAAAAGTATTGTTAACATGGCAAACGATACATGAAGCCAGGTTGCTAGGGCGGCAACAATATAAATTTCCATGTATGATGGGGTAGTATTAACAATAACTGGGGTTAGACATGTGCAAGGTCTAAAAAGAAATATGTTTTTTTTTTCAAGAAGCTTTTGACGCGAGACTATCGGCATTCATCTCGAGGGGGATCTTTGAAGGTTTCCAAAGGAGTTATGGTTGTCTTAAGAGGAGAAATGTCTGGAGGCTTGCATATACTAGCGTGGAACATATACAAGGGTGGAGATTGTTGAGATTGATAAAACTCAATGGAGAAAGAAAAGGAAAAGGAAGTTAAAGAAGAGTTGATAGCGAAAGGAATGTTTCAAAACTTATTTTTAGGGGGAGTTTAAGAATAACGTATATTTAGGAGTGAATTTTTTCTTTGGTAAGAAATTTCCTGGAACGCTTATAAATAAAGGTATTATTTTTCTTCGAAAATAATAAAAGCATAAACTACAACACACCACTAGAAAAAACACCAAGAGGGAGCTTCGAGAGAGTGGGTGAGTCTAGGGAGTAACTGGTAATTAGTTGTCGAAAAACACATTCGGGGAAGGTGTGTGGGAAGGGACTGTTTATAATTGTTTGGCAATCTACACTTGTAAACATAGAGAGTTGTTTGTATATTGTCTTGAAATAGTGGAAATATAATTTTTTCCCTCTCAAATTCCTCTTGTGTCAGTTTTACTTATTTAGTCGCGTTCTTCATATTTTTTGATCTGGCACGCCTAAAGCCCAATAGTGGTATCAGAGTAAGGTTGCACTAGGAAGAAGGGTTTGTAAGCAATAAGAGGAGAAAATTAGCGTAAAGAACGCATGAGATTACATCAGTAAAACGCTCGAGCATTTCGATCAATGGTTTTGATGGCCGTGGTGATTTCACCTTGTAGAAATAACAGATGAAAGCCTTGCTGACGCAATAAGGGACAATTAAGGCCTTGAAGGTGATGACTTGCAGGACTAAGAAGAAGACAGATGATGAGTGGGAGGCACTCACAGAAAAGGACAAACTAGGGCAGATATCAAAGGAGGACTGGTAAGAGATTTGAAAGACATGGTAACAAGTACAATCTTGTTATGTCTTGTAAATAATACTCGTTAAGAGGTTCTTGACGTGAAAAATCTGATAGAAATCAGGGTCAAGTTGGAGGGTAAGTCTAAATCGTTAAGAAGGAGGCTATACTTCAAGAAATAATTATTTAGCCTCTAAATGGCCGAAGACACAGACTATAGTCAACATATAGACGTGTTTAACAAGATAACAATAGAGTTAACTTCTCAAGAGGTAAAGGTTGAAGAGGAAGATAATGCTTTGCTTTTATTAGCTTCATTACCTTCATCTTTTTACAATAATATGACTAATCTTTTATTCGAAAAAGAGAGCTTGAAATTTGATAAGGTGATTATTTCCTTGTTGATGAATGAGACTTGGCAAGGTAGTAACGAATTCTCAAATAATGGTCAGGTGGTTGTGGTTACATAAGAGTCTAGTCAGGGAAGAGGACGACCAAGAGAGAATGGGGAAAGGCTCCAACATTCAAGATTGAGTAGTCTGAAGTTCAAATGCTACTATTGCAATGGGGAAGGTCATATGAGGAGTATTGTCCTAAGAGGAAGAAAGATTTAAGAGATAAGAAGCCAGCAGTCGTGGGAATTACAGAAGGTTCAACCTATTTAATGGAGGTGGCATATTTCTGGAAATTGCAAAATGTTTAAGAAGGGTAGATTGGATCTTAGATTCTGGTTGTTTATTTCACATGTGTTCTATTAGATTGTACCTTGATACATATCAACAATGTGAAAAAGGTACTATCAAGATGGCAAACAGTACACGAAGCCGGGCTGCTGACGTGGGAACAGTACAAATTCCAATGTCTGATGGTGCAGTGTAGACAGTAACTGGGGCTAGAGATGCGCCATGTCTAAAAAGAAATCTAATTTCTTTGGGAATTTTGATGCAAGACACTACCAACATTCATCTCAAGAGGGCACTTTGAAGGTCTCTAAAGGAGCTGTGGTAGTCTTAACAAAAGAAATGTCTGGAGGTTTGTATAGACTTATAGGGAATGTGCTGAAGGGTGGGGCTGCACAAAGAGCTTCTATAAGTAACCTGAGTAGAAGACAAGTAGCGAGGAGGAAGCAGGTAATGTTTAATTCTTCGGCTAAAGGTGGTAATAACCTTTGTGGATCAAGCTAGGTGGAGTCATAGGTATTGATTTTTATCTAGGTAGAGATTGTTGGAATTGATAAAAATCAATGGAGTAAAAAACAAGAAAAAGCAACGGAAGTGAAAGAAGAGTTGGTAACAACAGGAATGTTTCAAAACTTAGTTTTAGGGTGAGTTTATGATAAACGCCTATTTAAGAGTGAATTTTTCTTCGGTAAGAAACTTCCCTGAACTCCTATAAATAGAGGTATTATTTGCCTTTGAAAATGATACACACATAAACTACACAAGGCACCACCAAGAGAAATACAAAGAGGGAACTTAGTAAGAGTGGTTGAGTGCAGGGAGCAACTGGTAATTAGTTGCTCCTTAAACTCATCTAGGTAAGGGGTGTGGTAAGGGTGTGATCGTAAGTGTTTGGTAATTAGGACTTCAAAACCTGAAGACTTGATTGTATACTATCAAGAAGTAGTGGAAATATAATTTTTTCTGTCGAATTCCTACTGTGTCAGTTTTATTTATTTTGTCATGTTCTTGTTATTTTTCGGATCTTACACAGTTCAAAAACCTAGTAGTTTTATCAAAGCGAGGTTGTTCTAGTAAGTAGTATTTATAAGTAGTAAGAGGACAAAATCAATGTCAAGAAGGCAAGAGATGGCACCGTTAAAAGGCTCGAGCATTTTGATCGAACCTTGTGGTGATTTCACCTTGTGGAAACAACAGGTAAAACATTTGCTGACCCGCTAAGGGACAATTAAGGCCTTGGAAGTGAAGACTCGCAAAACGGAGAAAATGAAAAATGACGAATGACTGGTGCTCAGGGAAAAAGACAAGCAAGAGAAGATATCAAAGGAGGAGTAGCAAGAGATTTGAAAGTCATGACAACATATACAATCTTGTTATGTCTTGCAAATAACACTTGTCGGGAGATTTCTGATGTAACAAACTCAGTATATATTTGGGACAAGTTGGACGATTGGTAATAAGTTCAAATCATTGACAAGTAGGTTATACTTGAAGAAACGATTATTTGGTCTACAAATGATAGAAGAAGTAGACTCTAATCAACATGTAGACGAGTTCAATAAGATAACGATAGAGTTGACTTCTCTAGAGGCAAAGATTGTAGAGGAAGATAATGCGTTGCTTTTGTTAGCTTTATTGCCTTTATCATTTGACAATATCATGACTACTCTTTTGTTTAGAAAAGAGACCTTGAAATTTGATAAGGTTGTTGGCGCCTTGTTGATGGATGAGACTTGGTGGGCCAACAACAGATTCCTAAATAGTGCTTACATGGTCGTGGCTATACAAGAGTTTAGTTGAGGAAGTGGACGGTCAAGAGAAAAGGAGAAAGGATCCCAACATTAAAGATTGAGTGTAGAGAAGTTTAAATGCTATTTCGATGAGGAAGGTCATATAAAGAGGTATTTTCCCAAAAAGCAAGGACTTGAGAGATGATGATAATACCGAGAATTTTCATCATTTTAGGGTCATTTGATAGCATTTTCTTAGGGATGTATGTGTTTACGTGTATGATTTGCATCCTTTTTTCTATTTTACACTCAGGTATGTTTCTTTGGTGCATTTTGTAGGTCTTAGGCCCTTTTGACATGGCATAATTTGGCACATTTTTAAGTCATCACAGTAGTACACCCATTCCATAAGCCCGTGGGGTAAAGAAAGAAAGATGACCTCATGGCCAGAGGTGGCCATGGCCTGTGGTGTGCTAGTAATGACCAGCCTCTTCGTTTGACCTCGAATGCGTGGCTGAGGAAGCTTGAGTTTGAGTATTTGAAGGCATCTCCGGCTGTGAGCAAAAAAGAACACTCAATCCTAAATCTCATCTCTCTCATTAGTTTTAGGATTTTTTTTTCTAGTTTTTCTTGAATAAAAAGAAGATTAGAAGGAAGGAAGTGGCAATTGGATCCTTGAAGGTAGAAACATCATTGAAGAACCTCTATTATTGCTATGCTTTCTCTTCTTACTTCCTAAACTTTAGTTTGTTTGATTTAGATGGTGTTTTGTTTAATCATGAGCAAGTAGTTTGATTCAATCTAGTGATTGGTTTGCCGAAGTATTGATGTTTAATCTTTACTCATTATTTCTTGTGCTTAATCTATCTTGGAATGGTTTTATTCTATCCTGTAGTTGTATTGATGTGAGTAAATTTTGGATAGATTTGCGTGCATATATCAAATAGTTGAGTGATGTACTGAAAGGAGAAACTCACTATAGACCAACAAGATTGAACTTTGACTTAGTAATCCTTGAGAAAGAATTGCAATTTTAGTGGAAACTTTTAGCAATCAAAGATCTTTAACCTAGATCAAAATGAGGACATTTGAAAGAATGATAATTGGTTTATTGTAGGTAATTTAGTTTATTTCGAAAGAAAAGGTTGAGTTTAGTTAGATTGCAATTCCTTGAACTAATCCAAACTAGAAAAGAATACACGTTTAATTCAAATATTCAACACTTTAATTAGGCAAAACAAATCCTTAGAGGCTTTACTTTGATTGAATTCCCGCATAGCTAATTAGTGTCGTTGAAACAATATGCTAAAATTTGTTCGCTCAGAATTTTTGGTAAGACAGGACTTAATAGATTGTGATTGATCGCAAAGGATGATATTTTATCTAGACTACAACACATGTGTACTTAATGGTTGTGTCACGTTTTTGGTGCCAGTGCTGGGGATAAAAATTTATCAATTATTGATTTAATCCTAAGGAATTGACTAAGCACTTTTCCTTTATTTTTTATTTTTTACTTTTTACTCTTTTGACTGCTTTAGTAGTGTTTGTGTTAGTGCTTGCAGGAAATTTTTTCCCCTTTTATGTAAAGTCTTTTTCCGTACGAGCCCGGTCACAAAATTGAGAGGACCTTCCGTTCAAGGAGAAAGCAGCAAAGGCTGCAAGAGAAAAGTGCAAGGCCCGTAGCACTACTCATACTATGGCTGATGGAGATTGAAGGACACTTCGGGATTTCCTTACCCTAGGAGTCCAAGGCATTACTTCTAGTATTACCCAATAGACTATGAAGCTTATAAATTTGAGCTCCAACTAGCACTCATCTTCATGGTTCAACAATCACAGTTTGGAGGTGCCGAATGGAGGACCCTAATCTTCACCTCTCAGTCTTTTTGGAGGTGTACGAGACATTGAAGCTAAATGGAGTCTCCACCGATGCCATTTGCCTTCACCTATTTCCCTTTTTCATTATAGGATAAGGCATAGGCATGGCTCCATTCATTGCCTTCGGGGTCCATCACAACTAGGGATGAGCTTACAAGGGCCTTTCTTACCAAACTCTTCCCACCTAGCAAGATGACAAGTTTTAAAAGCCAAATCACTACCTTTACTCAAAGGGTTGATGAGACGCTCTATGAAGGATGGGTGTGATTCAAGGACTTATTGCATTTGTGTACTCACTATGGGCTTCAAAGGTAGATGATTGTGCAAACATTCTACAATATAGTTACTCAACCTGTGCGATTTACCATAAATGCGGCATGTGGCACCTTGATGAACAGAACGGAGGATGAGGCCTACAATTTGACTGAGTAGATGGCACTCAACAGCTTCCAATGGTCAAATGAAAAAGGCTAACCCAAGAGGGTTGCAGGTAGGCTTGATGTTGATGCACTTACTTTACTCTCTGCTAAGGTCGATGCTATGACTCAGAGATTGGATTGATTGAATGTTAATGCTGTGAAGTCAAGTGCCCTTCCCCCATGTGAAATTTGTGGTTTGAATGAACATTTGACTGTGAATTTCCATGTTGGGAGTCCACTTACCTAAGACACCAGCGAGTAAGTTAACTGTGTCAATTGCAACCTAGGACTGACCAACGATGCATATCCTAACACCTACAATCTGCGTGGGAGGAATCACCTAAATTTCTCATATAGGTGTAACCCTCCCAACATGCCCCAAATGAATGCTAGACCACCCCTGGGTTTGAAAGGCCTCTCTTTCCCCAATAAGTTCCATAAAAGTCTAACTTAGAAGCCATAATGGAGAGCATGCTTATAGCATAATAAAAGCAAGATGAGTATATTAACCAATTAGCCTCTAAGGTTGATGTGCCTGCTACTTATAATAAAATATTGGAAGCAAAAATTACCCAAGAAGCTAGCTCTTCACCTACACCCGTCGATGGACTTCCTAGTAATCCCGAGCCTAATCCTAGAGAGCATTGCAATTGTGTTATGTTTACAAGTGGATTAGAGGGTTCTAGGGGTGTCAGGCTTGAAGAGGATGGTGAGGAGAACCATGATGAGAGTGAGAGGTCTAAGACGTCTAAGCCCCCTTTCCTGCCACCTGGCATGCCTCCTTTACCTGTCCCCAACAAAGGGAAAAGTGATGAGCATCAGACTATAGCTTTAGCAGGGGAGTGTAGTGATGTGGTTCAACACAATCTTCCTGCCAAGCTTAAGGATCTCAGTAGGTTCTCTATACCTTGCTTGATTGGAAATGTAAGCATAGATAGGGATTTATGTGATCAGGGTCTAAGTGTGAGTTTGATGCCCTGTTCTAGTTTCTAGAGGTTTGACATAGGAAAGATATAGCCCACCACTATTTTACTCCAATTAGCAGATAGTTTTGTGAAGTACCCTTTGGGTATTGAGGAGGATGTTCCCATCAAAATGGGTGATTTCTATGTGCTTGATGACTTTGTAGTTCTTAACATGGCTGAAGATGCCTAGACCCAAATTATTCTTAGGAGGCCTTCCATAGCCACTGCAGGTTGTAAAATTGACGTCAAGGGGGGCAATTGACATTTGATGTGGGGAAGCATCATGCTGAGTTTGGCATGTTTAAGGACCAAGACTTTTCCCCATTTTCATTTGCTTCTTATGGATATAATATGGTTGTCTCTAATGAGTTTATGGAATCGTTCGATGTCTGTGGCCAATGATCCTCATTTGCTTGACTGTGAGTCCACTAAAGGAGAAGAACTTGATTTTGCAAAGATAGATTTGGTTACCCATTTGCCACCTGGCATAGCCAAGGACGGGCCCTATGTTGTTAGTGAGGGTTCTTTGAGTTATTATTGCAGGTTTAGCAGAGTGTTGTTGTCTTTGCCTTCTTTGGATGAGGCTGAGTGTGACTTTGATTGGGAATCGAGTTGGATAGTGGCATGTTTGGAGGTATCCCCTACAAGATAATTTTGTATACGGACCGTGCTGTTTGGCATTATTTGATGTTTAAGAAGGACTTCCATCCCGTTTACTTAAGGTGATACATTCTTTTGCGAGAATTTAACTTTGAGGTTCGTGATAAGGGTAAGTTAGGAGTTGCGATGCCCATTTCCTCATCGGTTGTTCCCCTTTCTCCAAAGCAAGATGATTAAACAAGATAGTCGAGCTCTCGACCCTAAAAGAACGCTTCTTGAGAGGCAACCCAAGCATTTTCTTGTTTCTTTTTCATGATGAATATATATTCTATGGTGTTTTCATTTCAAAAGAAAAGGAAAAAGAGAGCAAGAAATGAAAAAAAAAGAACAAAAGAGGAAAATCAAGGTTAGCAGTTTTATAGATCAGTCACCACCACGGTGCACTGACCATGACAATGGTACCCCAGAGAAATAAAAAAAAACCAAGAAAAATTACAAGCTACTTTAGCAGCAGCCACCACGGATTGTTTGTGGTGCTCACCAAATTAAAGGTTCATGGTAAATTGTTACAACCCGTTTTTTACCATGGTGCCCCTTCTTCCACCTCTCTTTTTCTTCTATGCACGACACACACTCTCTCTACATCCCTCTTTCTCTCTCTAAACACCTCCATTCACAAACATCTCAACCTTCCATTTCTCCATCATTTTTCACTCAAATTCTCTAAAAAGTTCTCCCTTTTTCTCCCTTTTCTCTTATTTTCTCCAAATTTCTCTTTTTCTCACACAAATTTCCACTTTTTCTTCTCCCTCTATATTAGCCCGACCCTAAATCATGTTTTTTTATTTAATTAATCCATCTATTAATTTTCTCGTATTTAATTATCTCAGTTAATCATCCCGGTTGGGAAAAATTCATTTTGTACTCCACTTTGCAATTCAAGTTTTTAATTTGCCGTAACAACTTTGGGAGAATCGATACTAGCCTCGGTAAATATGATTGATTGATAAATTATTTTCTATAACATCCTAAAAATTTAATTTCAAGTTACGCAAAAATTTGATTGCAATGAAGTGTTATTTCTTCCTCGAACCGAATTCATTTGAGCCCAATTTAAGGCCCAAAAAGTTGATGCACTTAATTTACCTAATTATCATTGTTTATGCCTAAGTGTAATTGATAAAAAGCTACTTTATGGTGGTTAAATATCAACCAAGTAATTGAATCAAGTAAAAAATTATCAACCAAGGAAAAATCCAACATCACTTCTTCCTCTTCTCTCCCCAACCCCACAATTTTCCTTTGTTCTGCCCTACCCAATTGCTGTGTGGGCTGCCGCCACCTATAGGCTGCCACTGGCCACCCTCTACCACTAGCCACCACCCCATCACCACCAGCGACCACCCACAACTTGCACAACCCCCAAACACCACCTCTATCTCTCTATATTTAAGCTCAAGTGAGGTAAAACCCTAACCTAACTTTGTTTAATTTTTCTTTTTTTTGTTTTTATGAATGATTTGATCAAGGATCATGTTATCTTGATAAAAATAAGTGTTTGGTTGATATTTTATTGAGTCTAGTTAAGTATGGAAGTGTGTAAGTCATGTGTAAGTTTGAATCCATGCATGATCATGCAAGCCTTATGTATAAAGTTGATGGATTTTGGGTTTTGTGGTCTACTTTTATAACCCCTAGCTTGTGTAAGGTGATTTTGGATGAGTTTTGATGTAAATTTCAATTGAGTATAACTTAAGATTTTATGAGTATACATGATTTAGTTTGATTTTTGAATCAAGTATGTTATTTGGATTGAATTAGATGGAATTTGGAGGTTGGATGTGCTATTGGCTTGGCAAACGATGTCGTGTGAGTTTTGCCAAAATTAGAAGATCATGGAAAATCCCATAAGTGATCAAAAGAGGTTGTTTGGTTGATTAATGCAAGTAAGTGTGTTTATGGGAGCATTTTGAGTGATTATGTGAAGAAAATATTGAAAAATATGTAAAGTTGATCATGATGTAATTTTTATGTATTTGGCTAAAATAAGGAAATTAGAGGAAGAAAAAAAAGTTGAATGGTCTTTAAAAGGGCATTTAGCTTTATTATGAGAAAAAAGAAGGAAACCATGAATTTTGAGAGTTTAGTTAAAAGTTTCTAAATAATTATAGATATTGCAAGGAAAATGCAAAGTTTAGTGACTTCAACAACTTTGATTGTGTTTAGAAGCTTACTTGGGTTTGAAAACCGAGTTAACTAGGCATGTGAATGGAAACTGAAAGTTGGGGAGAGTAATGACTCAAGAATGGTGTCTATCGGGCCAAGTTAGTATGATTAAAGCTATCCACTTTAGAATATTAAAAACCCATGTTCCGTTTATAACCATCAAAGCCTTCCATTGTAATCTCAATTACTTTATTTCGTTCTACTTTACTCTCAATTATTTTACCTCTTTGAGCTATGGATGCCTTTTAATTAATAAATTTCTATTAAAATTACAAATTATGTGAGCGAATGTTTTTTACTATGTATACCTATAATTACATTTCTGAAGCAGAATTGGGGCCGAATCTATTATTTCCCCTCATTGTTCATAAATATTGTCAAGTGAGATTGCATTTTAAAAACACTAAGTAGGTCCATTACCTGTATCTTTAGAAATTAGAATGCATTTATCAAAGTCATAATATATTGGTAAGTACATCAATGAATCAGTTTATTCAGTGATTTATCACCTAATTAGTGACCCCATCAATTATAATTTATAGGGCATTCACCCTCTAGTTGCCTACGTGGCCCAAGGCCAGGTCTCCCAATCGGCTTGGCAAGTGTACACTTATCCATAGATCGTAACAATTATCAGGGATTCACTACCACATAATAACTAGCAATGCAATTTTACGTTCATCTCATTCACTATTTTAAATTAAAATGAATTGCAAAGCGGGCCCAACCAATATTTTTCTCAGTGATCATGTAACAACAAAAGAATGCATGTATTGAGCTTCGGCTCACATTTCAAAATGTTTGTCATGTTTTATTTTAGGGAAATGCTGAATGAATCTCCCTCATGCTAGCAAATGAGCTGATTAGAATATGTGAGCAAAAGAATCTGGATGGATCAGTAATGATGTTGGTTCATGAATATTTTGGAGCTTTATTTTGAGATATTATGTTGATAGGGATGTAAACCTTATGGAGAATTGATCTATTTTAGTGTGTAAATCTTATGGAAGTTATCGACCGTTTGTATATGGTTTGATAATGTTTCAATGTGTACGGTTGTAATCTATGCTTAGCTATATTATATCTTGCACTTATACTCAAAGCCTTGTCCTTCTCAATGCTGGTAACAGCCCAACCATTAGGTTGTTAGTTCTAATTAAGGGATTAATTGAAGAGATTACAAATAGTGAAACATGCGTACTGTGGGTGTTACACTCTCTACCCACCCTTTCAACTTCATTTACCTCCTTTCACCATTATCCTCCATTCCTCCTTCAAACTTCCTTCTTTTCTCTCACATTCACCTTTCTTACACTTCATCACCATCAAACCCCCTCCATTCTTCCATTTTTCGTCTTTTATACACCATTTCTTGCATTGTAGAGGATTTTTCTTCTAACTTCACTACATAATTCCCATGACACCCAAAAAGAAGCTAAGGAGCACTCAAAGAGAAGGTACATCGAGCTAAGTTCCACAAAGAGCCACAAGAACTTCAAGAACATCCACCACCATAAGGACCCAAGGTAATGCTCTTCACCCTCTCGGTTTAACTCACCCTGTTCATGTTGCATGTTATACATTTTTGAGTAGTAGACTAGTTGTTGGTACACATTTATATGATGAGGATTTGTTAGCCTAGTACGGATTGTTAGATGACATAAGATGGTTGTTGACCTGGAACAAGATAGCTCAGCTCATTGAAATGAATGACCACACCTATGGGGACCTCACTCTTGATTATGTAGTAATTTGCATGTTGAGGTCATTTGAGGTCCACAATGTCAACAATGGTACATTTCATTCTATTTACACAGTGAATTCTGTGAATTGAACCCTAGTACCCTGAATAACATTTTTGGCTTTCCATCTAGCTTGGACTTACCTTGGTGTTAAGTCCCCTTAGAATTTAACCTGAATGTCTTTTGGGATGAGATTTTTGGGGATCATAGGTATAATGTGAGTACTTACAAGGGCAACTTCATTCAGAATCCTTGTATCCGGGTGGCCCAACACATGGTTTCAAGTGGTGTCTTTGCTAAGGACGATAGTCTGAATGTCCCTCGATTGTCTTAACCGTATTTCTTGTTTAGTATGACGAATGGTGACAGGATTGACCGTGAGTCTTTCTTGGCATGATAATTGTATAGTGCAGCTACGAGTACTGTACGTAGGATAGTCATTGGGGGTCTAATCACTAATATTGCTAGATGTTTAGATGTTGAGCAAAACCTCAAGGATTGAGCCTCAGGGTCCAAGAAGCTTCATAAAGCTTTTGAATAAATGAAATTCTGTAAGGTTAAGGCTGGGTAGTTGTGTTGGGTTTACCTTGGGAATTGGCTTTTGCCACTTCCCAATGTTTGGGCGAACCACCTTACATCATCAGGCCAACCATTCATGGTTGCCTAGTCATATGGATATTGTCCTTCCTGCACTACCTTCGCCCCCATCTACTTTTCATGGCGGCCCTAGTTCATCCTCCCAACCTTCTTCTACTAACTATGAGGAAGTTCAAGCCACCCTTATGTCCATTTAATAAGAGCAAGCCTCCCTACAAGCCTATATTAAAACTGAACACGCTGTTCTCCGTGATTTTGTCTAAGAGTGACATGACGAGCTCTGTGGGATGATAGCCTATTTCTAGGACTTTAAGGCTTGTCTTGAGACATGCAGATATTGGCATATCTCTCAAGGTCATTCACCGCACCCTCCTACCCTACCTCTCTTCTAATTGCTTCTTAGTCCTCTCCCTTCCTTTTTCTATATATGTTTGCATTGAGAACAATGCTTTGTCCAAGCATGGGGGAGTTAAGTTGCTTTGCTTTGGCATCTAATGCCTGGTTCCATAGTTTGAGCATGTGTATATATTGTTCATGATTGCATTTAGTTGTGCATTTTAGGATTTACTCTGTGTAGCTAGAGCATATAGTTAATGCATTTAGTTTCATTCTAGTAGTTTTGCATTTCTAGTGCATTAGAAGCATGGCATTTACGGTTGTCCTACATTTTAGGTTTACTTTCATTTAGGCTTACATTTTAGAATGAGAAGAAGCCCAAAAAAAGAAGAAAACCAAAAAGGGAAAAAAACAAAAATGATCTTCTAATGATGAACTTGGTAGACTAGGTAGTCTTCTTTGGTTTAGAATGTTCCTTTATTATGCTCGATTGTGAATACAAGTTTTTAGAAGTGAGTTTGTGAAAATGTGTGCTTCATGTTTTGGCCTTGTCCTGTGAGGCTTTGAGATTTCTAAGACTAATCTATCAAGTTTAGTCTCTTGCCTTTTATTGAGCGACTCTTCTTAGATATGATTTCTCTAGAACTTGCTTTGACTCTCATTCAAGATCTCATTGAGCAGGTGCATGTAGGCAGAGTGATTAAGGCATTCTTTGATTTGCTAAACCCCACAGACCAAATAGCCACCATTGTATGCATGATATACCCCTTGCTAGCCCTTTGACCCTTAACCCATGTTAATTGATATGAACCTCCATATTTAGCCTTGGCCAAACACATATCGTACCTTTAAGCAAAGACTAGAGAGGATTTCACTCTTTAGTATTTTATTTGAGGGTTAGTTTGGAGCATTGAGATCGTTTTGTTGCTTCGGTTTGGTTTGCAGGAAAAGGATTTCGTGTTGATTTATTCATATACGAGATCCCTTGTTTAATTGTAGAATGATTAGAGAAGAGTTGAAACAAAAAAAAAGAAAAAGAGTTTTATGTTTATTTCCATGGCCATACCCTTTGTTAAAAGAAAACAAAAAAAAAGAAGAAGAAAAGAACGAACAAAAACAACAGAGAAAAGAAAATAAAAGAGGTTGCCTCCACTCTTTCCATCTCATTTGATTACGTACATGGATTTGCTTGTGTATTTGAGTAGTATTATTTACGAAGAGTTTTTCATGATGACATTGGGCGAGTTTAGCTCTTAGTCTTGGGCCTTTAGCTCCACATTCCCAAAAATGTTTGTTCCCTCCCACCGTTACCCTTATCCCCGTTACAACCCGTATAAAGCTCTTATGGTTGTTTAGTATGTGCATTGCATTCTAGTGGTGGTGAATTAGAGAGTTTTAGTATGTACGAGGGAAGTAAAACTAGGGTTAGGACGCTAGGAGGGGTTACCGATGACTTCTGCGTTAGCATAGGCCTTCACCAGGGGTCCGCTTTAAGCCCTTTCCTTTTCACTCTGATCATGGATGAACTTACAAAAGGGATTCAGGATGAGCTACCTTGGTGTATGTTATTCGCAGATGACATTGTTCTTATTGATGAGACCAGAGATGGAGTTAATGCCAAGTTAGAGCGTTGGAAACATGCATTGGAGTCTTCAGGTTTCAAAGTAAGTAGATCAAAAACTGAATACATGCACTGTGGTTTCAGTGGAAGGGAAAAGGCGGGGGGAGAGGTCACCATTGACGGGTTGTCGATACCAAAGGTCGGGAAGTTTAGATACCTCGGCTCGATCGTTCAACAGAATGGTGAGATTGACGAAGATATCAACCACCGCATAAAAGTGGGTTAGCAAAAATGGAAGCAGGGCACAGGTGTGCTTTGTGATAAGAGGATGCCGGTACGACTAAAAGGCAAAGTTTATCGTACGGTCGTTAGACCTGCTGTACTGTATGGTTCGGAATGTTGGCCGATAAAAAAAGACTCAGGCTCAAAGGTTGATGGCCGCAGAGATGAGGATGATTAGGTGGATGTGTGGTTATACAAGAATGGACAGAATTAGGAATGAAGTGATAAGAGACTTGGTTAAAGTGGCCCCCATCGAAGGCACGATGAGAGAAACAAGACTTAGATGGTTTGGCCATGTGAAGAGAAGGAGTGTGGACGCCCCGGTGAGGAGCTGTGAGAGGATTAACACCCCCGTAGGTAAAAGAGGGAGAGGTCGACCAAAGAAGAGTTTGGATGAGGTGATTAGAGATGATTTGAAAGTTGTAGGATTGACGGAGGACTTGGCTCGGGATAGGAGACTTTGGCAGGATAAGATTAAGGTCTTAGATCTCAGATAATCGGCCTTGTAGTTGTCTTTCAGTTGTAGTAGGGCTAGTTTGAGTGTGGGTTTCCGTGTTGTCGCGTGGTTTGCAGGTAGTGCTCACTTCTAGGACGACTCATTATTTGCTTACCTCTACTAAGGTATGTTTCCTTCCGCCGCTTTATTGTTCCATGGTTTGGTTAGTTTCGACCCTCCCCCCCCCCCCCCAAAAAAAAACCATCTTCTACAAAATGTTTGCACAAAAAAGTTTTTGTGGGTATCGTGGAATCAACCTCTCTACGGGCAGAGATGCTGGTAGAGGTAAGGCTGCCTACATCTGGATCTCCCCAGACCCCGCTAAAGCGGGACCCATACTGGGAGGTGTTGTTATTGTAGTAAGCTTATGGTAGATTTGAATCTTTAGAATGAGAATTGAGGGAACCTTACTACATCTTAAAACACATGAGTGAAGAGTGTCGCATGACTTAAATGAGGTTCTACTGGTCTTTCTAGCTCTAACTATTTCCTATGATGGTGTGATTGTGTTTGATGATTTGCAGCGGTTGGCTTAGACATTGACATTATAGGTTTTAAGGAACTTTAAAAAAATCCATCGTCCTATTTGATTGCTAAGTGTCTTTGCACATTGTTGGGCTATCTTTGGGACGATCTCACCATTGAAGATACTACTAATGCCTTACCTGAGGAGGTTGTGAATAATTTTTTTGTTTTAGGATTGCTTGGGGACAAGCAATTGTTTAAGCATTAGGGGGTTTGATAAATGCCGAGAATGTGCATCATTTTAGGGACGTCTGATAGCACTTTATAGGGGATTTGTCTGCTTATGTGTATGATTTCCATTCGTTTTCCTATTTTACACTCGGGTATGTGTCTTTAGTGCATTTTTCAGGTTTCAGGCCCTTTTGACCCGCATTGACCCTCATTTGGCCACATTTTTAAGTCATGACGGTAGTATCCCCATTCCATATGCCCGTGGGGCAAAGAAAGAAAGATGACCTCATGGCCAGAGGTGACCATGTGGAGCGTGTGGTGATGGGCTGGAATGTAGATTGCTTGAGTTTAGTGGCAAATTTCCACTTTGATGAAGGATATGACTTGATATAAAGGCTAAG
>JACYFF010010365.1:45117371-45175037 GCA_017589665.1 Selenicereus undatus | reverse complement strand
CCGTGTGTTGTTAAATGTTTCGAATGGTCGTGAATGCCCTTTAAGGTTATACTTTGATTTTATGGCTAAATTTTCATATTCAAGAGAAGCCTTGTCCTTACGGACGACGGTAACGCCCATTCATTGATTTCTTGGTGTTCAGCTTAGGTAGGTTAATGCAGCTATGATTTATGTATTATTGGGGTGTTACAATGAACTTAATTTGAATGCCTTTAATAATATATTTGGTTTCCCACCAAATATGGACCTCCTATACCGCCATGTCCCTAAGAATTCAATCCGAATGCTTTTTGGTATGAAATTTTCAGGGATTATCGATATGACACTAGTAATTCCAAATGTCCAGCTATTCGAAACCTGTGTATTTGTATGGCCCAATGCTTGTTAGCTTGTGGTTCATTTGCCAGGGAGGATAATTTAAATGTGCCTCGCCTATCTAAGTTATATTTTTAGCATAGTACACTTGAAGATGACCGGATTGACCTCGGGTCATTCTTGGTCAATCACTTGTATTGTGCAGCTACTAGTTCTGCACATAGGATTGTCATTAGGGGCATCATTACCCCCATTGCTAGCTTGGTTGGTGTTGAACCGAACCTTGATGATAGAGCCGTAGGTTCGGAGCGGTTGAACTTAGATTCTTTTGAACAAATGAAATTTTGTAAGGTCGATGGTGGGCGTATATGTTGGATTTATCCTAGGAACCGGCTTATACATCTCCCAAATGTTGATCATACCTCTCTCCTTAACCGGGCTAGTTTCCACTTTTTACCCGGTGATGAAGAGTTAGTGCGACCAGCTCCAGCTACTCACCCTAGGGCTTTTAGTTCATCCCAACCATCCTCTTCTCATGATTATCGTGACTTACATGCTACCCTTCGGTCAATTCAAGAGGAGCAAGCTTCTCTTGAGCTTATGTAGAAAGTAAGCACGCCTCACTCCGGGACTTTGTTAAGGATCGCTATGATGAGCTCTGTGGGATGATTACCTCCCAGAACCAATATTTCTAAGACTTTAGGGCCTACTTGGATACTTAGCGAGATTGGCAAATTTCTAAACCCTACCCTCATTCTTATCAACACCCTCCCCCTCCCTTTTTGTGTTTTATGCATTTTTTGTGCTTGCATTGAGGTCAATGCGCTGTCCAAGCACGGAGGAGTTGTTGTAGTTGTTAAGTGTTTATGTTTATATATATGTGTGTTGTGGATGTGTGAAAATTTGTGCTTTTTAGGTCATGCATTTAGGTTTAGTTTGCATATTTAGTTGATCATTTAGATTTTTCTTAGGTTTCTTTCTTTGTTTAGTTTTGTTTTGATATTTTCTTCAGTCTTTAGTTGCATTTTAGGTCTAAAAGGGAAAAAAATACAAACATAAAAAAAAAACCTGAAAAAAATGAGCCTATGAATCCTCCGATGATGACTCTTTAGATTAAGTGGCTTTCTATGGCCTATTTTGACCCGCTTTGTTAGGCCTGTTTGTGAATAAAATGTATGTTTTTGAGCTTTTGAACTATACTTCATGTTTGACCGTCACGTTAGATATGAGTTGATTTGTTAATGATTCTTGGCATGAGTATTTTGCATACGAAAGTCAATGAGCTGGATGAGCTTTGTCTTATGAGATTTTGAGCTTGAACGGACTAATTCATCATCTAAGTCTCATATTTCCTTTCATGCGTAACTCTTCCTAGTTTTCAAGTCTCTAGAACTTCCTTTGACTCTTGTTGAAGATCATATTTAGCATTCACATTTACACAACATGATTGAGGCATTGTTTGACTTTATCAGCTACATTGACCAAATAGCCACCCTTATATGAATGATCCATCTCTTGCTACCCCTTTGAGCCTTTACCGTGTTTATTGATGAAAGCGTATATTATTATCTTTGGCCACACACATATGTCTTACTCTTTTTGCTAAGGCTATAGAGTTTCATATTTGATTGAGAATAGCTTCTGGATAATCGTATTATGGTTTGGTTGGATATGATAGGGGATTCATGTTCTATTTTCCCATCAAAGCCAATTGGGTTATGTTTTGCCAGTTGCAAGAAAAGTGTTGAAAAGTGCGTAGTTTCCTTTGCCATGATCCTCTATTTTGATGAAAAAAGAAAATGAAAAAAATGAGAAATGAAGAAATGAAAAAAAAACATCAACCACACCAAAGGTTTGTAAAAAACATGTGTGTGGAAAAAGGAAAAAAAAAACAAAGAGGAAGCAAAGAAAAAAAACGCACAAAAAAAAGAGAAAGAAAAAAGGGTGCAATAAAAGGATTTGGCATTGTTTTTTATTTTTGGGCACTTTCTCTTGTGATCTAACTAGGGATTTTGTTGATATTTTGAGATTTATAAGCTTGAGCAATATGTTTTGGTTGGGACATGATTGTTTATGCTAGCCCCATAAATCTCAAAATATTTGCTCCCTCCTTACGTATACTCTTTTGCTCCATTACAACCCTTAAAAAGTCCTTATGATTGCCCTGTGTATTTTGCATTATAGTGGTGGCGAATTAGAGAGTCTTATCAAACTTATGGTTGATTTGGTTCTATGGAATAATATTGAAAGAATCGCATTTTACTTTAAAACACATGAGTGATGAATGACTCATTCCTAAAGTGAGGTTCTATTAGTTCTTCTAAGCTTTACTTATTGTAATACACCAATATGATTGTTCAATTTGATTTGAGTGATTGATTTAATATTTTGATGTGATGGTTCTTACTTTTTCGAAAATTTCCTTCTTCCATCTGTTTGTAAAATTTTTTAATCACTTTTGGGCTAAACTTCTTAGCTTGATTTGGTTATTGACGTTACTACTCATGTCTGCCTGAGGAGGTTGTTTGTTTTAAGCCTTAGTTACATAGTTGCTTGGGGATAAGCAATGGTTTAAGCATGGGAGAGTTCGACAAGACCTTAAGGTGCACTCTATTTTGAGGTCATTTTGTGCCATTCTTAGAGAGAATTGTGTGTTTTATGATGTATTATGCGCTCCTTTTTCAGTTTTATGCTCGTGTATGGTTCTTTTCTACGTTTTGTAGGTTTTTGGACCATTTTACCCAAATTTGACTATAAATGAGTGTAGTTTGACTACTAGTGGACACCCTAAGTCACTGTGCCCGTGGAAAGAAGCAGGACAAAAGAGTATCGAGAGAGAGCTTACCATGGACGGTCTGTGGTGAAAGCCATGGTCCGCAGTGAGACCATAACTGCAAGCCTGTTTATTTTTCTTCATCGTGTGGCTGATGTTGATCGAGTTCTTCTTTAAATAGGGTCGTTTCGCATATAATTTGAGGAACAGCAAAAAAGAACCCTTACTCTCGAGTTTTTCTATTCTTTTCCATTTTTCTAATTTTAGTTTTAGATTTCTACTTAGTTTTAAGTGTAAGTTGTGAAGAAATGCTTGCTGTTTTGAAGCCCTTGCAAAGTTGGGAAACCCTTGAAGGATCTCCAATTGTGCTAACCTTTCTTCTCTAAGCCTTTGTTTAGTTGTTGTTATTTTAAATATGTGTGAGTAGTTTTATCAATCTAGCGATCCTTAGCTAAGTATTGATGTTGGAATCTCTAATTTTTATTTAGTTGTGCTTGTTCTTGATTGGGATTTGTTGAATTCTATCTTGTGCATGAAATTGTTGTAGGTGAATTTTGCCAAATTCATTTTGCTAATTCTAAATAGTTAAGGGAAGGATTGAAAGGTGAAACTTGCTATTTCATCAACAAGATAGCACTTGACTTAGTAATACCTTAGAAAGATTCGCTTCTTAAGAGGAATTTTAGCCATCAAAAATCCAGAACTTAAACTAAACAAGGACATTTGAAAGAATGACAATTGCTTAGCTTAGGCAATTTAGTTTATTTCGAAAGAAAAGATTGAATTCTAAATACAATTGCGTCCCTTTCAATCTCCCAATTTAATCAAGTGTATGTTATATTTCATTGATCCACATCTTTACTTGGTGGAATAAATCCCTAGATATTATAAATTGATTGAATTTGTCTGGTTAGATTACTTGGTCTCTGTGGGAACAATACTTGTGCACTTGCAAGCTTAGGTTAGTGGAACTTAGGGGAAATGGCAAGCCATAGTAGATATCAAAGGAAGAGTGGGAAGAGATTTGAAAGACATGGCAACAAGTACAATCTTATTAGATATTTGGGACAAGTTAGAGGACCGCTCCAAGTTGGAATCATTAACAAGTAGGTTATTGTTAGATCTTAGAGAATACTTCCACAAGAGGGGGGTGAATTGTGGTGTCTGATTTTCGCGTTATAAGTAACAAACACCCTGACTGAGGTTGTTCTCAGATGACGAACACCCTGTTGACTTGTTTGCAGGGGGTGTTTTCAGATATTGCAAATACGAAAATCACCAAGATAAATGCGGAATTAAAGCACACACAATTTTTACGTGGAAAACACCTTTAGCCCAACTGAGGTGTGAAAAACCACGACCTACCTCGTGTAGGCTTTTAACCACTTCACTATAACCGGGCTTAACTCGTTACAAATGTAACACACCTTGTTACAACTTGCAACCACGTAATCTCCTTCTCAAGGCAGATTACACCACGTCCAAATCTCACCAGATTGGACACGTCCAAAGTCCACACGACTAGGACACACTCACTCACTTTTGACTAATCTGAGATCAAGGTCAAAAACACCTTACCGGGGTGCTTCTCACTAAGTAGATGTAAGGTACAAATGAAGATCCTATTATGCCAATATATTGAAAGCTTGCTTTAAACACAACTTGAACTGGTTTTTCTTTTCTCAAGTGAAGCTCAGAAATTCTTTTCACTAGAAAAACCTCTTTTGAAATTTTGCCTTTTGGGAATGTTGTGTTTCAAGATTTCTCTTTGCTTTCTTCCCTCTGTAGCTCAGTATGTGTCTCTCTATCTGTTTCAGTGAAAACGAAGTTGTTTTTAACCATAAATTCCAACGGTCAAAAACCAAGGAGAGGAAAGGAAATCACCTAAGTTTGGAAGGTGATTTTTCAAAACAAAACTCCCAACGGCTAGTGATAAAATATTTCCCAAAATCTAAGGGATTTGTTATCTTAAGAGATAACCTTTATCTCCTTATAGCCGTGGGTAAGCTTTAAGTAAGTCAACCAGAAATCTTTAGCATTTTAAAAACTTTATCACATCCGAAGATATGGGCAGTGAAAATCTTCCAATTTTGGCAAATCTCCCAAAATCTATTTTCCCAAATCTCCCATAATATATTCAAGAAATATATTTTCCAGAAGAATAACATTTGAAAATATTCTGGAGATTTTGGCCAACCGAAATAATTTTTTCAAAGATAATCGGGTATGGCCACTTCAGGTCAGAAACACCCTAGGCACCCTGTTTGCAGGGTTGTTCGCAATCTGGTGTTCTGAAGCACTTAGTGCAAATACCGATTCAAGAGATGTTTAAAAAGCTTTTTCAATATTGGCATATTAACAAGAGTCTAAATAAATAAGGCCTATATACCCAAGACTTCTTGTTTTGAATCTTGTCCAAGATCCGTAGAGCTGCTGTGAACATCAAGGCTACCTTGTTTGCTGGGGTTGTTCTTTGCATCGCTAGAGAAGCTGCTGGGAACATCAAGGCTACCTTGTTTGTTGGAGTTGTTCTTTGCATTGCTAGAAGAGCTGCTGTGAACATGCCTTACAACCAACTGCGAGATGGCGTTCTTAACTTAATGTAGAATCACCCAAAAAACCTGTTTTAGAGGCTTGTTCTCCCATGTAGTAAACCAGTTAACACATTAAAGATTACAAACACCAGTTAGGCCTGTTTGCAGATCATGTTTGGAGCAACACTACTTGGACACATTTTTCTACTTGGATTTGTTATCATCAAAACTAGAATATAATAACTCAACAGTTATGCTTGAAGAAACTGTTATTTGGTTTCAAAATGGCCTTAGAAGCGTACTCTAATGAACATGTAGAAGGGTTCATTAAGATAACGACAAAGTTGACTTCTCTAGATGTAAAGATTTAAGAGGATGATAAAGCTTTGCTTTGTTTGGCCTCGTTTCCTTCATCTTTTGACAATATCATGACTACTCTTTTGTTCAGAAAAGAGACCTTGAACTTTAATAAGGTGGTTACAGCCTTGTTGACAAATGAGGCTTGGCGAGGAAACAGCAGATTCTCAAACGATGGTTAGGTGTCATGGTTACACAAGAGTCTAGTTGGAGAAGATGGTCAAAAGAGAAGGAGGAAGGGTCCCAAAGTTTAAGGTCGAGTGGTCAGAAGTTCAAATGCTTTTGTTGCAATGGGGAAGTCATATAAAGATGTATTGTCCGAAGAGGAAGAAGGACTTAAGAGATAAGAAGCCATCAGTAGTGGGAGTTGCAAAATGTTCAAATCTATTTAATGGGGTGACATATTTATAACAATTACTGAAAGTCCAAGAAGGTCAGATTGGGCCTTAGATTCTAGTTGTTCGTTCCACATGTGTTAAGTTAGAGAGTGCTTTTATTCGTATCAACCATACAGAAAAAATACTATGAACATGGTAAACAAGCTAGGTTACCGAGGTGGAAATAGTACAAATTAACATGTTTGATGGTTTATACAAATTGCAGCCTGGCCTAGGTATGTGCCACGTCTAAAAAGAAATCTGATTTCTTTGATAACTTTTGATGCGAGAGCCTACCTTGGCGTTTCAAGCCATGTGAAGTCGTCAATATTGATTTTTATTAAGGTGAAGATTGTTAGGATTGATAAAAATCAATCGAGAAAAGGAAAAAAAAAGAAAAGGCAAAGGAAGTTAAAGGAGAGTTTATGATGAACATAATGTTTAAATACTTATTTCCAAGGGAAGCGTAAGACTAACGTATATTTGGGTGTAAATTTTTCTTTGGTAAGAAATGTCCCTTAACTCCTATAAACAAAGGTCTTGTTTGGCTTTGAAAACAACATACATAGAAACTACACAAGATACTATTGGGAAATATGCAAAAAGAACGCTTTGTGAGAGTGTGTGAGTGTAGGTGTTCAACCCAAAAATTTTGATATTTTATACCCTTTTATTATCTAATATTTGCCCGAAGTAAATTATTAAATTAGTACTTTAATGTTGTTTTGTTTATTTTGTAGGAATTGAAAATAAAAGTGGAAAAATAAATAATTGGTTAAAGAATGAAGCTGGATCAAGTGAGGAAAGAAGAACAAAGCAGAGTCGAGCCCAGACCGCCCCTCCTCCATCTTTCCCTTTCGCTTTCTTTCTCTTTGGGCCTGGGCCCGTTGGAACTCGCTGGCCCAGCTCTTCCCAAGTTCCCAAGCCCAACGCCCCTCCTCTTCCTTTATTTCTTTCCCTACACGGATCGACCCTTTCTTCCTTCTTTTGCCCCTTTCTTTTCTTTCCTTGGGCCAGGCCCAGACTTCCACCCCCTTTTCCTAGACTGTGAGCTAGCCTGCCTTCTCCATTTCATTTTCTTGCCACACATATTGCACGTGACCCAACCCCCTCCCCATTCTCTTCTTCTCCCTCCTTCGTTCCTTCTTGCCAAGAACCCGAATAGAGCAGCCCCCCCCCCTCGATGCTTCATCTTCTTCCACACCATAACCGTCCTCAATCTCTCTCTTCCTTCTCTTCATCTTCTTCTTTCATTTTTAGCCCAGCAGAACCGAAAAAAAACAGAGAACAAGAACAGTGCACGGCCAAGGCGTTTCACTGTCCTCTCTCTCATTCAATCATCTGTTTCGCATCTCTTTCTCCTCCTTCATTATTCATCATCATCACCATCATTAATCCGTCGGTTACAAGCAATAGTTTGAGGGCAATGAAGGGGGCGTTCTTTAGTGCCTTTAGGAGATTACGCTAGCTTCCAATATAGTTTCAGTTTTGGATTTCATTTTTATTTGAATTTCAAATCCAGATTTTAGTTTCACCAATTTCATGTTATTGAGCCTGAGTTTGTTGAATTCAAGTTAAGCTTTTGAGATTCATTTTCCGGTGCAGTTAATTCAAATGTTCGGGTTGGCATTGGAGTTACATTGCTTTGCTCTCTTCGTTCTCTTCTGTGTCGTGTCCCTTAGGGGTGTGCGAAACCGGTTAGCCGGAGTTTCAGTTAACCAAAAATCGGTTAACCGGTTTTTTGGTTCGAAAAAATTCTGAACCGAAAATTTAACGGTTAACCGAAAATTTCGATTAACCGTTTTTCGATTCGTCCAAAACCCAAACCGTAACCGAATCGAAAATTTCGGTTAACCGGTTTTTCGGTTCAGTTAACCAATTTTTCGGTTCGGTTACCGGTTAACCGTTTACAAATAATAAAAAACTTGTACTTTCTTAGCTAAATTTGTCATTCTTTTTTGTTTAAATTCTTTTTATAAAAATTAAACTTTGGTTACCATTTATAAATAACAAAAAAGTGCACTTTCTTACCAGAATTTTTTATTTTTTATGTATAATTTTTTTTAAAAAAAAATTCTTTTCGGTTCGGTTAACCGGCGGTTAACCGAATTTTCAAATAATCCGAACTGTAACCGAACTGAAAACCAAAAAAAAAATTTGGTTCGGTTAACTAAACCGACTTTTTTGAAAAATTTGTTCAGTTAACCAGTTTTTCTGTTCAGTTTTCTCGGTTTTTCGGTTTGGTTCTCGGTTTCAAATTTTTTTGCACACCCTTAGTGTCCCTTGCTTCCAGTTCTCAAGATTCTTGAAATCATTGCAGTTGAGTGTTGATGAATTGAAATTATTTGCAGTTGGTTCCTTTTATTTTGGCTTGGCTCCTTGCAAGTTAGAGTATTGTTCCTAATTTGGTGAATTAATCTCATTCATTTAATCTATTAATTTGTTGAATAACTTGACCATGGAGTTGGTTAATATGAGTTGGTTAGCTTAGTATCAAGTTTTACTTTAGTCTAGAATTTTGGCAACCTAATTTCAGAATCTCCCTGGGGACGATACCTGCAAGTATTACAACGATAAACCGTATACTTGCAGAATTTCACAATAAGTTTTTGACGTCGTTGCCGAGGATGATGTTGTAAGATTTGGTTTCCTCGAGTCGTAGTTTAGTACTCGAGTCATTCGAGTCATTTTTGTTTTAATTTTAGAGTTGTGATTTTTAGTTTAGTCGAGTCGTTAATTCGTTTGAAAATTTTAGTTTAGTTTTAATTTCGAATGTAGTTAGTATTTCGATTTTTGATTTTTGTCAAGATTAGTTTTATTTTTAGAGTTCATTGGTTGCTGGAAAAAACATAGTAGTAACGAATTTGGTTTATGTGCAGCAAAAAGATTCAAGGCAGACTTATCTGAAAATTAAAATCAGTGCAGATTTTTCTCTAATTGCAGCTTCTGTTCAAATTTTTTGGAGCATTTCTGGTGTGGTTTTTGCTGTGTTGATATTTTTCCTACATTCAGCATAATGTTTAGAGTTTGTGTGAAATTTTGTGGAATTTTTGGAATTGTCATGATTTTTATGGGAATTTTTGACTTAATAATCTGTTTGCATTTTTCTGCACTGTTCTGGGTTAGAAAAAATTCGAGAAAAAATATATTTATATCCCTTGTGATTGTGTGGAATTTTCTGTCTATTTAGTTCTAATTTTGGGAGTTTTATTTTTTGTTTTATTTTTATTCTTAGATTTAGCTTGTTTAGGTTTTAGTTTATTTTCTATTTTATTTTAGTTTTAGTTGTGTTTCTATTTTTGCTTTTGTTTTAGATTGAGTTTATTTCTATTTTCATTTTTTGTGTCTCAACAAGACAAAAATATTTAAAAAATGCTCTTCTTTTGTGTTTGTGTTCATTTTATATTTTGTATGATGTTTGAGTCATTTTGGTATTTCTTTTATTTTGGTAGCATAGTTTTATTATTGTTAGTTTATTTTGTTTTGTTCACTTCATTATTTGAGTCTCTTCTTTTTGTTTTAGTCATTGGTTTGTAAATAGTGTCCTAGATGCATTTTCTTTCCTAAACAAAAAAAGTAAAAAAAATTAATTAAAAACCTTAAAATACAAAAAAAAAATTAAAATTCTTAAAATTGAAAAAAAAAACACTAGATTCAAGAATGTCAGTTTTTAATTTTTCACAATTTCAGCATGAACCTTTTTGGAGCTATTTATCACGACTTAATGATTATCGTGCTCAATTGAATTAAAATTTTCAAAAATAAGAAATTTGTGAGGTCATTGTTGTGGGTTTGAATTCTGAATCTTGGGGTTATATTGAGTCCATTTATCCTAGAGGTGTATTAGGATTGTTATCTAAAACTCAAGATGAAGTTTGGAATTTCTTTGAAAAATTAGCTTGGGATACTTACAAGCTTAAACACACTCAGAGGAATTTTGGTTACCCACTTTATAGTGAGTCTGTTATTCCTATTAGTCCTTACCCTCAGGATCCTTTTATAGATACACATGACCCCTTTTATTCTTGTGTGCCCCCTGTTTTGTGTGAATATTGTGACTCTCATGATCATGACACTTGTAACTGTCCATGTCGTGCTTATGTTGATGCTACCTGTGCAAGTGTGGAAAAGAAGATAAATGAATTGACTGATAGAATGATAGAATGATAGAGAACATGAAAGTGAGAATTGTTGAACATTATCAATGTTTTAATCAAAGTAGGGAGAATTATAATGAGTCAAACTCTAGTTTAGGATCTCCTAAACCTGAAGTTAGTTTCTATGATGATTTTGAGCCCTCTTATCTCGCTCGAACCGATTTGAATAACGACATGTCTTTGCCTAGTGTAGAGCAAGAGGGGGACTTCTTATATCTCTATCACCTGACCTTGTACCTCACACTAGCTCACATAAGGATGTCACTGATGATGTCCTAGTTTCTGCCGACCCACCCGCCCCTTTTAATCATTCTCGTGAGTTTTAGGATAGTGAAGACCTTGCGAGAGCTAGTGAATTAGATATGAGCATCAAGTCTGACATTGAGCATCGTGATTTAGATGATTCAAAGGATATTTTACAGGAGATATGTGTGGAGAAAATTAAACCCACTATTTTGGACTTTGATGATGGTGTTCTTTTTGTAGAATTTGAATCTTTTTCATGTGAGTTTGATATCCATGGAAGTTCTGATGATGGTTTTTGTGCTGAATATGAGACATTTTCTTTTAATCCCATCCTTGCTGATCTTCTCTTTGATTCTCACTAGCCTGAATTTGTTGAGTTTGAGAGTGTTGCCAATAAGAATTTTGCTTTAGTCCAGACTCATATGCATATTGGACTTAATAGAGTTGTGGACCTAGGACCCCCTATTTTGCCTAGACTGCTCATTCATGATGATGTACTTTCTAGGCCGATGACCTACTGGCTAGCTACTTTTAAGCATGTCTATCTATTTTCTGATTGGGCCTAACAGTTTGACAAATTGAAATGGGCCCTCACTTGTGCTGTATTATTGTGGTGGATGTACTCTATTTGGTATCAACTCTTACATGTTCATTGTCTTAATTTTATTGAGAGTTGGTCTTCTGTATTTGACAAGCTACTTCGTACTTTAACGAGTTTTGATTTAAGTAGCGATGTTCTATTTGATATGGAGTGGCTGATGCTCCATGAGCCTCTATCTAAGCACATTTCACGAGGCTATAGCTTAGGTGTACTCCTGCGCCTGACCTGGTATAAACGTTCCTCTTTATCTCTTCCTTTTACTTTGTTTTCGTTTGTATATATTTGTTGCTTTGTTTTATTTTTATTGTTTTCGTTTTGAGTTTTAGAGTCATGTCATTTTTCTTTCTTTTTGAGTCTTAGTCTTCTTTTTGTATATTCGTTTTTCTTTTTTGCTTATTTTCTTTTATCTGTTTCTTTTCACTCCCAATGAGGACATTGCGAGATTTAGGTGTAGGGGTGGGGAAACTGTGAAAAGAAACTTTGAAAACAAATGAAATTTTGAAAATCATTAAAAAAAAAATTTGAAAATTTTTGAAAAATCCAAAAAGATTTTGTTTTGTTTTGGGGGAATCTTTGTACCTTTCTAAGCAACTTAAATTCCCTATGCTTTGACTATTAGCTTGTATATACGCATGATGTGCATGTTAGGTCTCCATCCTCGGTGTGTCATTTTTAGCCCTAATTCTAACCCCATTTGTTCATTATCACCGTGTACTCCAATCCCTATTTATATCATCCTCATTGTCTTAAGGTCTTAGTTTTCCATGATCACCTCTCCCCCTTGTTTTTGACACAATTACTTTGTTTGTTTTGAAAAGAAAAAAAAAGGGAAAAAGCGAGAAAAACATAAGAATGAGAAAATTGCCAAAAAAGAAGAAAATAAATGATAATGAAAAAAAAAAGAAAAAGAAATGAAATACAGATTTGGAATGACAAGTATCCCTTTGAGGCATGCGCTATTGAACATTACCCTTTGAGGTACATGCTACTGGGTGTTACCCTTTGAGGCAATATTGCTACTGGGAAAGTTTGATTCCTATGTTAATAAGTCAATGATGTAATTTGTGTCAGTCGAGTGGGATTGAGTTTCATTTTGGTAAACCTGAGCCCTATGATGATGATGCACTTGCACACGAGCACCAGGATAGATTTCAAGTCTTGATGTACATTGGGGTGAAAAGTTAGTGCTTTGATGCCATTCATGGAATATAGAGTCTTGATTAGTACATTTTGTTTATATGCAGGCCAATATCTTTGTTACATGGGTGATTTAGCTGATTAGAATGTGTATATATCTTTCTCCATTTTTGTACATATTAATTTTTGAAAAAAGAAAACCCAAAAAAAAAAAGATTTTCAAGTTTCTGTTAATGTTTTCTTTTATAGATTTTGTGGGTCTATCTTCTACAAACCCTGACGAGACTTTCCTCGTCCACTAGGGGAACCTAAGGGTTTAAAGGGTTTGTTGCATGTGCTAAGTGCAACCGTGATTCCTACGAAAGTGAGTTAGGATTTTATTTTCTTTTCTCTAGAATTTTTCGTTTTGTTTTACTCGAGGACGAGCGAAACTTAGGTGTGGGGGTATTTGTTCAACCCAAAATTATGATATCTTACACCCTTTTATTATCTAATATTTGCTCAAAATAAATTATTAAATTAGGACTTTAATGTTGTTTTATTTATTTTGTAGAAATTGAAAATAAAAGTAGAAAAATAAATAATTGGTTAAAGAATGAAGCTGGATCAAGTGAGGAAAGAAGAACAACGCAGACTCGAGCCCAGACCGCCCCTCCTCCATCTTTCCCATTCCCTTTCTTTCTTTTTGGGCCTAGGCCTGTTTGAACTCGCTGGCCCGGCTCTTCCCAAGTTCCCAAGCCCAGCGCCCCTTCTCTTCCTTCATTTCTTTCCCTACATGGACCGACCCTCTCTTCCTTCTTTTCCCCCTTTCTTTTCTTTCCTTGGGCCAAGCCCAAACTTCCACCCCCTTTTCCTAGACTATGACCTAGCCTGCCTTCTCCATTTCATTTTCTTGCCACACACATTGCACGTGACCCAGTCCCCTCCCCATTCTCTTCTTCTTCCTCCTTCGTTCCTTCTTGCCAAGAACCCGAACAGAGCACCCCCCCCTCGACGCTTCATCTTCTTCCCCACCATAACCGTCCTCAATCTCTCTCTTCCTTCTCTTTATCTTCTTCTTCCGTTTTTAGCCCAGCAGAACCGAAAAAAAACAGAGAACAAGAACAGAGCACGACCAAGGCATTTCATTGTCCTCTCTCTCCTCATTCAATTATCCGTTTCGCGTCTCTTTCTCCTCCTTCATTATTCATCATCATCACCATCATTAATCTGTCGGTTACAAGAAATAATTTGAGGGCAATGAAGGAGGCGTTTTTCAGGGCCTTTAATGGAGATCGAGGAGGAGAGCAGGATATTAGGCTAGCTTCCATTGTAGTTTCAGTTTTGGATTTCATTTTTATTTTAATTTCAAATCTAGATTTTAGTTTCACCAATTTCATGTTATTGAGCCTGAGTCTGTTGAATTCAAGTTAAGCTTTCGAGATTTAGGGTGTGTTTGGTAGGGGGAAAAATTATTTTCCCAGAAAATCATTTTCCATGAAAAATATTTTTCTAAGAAAAATGATTTTCCACTTACATTTTCAGCTGTTTGGTAGAATGGAAAATCATTTTCTTTCCACTTCATTTTTTGCTATTTGATAAAATGAACCCCTCGTCCTCACTTCATTTCGTTTTACCATCAACCCCCTTCTATGCTCACTACTCTAACCCGACGCAACCAACGAATTCTGTTTCTCTCTCCTCTTCAAAATCAAACCCAAAACTTCAGTAAGAAATATACCCAGCAACAAACCCAACAAAAGAGAGAGTCAACATTAATGAATCTCAATTTTTTCACTATTTCAAGGATTACCCAATTGACTTCGAGTGATATTAAATCCATATTAAAGAAAATGACGAACGGGGAGACAATGGGTGTCTCAGATTGTGAAGTTCTTCAAAAGGGCAACTGTAACAAGATCAGAGAACTCAAGAAATAATTACAGAGATTAACGATGGAAATCATCGATGAATATGATGAACATGAAGACAAGGGAAAGAATGAGTGACAAAATGAGAATGAAAATAGAGTGATTCTAGGCACAATTAAGGGCTTGGAAAATCATTTTCCCTACTTTTTCAAGGGGAACAATTTCCTTCAAATGGGGAAAAATGATTTTCCCCTGAAAATGGTTTTCCCCTTCTTGTTTTACCAAACGGCGCAAAATGGGAAAATTAATTTTCAAGAAAATGATTTTCCCCCTACCAAACACACCCTTAGTTTCTGGTGCTGTTAATTCAAAAGTTTAGGTTGGCATTGAAGTTCCATTGCTTTGCTCTCTTCGTTCTCTTCTGTGTCGTGTCCCTTGGTTCTAGTTCTCAAGATTCATGAAACCATTATAGTTGAGTGTTGACGAATTAAAATTATTTGCAGTTGGTTCCTTTTATTTTTGCTAGGCCCCTTGCAAGTTAGACTATTGTTCTTAATTAGGTGAATTAATCTCATTCATTTAGTCTATTAATTTGTTGAATAACTTGACCTTGGAGTTGGTTAATTTGACTTGGTTAACTTAGTATAGAGTTTTAATTTAGCCTCGAATTTTGGTTACCTAATTTCACAATCATCCCTGAGGACGATACCCATAAGTGTTACAACGATAAATCGTATACTTGCGGAATTTCACAATAGTAGGGAGCAACAGGTAATTAGCTGCTGGAAAACAAATCCGGGTAAGGGGGCATAGGAAGGGTCAATTTTATTTATTTTGTCACGTTCTTGATATTTTGTGTATCTTACATGCTAAAAACTAAATACTGTTATCAGAGAGAGGTTGCGTTGGGATGGGGTTTATAACTGTTAAGATAAGAAAATCAATGTACAGAACACAGGAGATGGCATTGGTAAAAGACTTAACCATCTCCATCGAACATTTTGATGGATGTAGTGATTTCACCTTGTGGCAACAATAGGTGAAAGTTTGCTGACCCTGGAAGCGACAATTAAGTCCTTGAAGGTGATGACGTGCAGGACCAAGAAGATGACAGATGATGAGTTGGTGGCACTTACAGAAAAAGACACAACAGAGAAGATATCAAAGGAGTAGTAGGAAGAGATTTGAAGTATATCACAACAACTGCAATCTTGTTATATCTTATAAATAATACTCTTTACGAGGTTTGTTGGCTTAACAGATCCAATAAATATTTCGACAAGCTGCAGGGTTGGTAAAATTCCAAATTGTTAACAAGTAGGTTATTCTTGAAGAAACAATTATTTGGTCTACAAAATAGCAGAACAAGTGGACTACAACCAATATGCAGATGAGTTCTACAAGATAACATTGAAGCTGACTTTTCTAGAGTTGAAGATTGAAGAGGAAGATAAAGCTTTACTTTTGTTAGCTTCATTACCTTCATCTTTTAACAATATCGTCACTATTCTTTTGTTTAGAAAAGAGACCTTGAGATTTGATTTGGTGGTTGCTGTGTTGTTGATGAATGAGACTCGACAGGGTGACAACGAATTCTCAAATGATGGTTAGGTGGTCATGGTTACATTAAGAGTCCAGTGAGGCAAGATAATGGCCGAGAGAGGAGGAAGGGTCCCAATGTTAAAGATCACATGGTCGAAGTTCAAATTGTAGTACTGCGATGAGGAAGTCATATGAAGAGGTATTGTCCCAACCAAAAGACAGACTTAAGAGATAAGAAGCCATCAGTAGTGGGAATCGCAGAAGATTCAAACCTATTTAATAGAAGACGTGTTTTTGGAAACTAGTGAAAGTCCTAGAAGGCTCGATTGGATTTTAAATTTTGGTTGTTCGTTTCACATGTGTTTAATTAGAGAGTACTTTGGTATACTTCAACCATGTCAAAAAGCTACTGTCAATATAGCAAGCGTTACACAAAGCCAGATTGACGGGGTGGAAATAGAACGAATTCACATGTTTAATGGGGTAGTGCGGAGAGTAACTTGGGTTAGACTTGTGTCAGGCCTAAAAATAAATCTGATTTCTTTAGGGACTTTAAATGCAATAGGCTACCGGTATCTATCTCATGGTGGAGCTTTAAAGGTCTCCAAAGAAGCCATGGCAGTCCTGAACGGAGAAATGTATGAAGGCTTGTACAGACTAGTAAGGAATGCACAAACATGTGGAGCTACAAGAAGAGCCTCTAAAAGAAACTCAAGCAGAAGACTGGTAGCAAGGAGGAAGCGGGAATGTTTGGTTCTTTGACTGAAGGCGGTAATGCCCTTTGCAGATCAAACTAAGTTATGCTGTTGGTACTGATTTTGATCAAGGTGGACATTATTGGGATTGATAAAAATCAATGGAGAAAAGAAAGAAAAGAAAAGTCAAAAGTAACTAAAGAAGAGTTGATAATGAAAGAAATGTTTCAAAATTTATTTTCAAGGGAAGCTTAAGACTAACATATATTTAGGAGTGGATTTTCATTGGTAAGAGACTTCCCCAAACTTCTATAAATAGAAGTGTTATTTGCCTTTGAAAATAATATACACATAAACCATACAAGACACCACCAGGAAAATGCCAAGAGCGCACTTGGTGAGACGGGTGAGCGTAGGGAGCAAATAGTAATTAGTTGCTGGAAAACACATCTAGGTAAGGGTGTGGGAAGGGTATCTTTGCAAGTGTCCAGGAATTAACACTTACAAACATTGGGAGTTGTTTGTACATTTTCCTGAAATAGTGAACATATATTTTTTTTTCTCTAAAATTTCTCTTGCGTTAGTCTTATTTATTTTGTTGCATTCTTGATCTTTATCAGATCTTATGTGCTTAAAACCCAACAGTGGTGTCAGGGCGAGGTTACACTGGGAATGAGAGTTTGTAAGTTGTAAGAGGAGAAAATCAGTGTAAGGAACGTAGGAGATGGCATCGGTATACAACTTGAGTATTTTAACCGAACCTTTCAATGGTCATGGTGATTTTACCTTGCGGGAACAAGTGAAAAGTTTGCGGGCCCAGTAAGGGACAATTAAGGCTCTGAAGGTGAAGACCCGTAGAAACAAACAAGATGACAGATGATGAATGGGTGGGACTGAGGGAAAATGACAAGCCAGAGAAGATGTCAAAGTAGGTGTAGGAAGAGATTTCAAAGACACGACAACACATAAAATCTTGTATGTCTTACAAGTAATACTTTTCTGGATGTTCTTGGCTTAGCATATCTGGTAAATATTTAGGACAAGTTGGAGTGCTGGTACAAGTGTAAATCGTTGACAAGCGCGTTATACTGGAAGAAACGATTATTTGTTCTCCAAATGCGGAAGAAGCGGACTCCAAACAACATTTGGACGAGTTCAACAACACAATGATGAAGTAGACTTCTCTAGAGGTAAAGATTAAAGAAGAAGATAAAACTTTGCTTTTGTCAAGTTCATTGCCTTCATCTTTTGACAATATCATGACTATTATATTATTTGGAAAAGAGACCTTGAAATTTGATGAGGTGGTTGCCGCCTTATTGAAGAACGAGACTCAACGAGGCAACAACAAATTCTCAAGCAATGGTCAGGTGGCTATGGTTATAAAAGAGTCTAGTCGTGGAAGTGGACAATCAACAGAGAAGGAGGAAGGGTCCCATCGTTCAAGATCGAGGGGGTCAAAAGGTCAAATGCCACTACAGCGATAAGAAATGTCATATGAAGATGGATTGTCCTAAGAGGAAGAAGGACTCGAGAGATGAGAAGCCATCAGTAGTGGGAATTGTAGAAGGTTCGAACCTATTTAATGGAGTGAGGTATCTCTGGCAACTGCTAACAGTCAGAAAGGTCATAATGGATCTCTAGTTGTTTGTTTAACATATGTTCAGTTACAAAGTACTTTAATACATACTGGCCATGTGAAAAATATGTCGTCAACATAGCAAACAGTTACATGTTGATGGGGTAGTGCAGACTGTAAATTGCTAGGTTTAAAAAGAAATTCGATTTCTTTGGGGACTTCTGATGTGAGAGGGCACTGGTATTCATCTCAAGGTAGAGCTTTGTAAGCCTCCAAAAGAGCTACGGTAGTTCTAAAAGAAGAATTGTCTAAATGCTTATATAGACTTGCATGGAATGTGCAGATGAGTAGAACTGCACAAAGAGCTTTTACAAGTAACTCAACCGAAAGCTAGGCAGCAAGGAGGAAACGAGTAATGTTTACTTTTTCAACTGAAGGTAGTAAAGACCTAAGCAGATAGGGCTTGGTGTATCTTACACACTTAAAAATCCAACAGTGGCATGAGAGTGAGGTTAACTTGGGAATGAGGGTTTATAAGCCAAAACATTGTAAAGAATGCAGGAGATGGCATCGGTAAATGGCCTAAGCATGTCGATGAAACCATTTGATAGTCGTGGTGATTTCACCTCATGGCAACAATGGTGAAAAGATTGTTAACCCGATGAGGGACAGTTAAGACCTTGAAGGTAAAGACATGCGGGACCAAGAAGATGACAGATGGTGAGTGGGTGGCACTTAGGGAAAATTCGAGCCAGAGAAGATCCCAAATGAGGAGTGGGAAGACATTTGCAAGACCTGGAAATAAGTACAACCTTGTTATGTCTTGTAAAAAAAAAAAAATTGACAGGCCCTTAACTTAATAGACCCGATTGACATTTGGGACAAGTTGCAAGGTCAGTACAAGTCCTAACCATTGACAAGTAGATCATATTTGAAGAGGCTCTTAACTTCTCTAGGGGTAAAGATTGAAGAGGAAGATAAAGCTTTGCTTTTTTTTGGTTTCATTGCCTTCATTTTTTGACAGTATCATGACTACTCTTTTGTTCGAAAAAGAGACCTTGAAATTTGATGAGGTGGTTGCACCTTCTTGACATATGAGACTCAGCTGGGCGATGATGAGTTTTCAAATGATGGTTGTGTGGTCGTGTTTACACATGAGTTTAGTCGAGTAAGAGGACAATAAGGAGAGCAGGAAGGATCCTAACATGAGTTTACACATGATGAGTTTTAACATTCAAGATTGTGATGAGGAAATACATATGAAGAGGTATTGTCCTAAGAGTAAGAAGGACTTGAGAGATAAGAAGTCATTCGTAGCGGGAATTGTAGAAGGTTCATACCTATTTAATAAAGGTGGCGTATTTCTAGCAACTGTTAAAAGTCTAAGAAGGTACTACCAACCATGTAAAAATGGTACCATCAACGTGGCAAACGGTACGCAAAGTTGGGTCACTGGGTGGGAACAATATGAATTTGCATGTTTGATAAGTAGTGCAGATAGTTTCTGGGATTAAACATGTGCAAGGTCTAAAGAGAAATCTAATATCTTCTAGGACTTTTGATGTAAGATGCTATAGGTACTCATCTCAAGGTGGAACTTCGAAGGTCCCTAAAGGAGCTATGGGTGTTCGAAAAGGAGAAATGTCTAGACGGTTGTACAGACTTGTTGCAAATACGTGGATTGATCGAGCTCCACAAAAAGCTTCTACAAGTAACTCAAGTGGAAGATAGGTGGCAAGGAGGAAGTAGGTAATGTTTGCTTCTTCGACTGAAGGTGGTAATGACCTTGGCAAATCGACCTAAGTGGAGCAGTTAGTATTGATTTTTATCAAGGTCAACATTGTAGGGATTAATAAAAAAGAATGGAGTGAAAAAAAGAAAATACATAACTTGGTGAGAAACTTATTTTTAGGGCAAGTTCAACACTGACGTGTATTTCGTAGTGAATTTTTCTATGGTAAGAAACTTCCCTGAACCCCTATGAATAGAGGTATTATTTCATTTTCAAAATAATGTGCACATGAACTACACAAGACACAGTTGACAAAAAAAAACCAAGAGGGAGTTTGGTGAGAGTGAATGAGTTAAGGGAGCAACTAGTAATTAGTTGCTCCCTAAACTTATCTGGGTAGGGGGTGTGGGAAGGATCTATTTATAAGCTCCCTGAACAGTAGAAATATAGTTTCTTCTATCAAATTCCTCTCGTCCCAGTTTTATTTATTTTATCATGTTCTTGATATTTTTTAGACCTTACGCACTTAAAACCCAATAGTGGTATCAGAGTGAGGTTGCACAGGGAAAGAGGGTTTGCAAGCGATAAGAGGAGAAAATCAGTGTAAAGAACACAAGTGATGGCATTGGTAAAAGGCTTGAGCATTTCGTTCGAACCTTTTGATGGTCATGGTGATTTCACCTTGTGGCAACAACAGGTGAAAGGTTTGCTGACCTGGTAAGGGATAATTATGGCCTTAAAGATGATAACTCGCACGAACAATAAGATAACAAATGATGAGCAAATGGAACTCAGGGCAAAAGGCAAGCCAGAGAAGATATCAAAGGACGAGTGGGAAGATATTTAAAAGACATGGCCACAACCACAATCTTGTTATGTCTTTGCTTTTGTTTGCTTCATTTCGTTCATCTTTTGACAATATCGTGACTACTGCTTTGTTTGGAAAAGCAACCTATAAATTGATATTGTGATTGCGACATTCTTAAACTGTTTTGTTCAGTTGAAGGTGGTAATGACCTTAGCGGATCGAGCTAGGTGGAGTTACCAGTATTGATTTTTATCTATGTCAAGATTGTTGGGGTTGATAAAAATGAATGGAGTAAAAAAGGCAAAGGAAGTTAAAGATGAGTTGATAACGAAAGGAATTATTCAAAACTTGTTTTTAAAGGAAGTTTAAGACTAATGTATATTTAGGAGTAAATATTTCTTTGGTGAGAAACTTCCTTAAACTCTTATAAATAGAGGTATTATTTGTCCTTGAAAACAATCCACACATAACTACACAAGAACCTATGGGAAAAATACCAAGAGGGCACTTGGTGAGAGTCGGTAAGTGTGCGAGCAATTGGTAATTTGTTGTTGGAAAACACATCCGAGTAGGAGGTGTGGGAAAGGTTTGTTTATAAGTGTCTTTTAATTAGTACTTGTAAACATACAAAGTTGCTTGTATATTGTCCTGAAATAGTTGAAATTAATGCATATAAACAATGGACAAAAATCTTACTGACCTAGTAAAGGATAACTAAGGCCTTGAGGGTGATGACTTGCAGTACCGAAAAGATGACAGATGATGAGTGGGTGGCACTCAAGGAAAAAGCTAAGCTAGAGAAGATATCAAAGGAAGAGTGGGAAGACTTTAAAAGATGTGACAAAAAGTAAAATCTTATTATGTCTTGCAAATAGTACTCATCGCAAGGTTATCGACTTAACAAACATGGTAGATATTTAAGACAAGTTGGAGGGTCAGTAAATGTCCAAATCATTGACAAGTCGGTTGTACATGAAGAAATGATTATTTGGTCTCCAAATGGTGGAACAAGTGGACTTCAATTAACATGCATACAAGTTCAACAAGATAATCACAGAGTTGACTTCTCTGGAGGTAAAGATCGGAGGGGAAGATAAAACTTTGCTTTTGTTGGATTAATTGCCTTCCTCTTTTGACAATATTGTCACTACTCTTTTGTTCAGAAAAGAGACCTTGAGATTTGATGAGTTGGTTATTGTGTTGTTGATGAATAAGACTCAGCATGGCGACGTTGGATTCTCAAATGATGGTCAAGTGGTCGTGGTTACATGAGAGTCTAATCGAGGAACATGACTACTGAGGGAGAAGGAGGAAGAATCCCAACATTTAAGATTTTGTGGTTGGAAGCTCAAATGCCACTACTGCGATGAGGAAGGTCATATGAAGAGGTATTGTCGCAACAGGAAAAAGGACTTAAGAGATAAGAAAGTATCAGAAGTGGAAATTGTAGAAGGTTCAGACCTATTTAATGGAGGTGATGTGTTTCTAACAACTCATGAAAGTCCAAGAAGGTCATATTGGCTCTTAGACTTTTGCTTTCACATGTGTTTAGTTAAAGAGTACTTTGGTACGTATCAACCATGTCAAAAAGGTACTATCAACATAGAAAACGGTACATAAAGTTGGAATGACATGGTGGAAACAGTAAGAATTTGCATGTTTGATGGGGTAGTACGGACAGTATAAGACATGTGCTAGGCCTAAAAAGAATTCTAATTTCTTTGGGTACTGTTGATGGGAGAGGCTATCGTTATTCAACTCAAGGTGGAGTATTCAAGGTCTTCAAAAAAGCCATGGTAGTAATAAAAGGAGAAATGTATGGATGCCTGTACAGACTTATAGGGAATGTACAAATGAAGGGAGCTACACGAAGAACTTCTACAAAGAACTCAAGCAGAAGACTAGTAGCAAGGGGGAAGTGGGTAATGTTTGCATCTTCGACTAAAGGTGGTAATGACCTTAGCAGATCATGTTAGGTAGTGTCGTTGATCAAGGTGGAGATTATTGCGATTGGTAAAAATCAATGGTGAAAATAAAGAAAAGAAAAGGCAAAAGCAGATAAAGAAGAGTTCATAGCAAAAGAAATGTTTCAAAACTTATTTTTAGGGGAAGTTTAAGACTCACTGATATTTGGGACTGAATTTTTTCTTCGTACGAAACCTCCCCAAACTTCTATAAATAGACGTATTATTTTCCTTTGAAAACAATATACACATAAACTATACAAGATACCGCCGGGAAAAATGCCAAGAGGGTGCTTGGTGAGAGTGGGTGAGTATAGGGAGCAACTAGTAATTAGTTACTATAAAAAAGCACCGTGTAGGGGTTGTAGGAGGGATTTGTTTATAATTATCTGGTAGTTAACACTTGTAAACATGGGGAGTTGTTTGTATATTTTCGAAAATAGTGAAAATATAATTTTTTCTCTCAAATTCCTCATGTGTCAGTTTTGTTTATTTTGTCTTGCTTTTGATATTTTTTGAACCTTTCGCACTTAAAATCCGGTAATGGTATTACAGTAACGTTGTGATGGGAACGAGGGTTTGCAAGTGGTACGAGGAGAAAATCAGTATAAAGAACACAATAGATGGCATCGGTAAGCAACTCGAGTATTTGGATTGAACCATTTGATGACCATGGTGATTTTACCTAATAGTCAATTCTTTTGATGGCCATGGTGATTTTACCTTGTGGGAAATACACGTGAAAAGTTTGTTAGCCTAGTAAGAAACAATTAAGGCCTTGACAGTGAAGACCCGCAGAACCAACAAGATGACAGATGATGAGTGGATGGCACTCAGGGAAAAAGACAAGCCAGAGATGATGACAAAGTAGGAATGGGAAGAGATTTGCAAGACATGAGAAAATGCACAATCTTGCTATGTATTATAAATAATACTCTTCGAGATGTTCTTGGCTTAACAGACCCTGTAGATATTTCGGACAAGTTGGAGTGCTGGTACAAGTTTAAATCATTGATAAGTAGGTTATACTAGAAGAAACGATTATTTGGTCTCGAAATGCTCAAGAAGCGGACTTCAATCAACATTTGGATGATTTTAACAACATATTGATGAAGTTGACTTCTCTAGAGCTAAAGATTAAAGAAGCAGATAAAGCTTTGCTTTTATTAGCTTCATTGCCTTCATCATTTGACCATATCGTGACTACTCTTTTGTTTGGACCAAAGACCTTGAAATCTGATGAGGTGGTTCCCGCCTTGCTGAAGAAAGAGACTTAACGAGGTAACAACAAATTCTCAAATGATGGTCAGCTGGTTGTGGTTATGAAAAAGTCTAGTCAGGGAAGAAGACAGTCAAGAGAGGAGAATGGGGGATACTAATGTCCAAGATCAAGTGGCTAGAAATTCAAATGTTAACTGCAATGAGGAAGGTCATATGAAGATGGATTGTCCCAAAAGCAAAAAGCACTTGAGAGATTAGATGCCATTAGTAGTGGGAATTATAGAAGGCTCGAACCTATTTAATAGAGATGAGGTATTTCTAGTAACTGCTAAAAGTCCGAAAGGTAAGATTGGATCTTAGATTCTTGTTGTTCGTTTAACATATGTTCAGTTAGAGAGCAGTTTTATACATATCGACCATGTGAAAAATGTACTGTCAACATAGCAAACAACACATAAAGTCGGGTTCTCAGTGTGGGAACTGTAAGAATTCACATGTTGATGGGGTAGTGCGGACAGTAACGGGCATTAGACAAGTGCCATGTCTAAAAAGAAATCAAATTTCTTTGGGGACTTTGGATGTAGTAGGGCACTCGTATTCTTCTCAAGGTTGGGCTTTGTAGGCCTCCAAAAGAGCTACAGTAGTCCTAAGAGCAGAAATGTCTGAAGGCTTGTATAGACTTGTTGGGAATGTGCATACGAGTAGAACTGCATAGAGAGCTTCTACAAGTAACTCAAGTAGATGATAAGCAGCAAGTAGGAAGCAAGTAATGTTTACTTCTTAAGTTGAAGGTGGTAATGACCTAGGCAGATCGACCTAGGTAGAGCCATCAGTATGGATTTTTGTCAATGTAGGGATTCTTACAATATAAAAATCAATCAAAAAAAGAACAGAAAAGGCAAAGCAAGTTAAAGAGGAATTGATAAATGTTTTAATACTTAGACTTACAGAAAATTTATGACTAACTCATATTTAGGAGTGAATTTTTCTTTGTTAAGAAACCTCCCTGAGCTCCTATAAATAGAGGTATTATTTACATTTGAAAATAATATAGCAATAAACTACAAAAGGCATCATCGAGGAAAATACCAAGATTCAGCTTGGTGAGAGTGAGTAAACGCAGGGAGGAACTGATAATTAGTTATTGGAAAAGACATCCGGGTGAGGGGTGTGGTAAGGGCATGTTTTTAAGTGTCTAGTAATTAGCACTTGTGAAAATGGAGACTTATTTGTGTATTATCTTCCAATAGTGAAAATATATTTTTTTTCTCTCAAATTCCTCTTATGCCAATTCATTTTTTTTCTCATGTTCCTAATATTTGTCAGATCTTATGCACTTAAAACCCACTATTGGTATCAAGTTGCACTAGGAAGGAGAGCTTATGACGGTAAGAGGAGAAAAAATTGTAAAGAATACAGGAGATGGCATCGGTAAAAGGCTCAAGCATTTCGATCCAACTTTTTGAGGGTCTTGGTGATTTGACCCTATGGCAATAGGTGAAAAGTTTTCCGACCCAATAAGGGATCACTGAGGCCTTGAAGTTAAACCTTGTACGACCAAGAAGATGGCAAATGATTAGTGGGTGGTACTCCGAGAAGGCAAGTTAGAGAAGATGTCAAAGGAAGAGTCGAAAGAGATTTACAAGACATGGAAAACAAGTACAATCTTGTTATGTCTTGCAAGTGATACTCTTAGGGACGTTCTTCGCTTAGCAGACTCAGTAGATATTTGGAACAAGTTAGAGTGTTGGTAGAAGTCCATATCATTGACAAGTACGTCATACTTCAAGAAATTATTATTGGTCTCCAAATGATAGAAGAAGCAGACCCCCATCAACATTTAGACGAGTTCAACAAGATAATCACGAAGTTTACTTCTCTAAAGGTAAAGATTAAAGAGGAAGATATAGCTTTGCTTTTGTCCACTTCATTACCTCTATCTTTTGATAATATCGTGACTACTCTTTTGTTTGAAAGAGAGACCTTAAAATTGAAGGAGGTGGTTGATGCCTTGTCGATGAATAAGACTTAGCAGGGCAACAACGGATTCTCAAATGATGTTCCCGTGGTTGTGGTATAAAAGAGTCTAGTCGAGGAAGAGGACGGTTAAGAGAATAGGAGAAAGGGTCCCAATGCTCAAGATCAAGTGGTAGGAAGTTCAAATGCTACTACTGTGTTAATAAAGGTCATATGAACAGGGATTGTTTCAAGAAGAAGAAGGACGTGAGAGATAAGAAGTCATCAGTAGTGGGAATTGCATACTATTTGCAGCTATTTAATGGAGGTGACGTGTTTTTCACAACTGTTGAGAATCTAAGAAGCTCATATTGGGTTTTATATTCTGGTTGTTCGTTTCACATGTGCTCAGTTACAGAGTACTTTCATACGTATCAACCATGTGAAAAGGTACTCAAGATGGGCAACGGTATACAAAGCTAGGTTGAAGGGGTATGAACAATATGAATTCCCATGTTTAATAAGATAGTGCGGACAGCTACTGGGGTTAGATATGTGCCAGGTCTAAAAAGAGATCTGATTTCTTTGAGGACTTTTGATGTGAAAGGCTACTGGTATTCGTCTCAAGATGGAACTTTGAAGGCCTCTAAAGGAGCAACGGTAGTCCTAAAAAGGAGAAATGTCTAGATGTTTGTATAAAATTGTAGGTAATGTTTAGATGAGTGGAGTTGTATGGGGAGCTTCCATAAGTAACACAAGCAAAAGGCAGATAGGACGGAGGAAGCAAGTAATGTTTACTTCTTCACCTAATATGGTAATGACTTAGGGAGATCAAGCTACGTGGAGCCGTCGGCATTGATTTTTGTTAAGGTAGAGCTTGTTTAAAGTGGGTGAGTACAGGGAGCTATTGGTAATCAGTTGCTTGAAAACAAATCCGAGCAGGGGGTGTAGGAATGCTCTGTTTATAAGTGTTCGGAAATTAGCACTCATAAACATTTAGAGTTGTTTGTATATTGTCTTGAAACAGTGAGATATAATTTTTTTTCACTCTCAATTCCTCTTGTTTTAGTTTATTTATTTTGTCATGTTCTTGATATTTCTTATATCTTACACACTTAAAACCCAAAAGTGGTATCAAAGCAAGGTTGCATAGGTAAGGAGGGCTTGTAAGTGGTAAGAGGAGAAAAACACTGCAAAGAACACAACAAATGGCATAGGGAAAAGGTTCGAGCATTTTGATCTAAACTTTTGATGGTCGTGGTGATTTCACCTTGTGACAACTCATGCATGTTGAATCCCATGTGACCAAATACAAGTAAGAGATGCATGTAGATGATCCCAATGGATGTTGAAGACCAATCTTTCCAACGAAGAACTAAGAGAGAAGAAGAATTCCCAAATAAAGAAAACCTTTAATGGAGAAAATTCAATGCTTGAATTAGTAGCAAGAAGATATATCAACCCATTCCAAAAAGAAATAGTATGAATTCGCATGTTTGATGGGTAGTGCGGACAGTAAATGGGTTAGACATGTGCCAAGTCCAAAAAGAAATCTAATTTCTTTGGAGCTTTTGATACGAGAGGCTACCATTGTTTGTGTCAAGGTAAAGCTTTGAGGATCTCCAAAGGAGCTATGGTAGCCCTAAAAGGAGAAATGTCTGGAGGCTTGTGTTCAAATGCGATGCATGAGAATTTTATACCTTATTGTATCTAGATTTACCTCAAATAATTGATAAATTAGGTTATTTATTTGTGTTTTGTTGGTTTTGTAGGTAATAAAGAAAATTGAACAAATGGCAAATAAGTCATGCAAAGCACGCCAAAAGTTAGCCACATTAACCTAGAAAACCTTGGAGGATAACCCATGATAACTATGAAGCAAGGCAGGCTTAACAAGCACAAAAATTGTGGGAGAAATAAGGTGAAAAAAACACTACAAAAATTTGGCTTGGACTGCCAGCGCCAGGCGGCAAGGGCTACTAATGCCAGAGGGCATGACTGTGCTAAATCCTGTTTTTGCTCTCTTTTGTGTGCAGATTCCAGAAACTTGGCACAGGGTGCCCATGCCATGGGGCACGACCATGCTGACCGCTATCCTGCCCTGCTTCTATTGTTGGCTTCCAGAGGTTTGGCACGGCTTGCCCATGCCACTTAGCACGATCGTACCAAACCTTTTGTGTCGGGATCTATTCAAAGCCCCAACCCTCATTTGTGTAATGATCCAATTTTGAAGGTTTAGGAATAGGGTTTAGCTAGGGTTTTAGAGAGAGTAATGTAGATTTACTTTAATTTTGTAGCCACATTTGAAGGGTAATGAAATTTTGATGCAATTAGCTTTCTTTCTCTCTTTAATCTTCATTTTCATTCAAGTCCTTACATTGTTGAGTTTGATTTACTACTTTGATGCCTAATTTTATATGCTTTTGTTTGTTGATGGAGTGCAATTAGTGTCTCCCTTTCTTAATCATCCTTCTATTCTCTTATCTGCTCTTGATCTCTCATTCCCTTTCTTTAAGAATGCAATTTTCAAGCTTTTTGTCTCTCCTCCATCTTAGGGTTTGAAAACCCACTTTTACAAGTTTTAGTTTTAGGCCCTCAATGGGTTAGATTAGTATTAGTTGAGTTAGATTCGTGAGAATAAGTGGAGAATCCACCTCCAATCATCACCCACTTGCTCCAACAACGGAGGTCAGCCTCCATTGTTGGATTTTCAAGGCTTTGAAGTACTCCCCTTCCTGTCTGTTGTTTGAGTTAGTAAATTTCATGCTTTCTTAGTTAATTAGATTTTTTTTAGTTATTGTTAGTTAATATGATATTTTTGTTTATTTTGTTGACTATGCTTTATTGTAGTTTAGTTTAATTAATCATGTTTAAATTGCAATTTGTGAGTAATTAGTTTCGTTAATTATACTTAGTGGGCTAAAAATAATTAGCACCACCCTAGAGGACGATAAAGTTCTTCCACCTACTCACCCAAAAAATACAACCAATAAATTAGCACTGTTGCCGGGGATGGTGGTGCGAAATTCAGTCACTTCTTGTAAACATGCCCCCTTTAGTTCACTGTGTGCTAATGTAGTCTCTTTTATTGTTTCTTTATTTTTTTGTCTTGAGTTATAGGGTAGCTACTTATTTGGATGACATTGAATTGAAAACCCAAAAAGTTATGGCTCATTGAATATTAATGATGGGCTTAGGAATTTTGAGGAACCAAATGTGATTAATATTGAGCCCAAGTCCACTAACTTGATGAGCTCATTCTTGAAAAAGTGAAACCCAACCAACCGCGTTCATTGAGGGATCACTTTTATCATCCCCAAGCAGCCCCATAATTATCTTTTAACCTCCCTCATATCCTTAAGGATGTGGCATTTGAGCTTAATCCAGATTATGTTGGCGTGCTTCCTCAATTTGTAAGCTTTGAAGATCTTCATTTGTTTATTCGTGAGTTTGATGAGGTGTGTTTGTTGATTCACATGCCTAGGGTACCAAACAATGCTGTCAGGATCAAATTCATTCCCTTGCTCTCAAATATGATGCTATGTATGGTCTTAAGGTTGGTTCTATTAAATCCTGAGATTATTTTGTTGATATCTTCCTTAAGAGATACTTTCCCACTAGCAAGACCATTAGAATTAGGAATGAAATCCTTTCTTTTGTCCAACTTGAACATGAGCCTTTTTGGAAGTACATGAATAGCTTCAAGGACTTACTTACCCAATGCCCTCACCATGGTTTAGAGAGGTGGAATTTGTGCTAAATAGCTTATGAGGGTTTGAATGTGAGTACTAGGACAATGGTTGAATCTATATACGTGGGAGAGTTTCTTTGTAAGAATGCTAATGAAGCTTAGGACTTTCTTGAGGATTTAGATGATAAGACATACGAGTAGGAGGGAAGCCCCTAGTATTACATCTAATATTTTTACGGATAATGAGGGCAAGCAACCTAATGACTTCGTTGCTTTGGAGGATACTATGCTTCACTGTGAGCATCAACTTGAAGTTCCTCTTTTTCAACCTCCTCAACCTCATGATTACATTCCTCCTTTTTATTCTTATGATTTTCTCTTAAACTACGATGTTAGCTTATACTCTCACCCTTTTAATCAAATGTCTTTTGAGGGTGTGACTCATCCTTCATTGCATCCCCTAATGATCAACCGTCATCTTAAGACTAGGGATATTCTTGGGGGTGATATGGTTTTTGATGATGCACCTTTTCTTTTAGCCCCCTTGAAAAAGAATGATAAGAGGGAGAAATTGGTGGTTAAGGTTAGTTGTGAGTTAGAGCATGACACAATTGTGGCTTCCAAGGATATTTTTGTTTAGAAGGAGTATTCGCTTGAGAAGACTCATTTGGAGGAGCCTTTTGTTGAGGAGTGTGTTGAGGTGATCCCTCATGATTTGGAACTTGTTGATCCAATCTCTATTGAGTGTCCTCCTAAGTCCATTCCCATTTCTATCGCCTTGCCCCCATCATCACTGTGTCACTCTTCTATGGATCCTTCAATGTCCACCTCCATAGAGTCCGAGACTTGCATGATTTATGCCCCTAAATTACACCGAACTCATGAGCTTGATGTGACTATATGACTTGAGGATTGGGTAGAAGGTTTAGGATTCATGCCTAATTGTGCGTTCATATTTTTTCTGAAAAATCTAGGCTCTTATCCTCTATATTGAGTGATGATGGGCATGTGTATAACTATTATGATTAGGCCCATAGCTTTGATAAGCTCAAGAGAGCTCTCACTTCTATTCTAGTGATGTCCTTTCTTTGGAACATCCTACGTGTTGCAATGGTTTTAATTTTTTTTTTTTAGGATTGTTCAAGTTTATTTGATAAGTGTTTCGGGCTTTCATGGGGATTGATATTTGTGGCAACATGATGATAAGATCTAGTGGCTGATGCTCCATGGACCTCCTCGACATCATTTGAGTGAGGCATAGTTCTGTGCGCACAACACCTAACCTGGTATGATCATTCCAACTTTTCTCTCTCCCCCACTTTGTTTTCTTCCTTTGTTTTTGTACATAGTTGTGAATACCTAGGATTGTGGTTTTCTATGGGTGATCACTTTGAGATTTGTTGAGTTGAGATGGCTATGATCACCCCTATTGGATTTGTGTATTTTGTTTTATGTTTGTTTGTTGGTGGTGTGTTTTGTTGTGTGAATATTTATCAGTGCTGTTTGGTTTTGTGCTTGTTATTGGTGTCATAGGTTTGTATATACTTGCGAATTTGTGTTTGGTCTATGGTTAGAATGCTTTTGTGCTTGCTTTTTGGTGCCATAGTTCCCATAATGAGGATATTGTGGAGTTTTGGTGTGGGGGTAAGATGCCCATGTGCACATATTTATGGAAAATTTTGAAAAATTCAAAAAGATTTTTGTTTTTCTTTTAGGGTTTTGTGCACCTTCTTAGGCGATTATGATCCCATGTGCTAGGTTATTGAGTTATATGTAAATAAAGTTTACATGATGAGATGTTTAGTTGAAGATGTGTATTTGATTTTCCATAATAATCCCATCTCATATGTGTGATTTTATGCTACCTTGCCCCCTTTTCTATCAATTCTTTGGCTGGGTCTTGTTGTTAAGTTGGCATGTGAACCTGTTGTTTATCGAAGTTGCCTTTTAAGCTCTTGAAAAATGCCCAAAAAGTAAAAAAAAAAAGTCTAAAAAGTGAGTAAAAACCAGGGCACCAATGTTCATAGCCACTATCTTTATTTTATATCTTTAATTGGCTTGAATATGCGCTATTTTACTTGACTACACATCTATTTGCCTAGTGAAATAAGTGCTTTACACAATCTAATAAAACCCCTTTTTAGGGAATGCCCGAATATTTGTAAGTCAAGTGGGTTTTATTCATGGGAAAAAAGAAGAAAAAAATGAAAATGGAAAAAAATGGGAAAAAGGAGCAAATGAGGCAATTAGTCAAGGAAACGGGGAGTGTGTCAATGTCAGCAACTTGATTCATAAGGATTGATACATATTTGCACATGCACCAAGTTGTACATATCATTGCATATTGTGTGTGGGGTGAAAAATGAGAGTTGGGATGCTTCCTTGGACTTAGTTATCGCCTAATTGTATATTCTGTTTGTGTACATTTGGTGATTTGCTTGTTAGGGTGATGCAATTGTCTGAGTTGTATACATGATTTTCCCATTATTTGTGTATATGTTCGTGTTTTGGAAAAAAAAAAACAAAAAAGATTTTCCTTTGTTTGTGAAAGGATTTTTTTGTCGGTACTTCACTTGAAAACCCTCACATGACCTCAGTTGTTTGGGAAACTGAGGATTGAAAGGGCTTGTTGCATATGCTAAATGCAACCATGATTCATACGAAAGTTAGTTAGGATTTTCTTTTTGTTATTTTCCATTTCTTTTTAGTTAGTTTAGTTTGTTTTGCTCGAGGACGAGCAAAGTCTTGGTGTGGGTATATTTGTTTGTGCACGATGCGCATGAACTTTACACCTCATTCTACCTAGATTTAGCTCAAATAATTATTAAACTAGGTCTTTTATTTGTGTTTTGTTCGTTTTGTAGGTAATAAACAAAGTGCGCAAATGATAGATAAATTGTGCAAAGCATGCTAAAAGTTAGGCATGTTAAACCGGACAACCTTGGAGGATAACCCAGGATAACTATGAAACAAGGCCGGGTCAACAAGCACAAATATTGTGGGAGAAATAAGTAAGAAAAATACTACATAAATTTCGCATGGGCCACCAGTGCCAGGCGGCAAGGACTACTAGTGCCAAGCGGCACGTGGTGCCCGTGCCAAGTGGCAGGGTCATGCCAAATCCTGTTTTTGCTCTATTTTGTGTGCAGATTCCAAAAACTTGGTACAGGGTGCCAGTGCCATGGGGCACGACTATGCCAACCGCTATCTTGCCCTGCTTCTATTGTTGGCTACCAAAGGTTTGGCACAGCTTGCCCATGCCAGTTGGCACGATCGTACCAAACCTTCTATGTCGGGATCTATTCGAACCCCCAACCCTTATTTGTGCAATGAACCAATTTTGAGGGTTTAGGAATAGGGTTTAGCCAGGATTTACGAAATCGTAGTGTAGATTTACTTTCATTTTGTAGTCACATTTGAACGGTAATGAAATTTTGATGCAATTAGCTTTCTTTCTCTCTTTAATCTTCATTTTCATTCAAGTTCTTACTTTGTTGAGTTTGATTTACTACTTTGATGCCCAATTTTATATGCAAATTAGTGTCTCCCTTTCTTAATCATCCTTCTATTCTCTTATCTACTCTTGATTTCTTATTCTCTTTCTTTAAGAATGCAAATTTTAAGCTTTTTGTCTCTCCTCCATCTTAGGGTTTGAAAATCCACTTTTACAAGTTTGAGTTTTAGGCCCTCAGTGGGTTAGATTTTTATTAGTTGAGTTAGATTCGTAAGAATAAATGGAGAATCCGCCTCTAATCATGACCCACTTGCTCCAACAATGGAGGCCAACCTCTGTTGTTAGATTTTCAAGGTTTTGAGGTACTCCCCTGCCTATCTCTTCTTTTAGTTAGTAAATTTCATGTTTCCTTAGCTAATTAGATGTTTTGCTAGTTATTGTTAGCTAATATTCTTTTTTTCTTTATTTTGTTAGTTATGCTTTGTTTTAGTTTAGTTGAATTAATCATGATTAAATTACAATTTGTGAGTAATTAGTTTTGTTAATTAAACTTAGTTGGCCAAAAATAATTAGTGATTTGATTTCCACACCGTCCTAGAGGATGACAAAATTCTTCCACCTAGTCACCCAAAAAATACTACCAGCAGCTTATACAGACTTATATGAAATATGCAAATGGGTAGAGCTATATGGAGAGCTTCTACAAGTAACTCGAGCAAAAGGCAGGTAGGAATGTGGTAATGATCTAGGCAGATCAAGCCACAAATAAGATGTTTAGCGAATTCCATGCGTCAAACTAAAATTCCTTCTTCCAACTTTTCGATCTTCTCATTCATTCCTTGTAGGGCCCCTTTCCCTAATTCCTTCCATTCTACAAATAAATAATCCATAATAGTTTGATAATCCAAATCAGCTAATTGCTCTTAGATAACACCTGTTCCAGTAGATATTTTCTTATTTTAAAATGTATCAAAATCTTGGGTTGTAAAACAAATCGGGATGCTGCATTTCCATGATTGGATTTCATATTTGAATAAACCTCGTAATCATAAAACAATAGGTTTTTTCACGATGGGCCTGGCCATGAAAAATTCAGATAATATCTCCCTATGAGTTTGAGTCTCAATAAGAATGCTAATTCTTACTATTTAAGGTGGAGCCTTCAGTATTGATCTTTGTCAAGGTGGAGATCGTTGAGATGGGTAAAAATCAATGGAAGGAAGAAAAGAAAGAAAAAGCAAAGGAAGTTAAAGAAGAATTGATAATGGATCGAATGTTACAATACTTTTTTTAGGGAAAGTTTAAGACTAACTCATGTTTACGAGTGAATTTTCTTTGGTAACAAACTTCCCTGAACTCCGATAAATAGAGGCATTATGTGCCTTCGAAAATAATATACCAATAAACTACATAATACACCACTGGGAAAAATACCAAAATGGAGCTTGGTGAAAGTGAGTGAGTGTAGGGAGCAACTGGCGATTAGCTGCTGGAAAACACATTCAGATAGGGGATGTGCAAAGGGCTTGTTTATAAGTGTTTGATAACGAACACTTCTAAACATGGAGAGTTGTTTGGCTATTTTCCTGAAACAATGGAAATATATATTTTTTCTCAAATTCCTCTTGTGTCAGTTTCTTTATTTTGCCGCTCCTTGATATTTTTTGGATCTTCTAGACTTGAAATCCAACAGTGGTACAATATCGAGGTTGCACTGGTAAGGAGCGGTTACAAGCGGCAAGAGGAGAAAAATTGTGAAGAAAGCAGGAGATGGCATCGGTAAAAGGCTCGAGCATTTGGATCGAATCTTTTGATGGCCATGGTGATTGGACATAGCGGCAACAATGGGTGAAAAGATTGCTAACCCGATAAGGGACAATTAAGGCCTTGAGGATAAAGAGGTTCAGGACCAAGAACATTATAGATGATGGGCACTCAAGAAAAAAGACAAGCCAAAGAAGATGTCAAATGAGGAGTAGGAAGAGATTTACAAGCCATGGCAACAAGTACAATGTTGCCATGTCTAGCAAAAAATACTTTTTGGGAGGCTCTTAACTTAACAGATTCGGTAGATATTTAGGACAAGTTGGATGGTTAGTACAAGTCCAAATTGTACACTTGAAGAAACGGTTATTTGGTCTCCAATTGGTGGAAGAAGCTGACTCCAATCAACACGTAGATTAGTTAAACAAGATAATGACGTAGTTAACTTCTCTAGAGGCAAAGATTAAAGAGAAAGATAAAGCTTTGCTCTTATTGGCTTCATTGCGTTTATCTTTTAATGATATCGTGACTAATCTTTTGCTTAGAAAAGAGACCTTGAAATTTGATAAGGTGGTTGCCACCTTATTTACGAGCAAGACTCAACGGGGCACCAACAAATTCTGAAATGATGGTAGGTGGTTGTGGTTACACAATAGTGTAGTTAAGGATGAGGCAGTCAAAAGCGAAGGAGGAAGGGTCTCAATGTTGAAGATGAAGTGGTCGAAAGTTCAAATGCTACTACTGCAATGATGAAGCTCACATGAAGAGGGATTATCCCAAGAAAAGCAAGACTTGAAAAAGGAGAAGCCATCTGTATTGGAATTGGAGAAGGCTCAAACCCATTTAACGGAGGTGACTCACTTTTGGCACATGCTGAAAGTCTGAGAAAGACATATCAAATCTTAGATTCTGGTTGATCGTTTCACATGTGTTCAGTAGGAGCACTTTGATACGTATCAACCTCGTAAAAAATATACTCTCAACATGGCAAACAGTACGCAAAGTTGGGTTATCGGGGTGGGAATAGCATGAATTCACATCTTTGATGGGGTAGTGTGAACAATAACTAGGTTAGACATATGTCAGGTCTAAAAGGAAATCCAATTTCTTTAGGGACTTTTGATGCAAGAGGCTATTGGTATTCATGTCAAGGTGGGGGTTTTAAGGTCTCGAAAAGAGCTATGGTAGTTCTAAAAGGAGAGAGATATCTAGATGCTTGTACAGTCTTGCAAGGAATGTACAGACAGGTGAAGCTGCATGGAGAGCCTCTACAAGTAACTCAAGTGAAACGTAGGTAGCAAGGAGGAAGTGGGCAATGTTTACTTCTTCAGCAGAAGGTGGTAATGCCGTAGGGAGATTGAGCTAGGTGGAGCAGTCGGTGTCAATTTGTATTAATGTGGAGACTATTGAGATTGACAAAAATCAATGGGGGAAAAGGAAAGAAAAGAAAAGGCAAAGAAGTTAAAGAAGAATTGATAATAGAAGGAAAGTTTCAAAACTTATTTTTGGGGATGTTTAAGGCTAATGCATATTTAGTAAAGAGTTTTTCTTAGGAAGAAACTTCCCTGAACTCCTACTAATAGAGGTATTATTTGCCTTTGAAAATAATATACACATAAACTACACAAGACACCATTGGGAAAAATATAAAGGTGGAGCCTGGTGAGAATGGTTGAGTGTAGAGAGCAACTACTAGTTAGTTTCTGGAAAACACATCTGGGTATGCAGTGTTGGAAGGGTCTGTTTATATGTGTGGTAATTAGCACTTGCAAACATGGAGAGTTATTTTCGTATTGTCCTAAAATAGTGGAAATATATTTTTTTTTTCCTTCTTAAATTCCCCTTGTGTCAGTTTTATTTATTTTATCACGTTCTTAATATTTTTTGCATCATACGCGCTTAAAACCGAACAGTGGTATGACTGAGATGTTGTGCTGCGAAGGAGGGTTTGTAAGAGGTAAGCGAAGTAAATCATTGTATGGAACACAAGAGATGGTATTGGTAAAATGCTCGAGCATTACGATCAACCTTTTAATGGCCATGGTGATTGTAAAGAACACGGATAAAAAGTTTACTGACCTAATAGGGACAATTAAGGCCTTGAATATGCTCATAAGGACTGACGAGACAACAGATGACGAGGGGGTGGAACTCAAGGAAAAAGACAAGCCAGCAAAGATATCAAAGGAGTAGGAAGATATTTGCAACATATGGCGACAAGTACAATCTTGCTATATCTTCCAGATAATACTCTTTAAGAGGTTCTTAGCTAAACACACACAATAGATATTTTGGATAAGTTGAAGGGTCGAAACAAGTCCAAACTATTAACAAGTAGATTATACATGAAGAAAAGACTACTCAATCTCCAAAAGGCGAAACAAGTGAACTCTAATCAACATTGAGTTGACTTCTCTATAGGTAAAAATTAAAGAGGCAAAAAAAGCTTTGCTTTTGTTAAGTTCATTGCCTTTCTCTTTTGAAAAATATCGTAACTACTCTTTGGTTCAGAAATGCAACCTTGAAATTAGATGAGGTGATTGCCACCCTATTGATGAATGAGACTCGACGAGGCAAAAACGAATTCTTAAACAATTATCAGGTAGTCATGCTTGCATAAGATTCTTGTCATGGAAGAGGGCGGTCAAGAGAGAAGGAGGAAGGGCCCCAACATTCAAGATCGAGTGATTGAAAGTTCAAATGCTACTATTGAGATGAGGAAGGTCACACTAAGAGGGATCTTTCCCAAAGGAAGAGGGACTTGAGAGACGAGAAGCCATCAGTAGTGCGAATTGTAGAAGGTTCAAACCTATTTAATATAGGTGACGTATTTTGTAACTGCTGGAAGTCGAGGATGCTCAGATTGAATCTTAAATTCTAGTTGTTCGTTTCATATGTGTTCAATTAGAGAGTGCTTTGATATGTATCAACCATGTGAAAAAGGTACTGCCACCATGGCAAAAGGTGGAGCTTTGAAGGTCTCCAAAGGAGCTATCGTACTCTTAAAAGGAAAAATGTCTTGAGGCTTATACAGACTTGTAAGAAATGTGCAGACGCAGGGCCATACACAACGAGCCTCTACAAGTAACTCAAGCGAAAGGTAGCAAGTAGGAAGCAGGTAATCTTTACTTCTTCAGTTGACGGTGGCACTAACCTAGGCAGATCAAGCTAGGTGCAGCCATCGATATTGACTTTTATCAAGTTGGAGATTGTTAGGATTGATAAAAATTAATGGATAAAAAAAGAAAAGAAAAGGCAAAGGAAGTTAAAGGATAATTGATGACGAAAGAAATGTTTCGAAACTTATTTTTAAGGGAAGTTTAAAACTAACTCATATTTAAGAGTGTATTTTTCTTTGGTGAGAAACTTCCCGAACTCCTTTAGACAGAGGCATTATTTACCTTTAAAAATAATATATCGATAAACTACACAAGAAACCATAAGGGAAAATACCAGGATGGAGCTTGGTGAGAGTGGGTGAGTGTATAGGGAGCAACTGGTAATTAGTTGCTGCAAAACACATCCGGGTAGGGGGTGCGGTAAGGGTCTCTTTTTAAGTGTCATGTAAATAACACTCGAAAACAAGGAGAACTGTTTGTATATTATCCTAAAATAGTGGAAATATCATTTTTTTTTTCTCTCAGATTCCTCGTGTGTTAGTTTATTTGTTTTTGTGCCTTCTTGAAATTTTTCTAATCGTATGCACTTAGAACCCAACAGTGGTATCAAAGAGAGGTTGTGCTGGGAGAGAGGGTTTGTAAGTGGTAAAAGGAGAAAATCATTGTAAAGAACGCAGGAGATGGCATAAGTAAAGGCTCGAACATTTTGATGGTGCGGTAATTTCACCTTGTCGCAACAACAAATGAAAAGTCTGGTAACCCAATATCGGACAATTGAGGCCTTGAAGGTGAAGACTCACATGATCAATAAGATGACAGAGGATGAGTAGGTGGCATTCAGGGAAAAAGAGAAGTTGGTGAAAATGTCAAGGGAGGAGTGGGAAGAGATTTGCAAGATATGGCACAACATACAACCGCGTTATGTCTTCCAAATAATACTCTTTGGGAGGTTCCTGGCTTCACAAACCTAGTAGATATTCGGGACACGTCGGGGGGCTAGTACGAGACCAAGTCGTTGACAAGGAGGTTATACTTAAATAAACGATTATTTGCTCCCCAAATGGCAGAAGAAGCGGACTCTAGTCAACCTCTAAACGACTTCAACAAGATAATGATGAAGTTGACTTCACTAGAGGTAAAGATTGAAGAGGATGATAAACTTTTCTTTTGTTGGCTCCATTGCGTTCATCTTTTGACAATATTGTGACTACTCTTTCGTTCAGAAAACAGATCATGACATTTGATGAGGCGGTTGCCACCTTGTTGACGAATGAGAACCGGCCAAGAAGCAACGGATTCTCAAATGATTTCTAGGTGGTCGTGATTACACAAGAGTCAAGTCGAGGAAGTAGACGGTCAAGAGAGAAGGAGGAAGGATCCCAACATTTGAGATTGAGTGGTCGGAAGTTCAAATGCTACTACTACGATAAGGAAGGTCATATGAAGTGGGATTGAACCAAGGGGAAAAGGGACTTCAGAGATGAGAAGCCATCAGTAGTGGGTATTACAAATGGTTCGAACCTATTTAATAGAGGTAACATATTTCTGGAGACTAGTGAAAGTCAAGGAAGGTAAGATTTAATCTTAGATTCTGGTTGCTCGTTTTAGATGTGCTCAATTAAAGAGTACTTTGATACGTGTCAACCATGCGAAAATGGTACTGGCGACATGGCAAATTGTACACAATGCCAAGTTGTCATGGTGAGAATATTATGACTTTTCATGTGTTAATGGGGTATTGTGAACAATCACCAAGGTAAGACATGTGCCAGGTTTAAAAAGAAATCTGGTTCTTTGGGGAATTTGGATGCGAAAGACTACAGGAATTTATCTCAAGGTGGAGCTTTTAAGGTCTCCAAAGGAGCTATGGTGGTCCTAAAAAGAGAAATATATGGAGGCTTGTACAGACTTGTAGGGAATGTAGAAACAGATACGACTGCATCGGCTAAAGGTGGTAATAACTGTGGCAGATCGAGCTAGGTGAGGTCGTTGGTATTGATTTTTATTAAGGTGGAGATTGTTGGGATTGATAAAAATCAATGGAGAAAAAAAAAGAACAAGCAAAGGATGTTAAAGAAGAATTGATAATGGAAGAAATGCTTCAAAATTTATAATTAGGGGAAGTTTAAGACCGATGTACAATTATGAGTGAATTTTTCTTTAGTAAGAAATTTCTCTAAACTCCTATAAATAGAGATATTATTTGCTTTTGAAAACAATACACGCATAAACTACTCAAGACACCACTGAGAAAAATACCATGAGGGAGCTTGTTAGAGTGGGTGAGTTTACGGAGCAATTGGTAATTAGCTGTTGGAAAACACATCCTGGTAGGGGGAGTGGGAAGGGTATATTTATAAGTTTCTAGTGATTAGTACTTGTAAACATGGAGAGTTATTTGTATTTTGTCCTAAAATAGTAGAAATATAATTTTTTTTCTCTCAAATTCCTCTTGTGTTCATTTTATTTGCAAGACATGCAGAATAAGAAAAAGCAAAGTCAAAGAAGATGTCAAAGGAGGAGTGGGAAGAGATTTACAAGACATGACAACAAGTACAATCTTGTTATGCCTTGCAAATAATACTCTATGGGAGGCTCTTGGCTTACCAAACCCAGTGGGTATTTGGGATAAGTTGAAGGACTGCTGCAAGTCCAAATCATTGGCAAGTAGGTTGCACTTGAAGAAACGATTATTTGGTCTCCGAATGGTGGAAGATGTGACTTCAATTGACATCTAGACGAGTTCAATAAGATATTGACGGAGTTGACTTCTTTAGAAGTAAAGATTAAAGAGGAAGAAAAAGTTTTACTTTATTACTTTCATCTTCTGACAATATCTGAACTACTATTTCATTCAAAAAAGAGACCTTAAAATTTAATGAGGTCATTGTCGCCTTGTTCATGAATGAGACTCGATGAGGTAACAACGGATTCTCAAATGATGGTCAGGTGCTCGTGGTTACAAAGGAGTCAAGCCGAGAAGATGACGGTCAAGAGAAAAGGAGCAAGGATCCCAACATTTAAGATCGAGCGATTGGAAGTTCAAATGTGACTACTGCGATGAGCAAGGTCATATGAAGAGGGATTGTCCCAAGATGAAAAAGGACTTTAGAGACAAGAAGCCATCAATAGTGGGCATTGTGGAAGGTTGAACCCATTTAACGGAGTTGGTGCATTTCTACCAACTACTAAAAGTCCAGGATGATTATATTCGATCTTAGATTCTAATTATTCATTTCACATGTGTTTAGTTACAGGGTGCTTTGGTACGTATCAACCATGTGAAAATGGTACTGTCAACAAGCAAAACGATACAAAAAGTCGGGTTGCTGAGGTGGGAACACTACGAATTCACATGTTTTACGAAGTAGTATGGACGGTAACTAGGGTTAGACATGTGCCATTTCTTGGGGGACTTTTAATGAGAGATGCTATTAGTATTTATCTCAGGATAGAGCTTTGATGGTCTCCAAAGGAGGTAAAGTAGTCTTAAAAAGAGAAGAAGAAATGTTTGGATGCTTGTAAAGATTTGTACAGAATGTGAGGATGTGTGGAGTTGCATGAAGAAGTTCTATAAGTAACTTAAAAGACGACATTTAGCAAGGAGGAAGCCGATAAAGTATTGGGGACTCTAGGGTTATGACCAGTATGATAGATTCCAACTATTTATTTAAGACGTTGAATGATGTCCCTAAGTAACTTGAATTTGTTTGTGAAAGGTGTTAGAATGCTGGAATTTGTAACGCCCCAATAATACATAAATCATAGCTGCATTAACCTACCTAAGCTGAACACCAAGAAATCAATGAATGGGCGTTACCGCCGTCCGCAAGGACAAGGCTTCTCTTGAATATGAAAATTTAGCCATAAAATCAAAGTCTAACCTTAAAGGGCATTCACGACCATTCGAAACATTTAACAACACACGGGAATGATTCTAACTTCCCAGGGTTACATCATCATACATAACTCTATTTAATTATACAATTATAACATCAAAATACATGTTGCAGTTCAGATATATATAGCTGGAACACCAAAAAGCACCACCATAAGACATGAAAGCATCTTAGCACTTATATCCGCCAATCACATGGACGGTCCTGACTTATTTATCACCTTCAGCCTCCCTGCTCGCCTGAGAGCGGTTTACTGAACATTTTCCTAAACAAGATATAAAAACATTTCAAACTGTGAGCCAAAGCTCAGTACATGCATCCCTGTACTGATAAAGATTTGTTGACAAAGAAAATTATGAGGGCCCACTTTGCAATTCATTTTAATCTTAAAACAGGGAATGAGATGTATATAAAGCTAAGTTGCCAAATTATTATCTGTTAGTGCACCCCTTAGTAACTGTTACGATCTATGTATAGGTGTACACCTGCCAAGCCGACCGGAAGACCTAGCCCGAAGTGGCGCGGGTAATTGGAGGGCAATGCCCTGTAACTGGTAACTGATGAGGTCACTACTTATGTGATTAAATCACTGATTCAAATGATTCATTGATGTACTTACCAAAACATTACAATTTCGATAAATACGTGCTGATTTCTAAAGATATAGTCAATGAACGTACCTGGAGTCTTTAAAAGCTAGTTCACAGAGTAAATAGATGTACCAAAATGGAGAGAATGAGAGCTTAGGCCTTGATTCTGTTCAAAATCATTATAGGCTTATGAGGTTAGAAATGAACTTATTTAGATAATGAATACCTTTAAATAAAATTAGCACAATGGATACCCTTAAATAGAAAAGGCTTATAAAGAATTTGTGTGAACCAGTTAATAGATTAAACTGATAAAGTTAAATAAAGTATAGAAATCCTGAGTTAAGGCACGGTAGCGAGTTTAGGGGGTAAGGGCTTATGACGAGGGTACGGAATGAATAATCCACAACGTATACTCCCAACCTCCACATGAGGCGTAAGACCCCAATATAAACAGCTTAGGAAGTCCTCTAAAACTTTCCTGAAGGACACATAACAAGATTCCTACGACGGGTTCCATAAAATGGGGTTAGAACACCAACATGTCAGGTTTCAGTGCTGAAAAATCCATTCTGCCCAGGTTCAGTAAAATAGCCATAACTTCCTCCACAGACCTTGGATTAAGGCGATTCAAGATTCATTTTAAATATAACATCCAGACCTATCTACCCACCAAAAATCAGAATTTTCTTCCTGGCCGATTATTACCATTTTTGTTCCAAAGTTCATCCTATTTTTCTGAAAATTTCAGCAGCACAGCTTTAGTTGTTCCTTCACTTTTTTTACACCAAACCTCAACTCAAACTCTTTCTTAAGAGTGTATAACACGCTTTGGTACATTCCAAACTCATACAAAATCACCATACATAATTCATCTTCATATTCATATCAAATAAAACTCCTTTTCCAGTCACATAAACCCACACATCTCAAATTTAACACTAATTGGTCCAAATCTTGCATTTTGGACAAACCCTAGCTTTGGGTCACTTTGAACTCACTCCCAACTTTTCCAAAATACCATAAACAACATAACAACTTTAATATATCAAGAGATAAGCAAAGACAAGGATAAAACATGCAATAACCTCACTTAAACAAGAAGCTTTGCATGATCAAGACGAAACCCTAACCCCTCATCCAATTTCAACTCCACCATAATCCACCAACAAAAAGATTCTTAATACCATAAATACAACATAATCCATCACTAAAACAACCAAAATAAGCAACAAAAACCAACAAGATCAAGAATCAAAAACAAAAATCAGCATAGGGGTGAAAATAACGCTCACTTTGAGCTTGCAAATGAGGTAGTTATGGTTCTTGATACTTATGGAAGTGAAAGAGGTGTTTGGGGGTGGTGATTGGGGGTTGTTTTGTGGGTTTTTGGTGGTTGAAAGGTGGTTGAATAGTGGCTGGGAGGAGGGGCTGCCAAGTAGAGAGGGAAGGAGGAGAGGGAAGACAGAGAAAGTCTCTTGAAAACTTGGTGTAAAATGAAGATAAAAAGCAACTTTTTAATTTTTATACTAACTTTTACTTGGCTACAAATAAAAGTAGAAAAGTCAAAATTATCAAGCTTGATTAAGGATTAATTAAGAGGATTTAGCTAAACAAATAAAGTTCAAGTCTTGTTGCATCGAAATCTGCTTTAAACGAGCTCGGGTTTAGAGAAGGAACTGAAACCGAGTGCGTTTGCGACAATTTAAAAAAAAAAAAAACAAATTTGAGATTAAATTGTTGTGGTGCCATGAAAAAGAATTTTAAACATTAAATTCTTAAATATCAAGGCCTAACTCAATTTTCAAAATTGACTAGAACAAAACCCTGAATTGCAAAGTGAGGGCCTCGTTAGAAATGTCCAAATGAGAATAATAAAAAGATGGGAATATAAAAAAATGATCTGAATGAAATGAACTCAATCACATTGATTAATGACATGAAATTAATAAATAGAATTTAGGGTCGGACTATTACAGAATTTGACTCTAGACAATTATGTACTTAACTAGCAAGTGACTAGATGTGTTCTTGAATTTGGTCTCTTAATAGAGGCCAATAGAAACATTCTACAAACATTTTGATGTGCTTCCTCCCTAATCTAGACTTATACCTTGCGGGTTTGAGATCTTATTATCTCAATATACTTCAAAAGTATTATTGTCTATTCATGGTTGGAATGCGAGTGAGCTAGTGGGGTTGCAAGGCTTCCACTTTGAGAAGAGGAAGAACAAACCTAGGAGTGGAATGTTGATAGTTGTAATACCTGTGTTCTTTATTTTTGCGTTATGCTGACTGTCCTATCAAATGATGTTATAAATTCGTATTTTATTAAATACATAAGTTAAATTATTATCGATGTGTTTGTGTAACCAATAATTTTATTAAAAATAATGTTATTGTTGCTATTATTATTGTTATTATTAGTTTTGAAAATTCTTCGATGATTTTTAATAAGCGTTAAGAAGAATTATTATCGAGTACTAAATCGAGTAGAATCCCAAATACGATTAGATTCCTAACCTTAGAATTAGTTTCTTTAATTACTAAATGGAACCTTGATATAATTGGGAACGAGCAATCGATGAAAGATTGTATTATCGATTCGGGTTTAGAATACGAGATATGAGATTAGATTAGCGGTTAGTTGTTAGGCAAGCTTAAAAAAAGGAAAATGGGGAGGTTATCAACTCACGCCAGACCACACCTAGCTTCTCCTTCTTCCTCCTCCTCATGAAAAGCCCCTCGCGTTCCCTAATCTCTCTCCTTCATCTTCTTCCTCTTCTCTCCACACAAGCAGCCTCAAGCTTCGAATTCCATCGATTTTTGCCTCAACTCAACTCAGACCTCCTCACATTCCACCTCCCCAACATCAAACAAATCCACCGCTGTAAGTTATGGGTGCAATCAATGAGAAACCATCACATTTATGGTCAATTTGGGCGGTGATTCAAGGCACTGAACTCATGCCCAGGCTCGGCCATGCAATCCAGTCTTTAGCCACTCCAATCCCGCCATGAATTGGGGTGAATTCGCAGCCCAAACATTAGCCACAATGTCGAATCAATGAGCCAAGTTCAATCGATTTTTGGTCTATTCGCGTGGATTAGGCGTGGCTACAACAAGGGGTCAAAATCCTGGTTTTGAAGCATTCAAATCGAGCCCAAAAGCCCTTAGAATGCGTTCTTAGCTTCGGATCGAGGTGGGTTTTTCTCTTCGTCCTAATTATTAGCCATTTCAAACTAATTTAATGATTTTCGATAGTTTGTGTTAAAATCCTGAAGTTGTCCAGTGATGGGAGAATTTGAAGTTGAAATCTAGTAAGAATGGTGTTGATACTGATTTAAGGTTCATGCATGTTGAAGTAATGTATAGTTTTTGCTAACCAGTAAATTTGGGGAATTGTAGAACAAGCAAATTACGTTCTAAAGTTGTTGCCAAATCAGTTTGAATATGTTTAAATTCTATTCTGGGTGATCGCATATGAATGCTACGCTTGTGGATATTGGTTTTGTGAATTGAACGATTGACTCATTGTGATACTGAACCGAGCTTAGTAGTTGGATGGCTTGAGGTGGAACTAATGAGTGATTCGAGGCTTTTGTGAACAGTGCTATGTGAGGAGGGAGCCTAGGTTGATATTAATCGCAATTGTGTGAATTGCGAAGTAATTGTAATATTAGGTAAATTCTGTTGAAACTTTTCTTGCGAAGTGAAATGAACGTGCTTTTTGTGAACCCCTTCCCTCTTGAATTGATAAAATGATGTTATGTGAATGAATTACGAATTTTAAAAATCTTTAAAAGGTCATAAAAAGCTTATTTTTAGGATTTCAAGATGTTTCGAAATGTTCATAAGTTGTCTATTTTGACTGCAAGGAGTTTGTAGCCTGAATGACCCTAAATCATCAAATTACTCAGTTGAATGACTCAGCTAACTGGTCGCTTGTATTATATTTCTTTCTTTTCCATTTGAAAGATTGAAACGAACTTAAAAAGGCAACTAAAGATGTTTATTGCAAGGCCTAGCTTGAATTATATGTTAGCTAATTATTTAAGTTTTGAATTGCGAGTTAGTAGACTCGTCGTGATCTTAATAGGTTTTCCATGTTGAAATGAAATAACCATAAACCATTAATAGGGTTATGGGTTATTTTGCTAGACATGCGAGGTTTTGAACATGTAAGCAACTATTAAAAGAAGTGATTCGTGACTCACTTGAAGGTGAGACATATTGTGTGTGACGGTGACCTTTATTTTATAAACCTATAATGGTTTAGTGTGATTTTAACGGCTAAGATAAGTTCTTGAGTGGACAAATGATTAGGGAATAGACCCGATTTGCGGGAACCCTAATGCTTCGAGAGATAAACCCAGAAGTGGGAACCCTAGAAGACTCTAACGAGAGTAATGGTCCAAAATATGTTATACCTCAAGGATAATTTGATGCATGAGTGACGGCCTCACATAGGGCGAGTGACGATCTCACCTAACTAGCACATTATAAGATCTTACGCATGAATAAGAAGCTATTTTTCTGATATATGAGAAAACGATTTGAATTCTTATCATTATGGGCATTTAGGGAACTTTTAAAAAGTATATGAGCCTTAAGGAGGCTAATTTGAATTGTAACCAATTCTTTAAAAAGCAAAATGAGTTACTACGTTTCCAAAATGCATGACTGAAAAGCTTTTTCACCCAATCTCTGTCATTTTGCTTGGCTATGTGCTTGAATGCCTGTATCTAAGGAAGTTTGGTTATTTAAGATGTAGATACGAGCTTGAGTGGCTTAGTGTGAAGTTTAGAGGTGATGGCTTCCTTGGGGAGATTTGATTACCTAATACGATAGTAGTATATAAATGTTATGTGATTGCTACTTATCATTATTGCCTGCAAATGTTTTGGTTTTTAAGGAGTTGAGAAATACTCACTGACAGTTTGATAGCTCATCCCATTTCTATTTCCCCTTTTCCCAGGTTTTCGATGTGACAGGTAGAAGTTGACTTACGTAGGCCAAGTTGGAATGTCCCCTTGCTTTGAAAAGGTGTCATGTTTGCTCATATAGAAGTAGACTTACGAGATAAATGGTGTAACATGATGTATCCCTAGAGTTCTAAATGTACGTAGACAAAGTACTCAAGTTCATATAATGCATATTATTTAGGAATCGCTATGTATGGTCATGTGAGCCAACCATCTAATCAGTCAACCAGCTGGTGTTGTTTATTTTTGGGATGTAAACCCCAGTACTCCGGATGTATAATCCATCGAGTTGTATCTTTTATTTCCTTCTTTGTTATTGAATTATATTGTTTGGTATATTCCGAGCAAGTGACTCTTTAGAGTTGTGAACTCCGGCGTATAGCCGTTAAGCTTATTTCGGTGTCCTTTTATACTTCTATTTATTGCTGGGATTTAATGTAAGGCTTTAAGTCAGGGAAATGGTTAGTTTTTAGGCAAAACTCTGTTCATTTCATCTCAATTTAAGAAAACATTAACATCACTAGCCCTAGGGTCTAGGGGTATTACAATATTTCCAGGGATGTAATGCTAAAGAAGAGCAAGGTCTTATGGACCATAATGATACAAATGTGTTAAACAATTTGGATTATTTATTTAAGCCCTAAGGAAAGACAACAAGAAAATTCCCATTAAGGATGAGTTATGAGCTTCCCAATTGGTGTGAAAAGGACTTCTAGGCAAAAGATGAATGTCAAGTAAGCTAAGACGAGTTTATGGACTGCAAGTTGTTTTCCAAGGATTGGATAGGAGCTGGAGGACGTTTCCTGCGGAGGGGGCAGCTATAACTAATAAGTTTTCCTTTTTTTTGTTTCTGTTTGTTTGTTCTATTAACAAGGAAAATCAAATCGATATTACATAACCTTTTCCCCCCATCTACGCCTCCAGGGTTCTCGTCAATCCCACGTGTGGTCACCAGTGTGGGGGGTCTCTACCCTCGATTCTATAGGATTTTAGCTGAAGTGTGGCTCTTCTACATGAGTAAAATTCAACAACATTGTTTAGTTTGTGTGTGACTGGCATAGTGGGACGACAAGCAGATTGCGGTAGACGTGGCTGAAGACTTGGTTGAAGATTGGAAGCGGCTAAGCCTCAGTGAGGCAGAAGATGAGGTCCTAGAATTCGAACTATAACAAAGGGAGGAGGTCCAGGCGCAAGCCTCTCTCTGCCTCATCAGGAAGCTTCATACATCGAATACCTTCAATCCTAAGGCCCTAAAACAAACGATGCGAAACATCTAGAAACCTTCCTATGGGCTTGTTATCACGGATTTGGATTGAAACCTATTCACTTTTCAATTCTTTTCAGCAGGGGACATGAACTATGTTCTGGAGGAAGGCCCTTGGGCCTTTGACGGCCACATTCTTCTGCTCAAGGAACTTGACATCCATGAACAACCCTAAAAAATAGAGTTTAAATATGCTCGCTTCTGGGTGAAGATTTATAAGCTACCAATAAGTATGCGTAATCTAAAATTCACGGAACAGATAGGGAATAAGATTGGACACTTCATCGAGCCGATCAAACTGACATCTTGGTCCCCTCGAAAGCTGTAAAGATCAAAGTAGACTGTGACCTCCAGAAACCTTTACATTGAGGTCTTATGCTAAAATAAAACGCCACTTCATCGTGGTTCAAGATGAAATAAATATGTCAAATTAACCCGATTTCTGCTATGCATGCGGCTTGTTAGGGCACGTCTATCTCCGTCGTGAACTTCACAACATAGACATCCTCGAAACCGATCTCCAATATAGGTCGTGGCTCCGAACAACACCGACAAAAAACAACACTAAAGACCATGACCAAGAGATCCTTCAGGAACGACACCAATTACTGGGGTTACGGGATAGGAAACAAAGCGGCAAGGCAAAAACAAGACTAGATTTTGACAACGCAGGCTCAACCGAGATGCACATTGATAAAATTCCAATCGATGTTGGAGGAGACATAACCAAAAGGAAAAAGGAAGGGACGTTTGGTTCACAGCCAAGCCAAAAGGTCCGACTTGTGGAGGCTTCGAGACTCAATCACTCTAATATTCAACAAGCGGCGAAGGTTGCCCGCCAACACCCATGAGCCTCCTAAGCCTTAACTGTTGGGGTCTCCACAAATCCCAGGCAGTTAGCTCACTTTGAAAGCTCTTCGGAGGATGTAGGCCGAGCGTGGTTTTTTTTTCCGAGACTAAGTCATCGTGCTCGGAAATGAGGGACCTTGTCAAACAATTGGATGATTATGATGGAGTTTACTAGATAGTAGGGGTCGTTCGGGCGATCTCGCAATGCTATGGAAGAAATCCCTTCATGTGACTTTGCTTTCTTGCTCGTCTAATCACGTGGATAGTGGGGCCCAAACCGCCCCCTATGGAGATTCACCAGAGTATGCAGCTACCCCGAACCGCAGCATAAACTTCAAACTTGTGACTTACTCCTAGACCTTAAACATCACTCGAATCTCCCCTCGCTCATTGGAGGGTGCCTCAATGAAATTTTATATAACTCTAAGAAAAAAGGAGGCCCCCCGAAGTCTCAAACTATTTAGGAATCCTTCCGAACTACCCTCGATGCTTGTGAACTGTAAGATCTGGGCTTTTCGGGACACAAATTTACGTGGTGGAATGAACAGTCGGGGTCTAAGTCGATAGAGGAGACACTAGACCGGTTCTGTGCTGATTCAAATTGGAGCGCCCTATTTCCCCATGCCCAAGTAACACACCTCGACAATGATTTTTTGGATCACCTCCCCATTCTTTTACAACCTACCGAGAAGCATAGCCAGTGGAAGAAAATTCGACGTCACCGTTTTGAAAACTTCTGGACCTTGGATGAAGGTGCACCAACTTTGTGGAAAATGCGTGGTTGCTACCTCGAAGCCCAAACCCCACCTCTAGGTGCATGGAAAAAATTGCTAGGTGTATGAAGGACCTAACCAAATGGAACTACAGTACCTTTGGCAATATCTAAAGCAAAATCAAGAAACTTTAAACCCGGCTTCAGTCACAGCTAACGCGAGTGAAAAAAAATGCATCTTTGAAGAGATGGGGGATCTAAGGAAAAAGGAGGAGGCTCTATGGTGGCAAAGATCTAGAAAGGACTTTCTCCATTACGGTGATCGAAACTCGGCATGGTTTCACCAACGAGCGAGTCAGAGAAGAAATGCTAATCACATAACCGAGCTTAGAGGACCGAACGGGAATATGTACACCCAAGCCCAGGATCTAGAAAGGATTGTGGTTGACTTCTAGACTAATATCTTCTCTTCGAACGGTGTGACAGATTTGGATACAGTAATCAGTAGAGTTCAGCTGAGGGTTATAGTGGCTACCAATGATATTCTGTGCCAACCATTCACTCCGGATGAGGTCTACCAAGCAATACTCCAAATGCACCCGGATAAAGCACCGTGGCATGGCAGGCTTAACCCCTTTTTCTACCCAAAATTTCGGCCCACAATGAGAGCTAACGTCACGTAAGCGATGCTTAATATTCTTCATGGAGGCGATTTTTCACCATCTCTCAACCACACCCACATTGTTCGGATTCCCAAGAAGCATAACCCAACTGACATTAACGACTTCAGACCAATAAGCCTCTGTAATGTTCTTTATAAGCTCGTCACTAAGGTTATCAGAAGCAGGCTTAAGACATGCCTCCTCAATATCTTATCAGAGAACCAGAGCGCGTTTGTTCCCGGTCATATGATTACTAACAATACTCTCATTGCGTTTGAGATCTTCCATGATATGCATACGCGACCCAGACCCAACAAGGGTATGGCCCTCAAGCTAGATATGGCGAAAGCCTTTGATAAGGTTGAATGGCCTTTCCTAAGACCGATTATGATCAAGTTAGGATTCCATACCGATTGGGTTGATCTTATCATGCAAATGGGCAACATTCTCATTCATTATTAATGGTGAACCCAAAGGACTCATAAAGCCCAGTCGAGGTATATAGCAGGGAGACCCTATTTCCCCTTACTTATTTATGTTCTGCACCGAGGGCCTCTCCTATTTGCTTAATGACATAGTTTCTCGTAACTTATTGCATGGTTACTCTATTTGTTATAACGCTCCTCCTATCTCTCATCTACTCTTTGTCACCGATTACATCATTTTTTGTGATGCCAGTAAGGCGGAAGCGGAGGTGATCAAATCCATCCTTCGCTGTTATGAAGCCACCTCAGGCCAAATGGTCAACCTTGACAAGTCTAATGTGATGTTTGCAAAGGGAATTGCTCCAGACAAGAAGAACGAAGTGCTACTCACTCTGGATATTCGAGAGATTCTCTCTTATGACAAATATCTCGGCCTACCAACCAAAATTGGAAGATCGAGAAGTAAGGCCTTCATGCCCCCTAAAGGACCGCATCTATAAACGCATTAACGGTTGGTTGAATAAAAATCTATCTTAGATAGGAAGGGAGGTCCTCATAAAGGTTGTGGCCCAGGCCGTCCCTACTTAACCCATTAGCATTTTCAAATTGCCAGGTAATCTCATTCACTCCATCTAATCCCGATATGCAATTACTGGTGGGGTCACGAGAATGGAAAATGGAAAATTCATAGGGTTTCGATGGATAAGATATGCCAAAGCAAGTTTTCAAGAGCGCTTGGCTTCCGGGACCTTGAAGCATTCAACCTTTCTCTTTTGGCCAAACAAATCTGGCACATTTTGCAAGCTGATCAGTCCCTTGTATCACGCCTCCTCAAGGCCAAGTACTTCGCTCACTGTGTATTACTGGATGCTGAATTGGGGACGAACCCTAGTTTCACATGGAGGAGGTTGCACCAAGCTCAGTGGGTAGTCGAGAAGGGATCCCGGTCGCTTGTGGGAGATGGATGGTCACTAAACATATGGGAGTTGAAATGGGCGCCACGGCCAAACTCATTCAAGGTCCTAACAGCAGTCAAGCCCGAAGCCCGTCTTTCGTGGGTCGCGGACCTAATCGACAAAAGCAATAGATTATGGTATCAATCTATGACTAAATCTTTATTCCTACCCATCGACGCCGAAATTATCCTCAGCATGCCTTTGTGCCCCTGCTGCCCTTGTGACTCCCTAACGTGGCATTATTCTACCTCTGGAGAGCTCATAATCAAGTCGGCGTACAAATTCATCTTGTGCCAGAAAGGCCAAACTTCCCCGAGTCCTAGCCTCGACCTATCGCATGGCTTCTGGAAAGAGATGTGCAGTTTATGCATTCCACCTCGTATGAAGGCTTTTATCTGGCAAGCATGTTCGGACTCGCTCCCCTCAAAAGGGGAAAAGGGGTTCTAGCGCACAAAATTCAAGAGATTGATGCTCGGTGTGAATTGTGTGGGTTGCCTTTTGAATCAGTCACCCACGCCCTCTTCAACTATCCTTATGCCGAGAACATTTGAGCCTCCACCTCGTTTATCGACCTCGTTCAAGATAGGCCCTTTCGTAGTGCGATAGATGGGATTGACGAAGTCAGAAGCTCCCACAAGGCCTTAATTGGATAGTTTGTTGCCATCCTTTGGGCATGCTTTAACTCTTGAAACAATTTTAACTTCCATAGATCGATCTCTCCTTCCTCACGAGTAGCATCAAAATCCCTTGAATTTGTCAAGGAATACCAGAATGTCTTGGAAACCACGTCTAGCCGCACTTCGTGCCCAAGCTCCTCATGGAGTCCTCCCCACTCGAGTTAGTTAAAATCAATTTCGGCAGTGGCAAGCTTGGGGAATGGGGAAGAGATTAGGGAGCCTTCAGCCGTGACTCAAATGGCAACATAATCTTCTCGGCAGTAAAGCAATCAATAGGGTTCTATGGTCCCGAGCATGACGAAGCACTAACATACAACTTTGCGTTGAGACAAGCCTGGGAACACGGTCTCAAGAAGATTATAGTCGAAGGTGACTGCAGCAGCATCATCTCTCATCTCAAGAAGCACACTATCCAAACGCCATCACAGGCTTTATTCTAAAAGATGTTCTGAGTCTAGCAAACAAGTTTGATTTCTGCAGCTTCTCTTTAGTTAGGAGATCAGGAAATTGAAAGGCTCATGCCCTTGCTCATCTCCAACCATTTTCCCCCACTTGTAGGGTATGGCTAGGGTATAGCTCATATCACCTCTCTGAATTGGCCTTGGATGATCTTGTATCCGGTTTGGATGATTAATGAAAACTTCCCGCTCTCTATCAAAAAAAAAAACAAGGAAAATCACTACAAAATTATGTTTAAAAGATATGGCTTATAATTTGTGGCTAATAACCTTCTTTCATAATTTAATCCCGAGCTAGTTTTCGGAATCCACATGGATTTATTGTTAAAGGATATTCTAAAGGAGGAATACTTTATGTTTGCTTAGTTATGATTCATGTCTTTTAAGGAGAAAAGATGTTTCATTCTCTTTTTCTAAGTTAAGCTTTTAAGCAAGAAAAGTTTTTTTGAATAAGCTAAAGCTAAACAACTGAACAGGAAAAAGGGAAAGGTATATTGAGCAGGGTGACTAAAAAGCATGAATTAATAATGGGTAAGTGATAGTCACACATATTATTTTACCAACTAATTTTCAACTTCTAAATGTCTTCCTAAAATATTTTATGGGGATCTATTGGAAACCATCTCTCTGCGCGCAATCACGTGTGTAGGGGTAAGGCTACCTACAACTGGATCTCCCCATACCCTACGAAAGTGGGACCCACATTGAGAGTTGTTGTTATTGTAAGTGATAGTCACAAATGTTCAACTAAATAGCATAAGCTAGTCACTTGGATATTTCAGTCCAATAGGACCACTTTGAACTTAATCAAGTGGTGGTTTATCAACAGAGAGATTAAAAATGAGTTTTAAAAAAAGCATACCAAAGGCACTTCTATCGCCCTTACTTTTTGCACTAGGTGCCTAAGCACATAAAGGAAACAATGATGCTAAGAAAATTTTATGATTGTTTACAAATTTTTAATGGATGTTTTAAGAATATTTTTAAGAGGGATCCAATTTACCATCCTATTACTCATCAACGAGGGGATCCAGAAGAGATACGTCCTCAATTGAACCTATATAAAAAGGGATTCCCAATGGGGATGTCTCCCTAACTAAAATAGAATTTTTAGGGGTACGAGTGTGCACCTTTCCAATCTCACACAAGTAAAAGAAATCTAGATAAGTTTGTCAATTGGTAGGATCGGACCAAGGTAACTTTATAAATACCTATTCAGGAAAGAATTATTATAAAAGGAACAAGGAAATCTTTACTTCCTTTGTCTAAAACAAAATGGATTTAAAATCGCATGTTTCCTCACTAGTCTTATAAAACATTAGTTGATAATATGGGATTAGATGTATTAAGCCTTTTTATAATTGTTTTGCATTTTGACTTTGGGTGATAAAAGCAAGGAATAATAAAGGAAACTAGAGTTCGAATATCGCTCCAAAGATGCAAAGTGAATAGCAGTAAACTTAGTGGTGGCTCTTAGATGCTACCAAAACAAATCGAGGGACTAGGTTTAAGATTTTTTTTTAAAGACTACGTTTATGTTTTTTTATGTTTTAAAGACCACATATGACTAGTTGTAATATCTAGAACAAAGTTATGATCCAAGTGTGTATCTAAACAAGCATGGTTATGAAAACATAAATGCGATCGAGCAAAGCATTTCTTGTGTTGATCACAAGCTTGCAGGAATGATATTTAGAGTCATTTTACTCAAAAGTATTTTCCATGCTCATGTTACTTCTAAAGTTAATGCCATGAAGATTCGAGTGTTTTTCTTTTGCATAACAAATCTCTAAGTTTGAAGATGATTTGGGGTGAAAAAAAATAAGAACAACCCATTACTTACTTATAAAAGGAACAAGGTTAGCATTCGCTTGGTGGTTTCATTGACCCTTTAAAAATAATCAAGTTACATGTATCTCATTACTGAAGAGTTATTAAGAAGATTTATGTAAAGCTGGCTTTGTTTCTCTCGAGAACAGCGGTAATGTCCCAACTGGAAACGGTTTTCCCTGCTACTAACTTCCTTATTACAATTAATGCTCATCATTTAATAAGAGTTTAAAAAGTTAGGGCTTTACACTATAAGAGAACTCCACAAACTATAGCCACTTAACTTAATCCAACATGCTTAAAAACCTAGAACGTAATTGCTAAGCATGTCTTTGAAGATTTGATTAGTTATTTTTGTCTATCCATCGAATTTGGGGTGGTATGACGAAGTAAAACTGAGCTTAGTCCTAAATAACCTTTGGAGTTCTCTCCAAAATTAATATAAAAATTTAGAGTCCTTGTCTAAAACGATGCGACTAGGTATCCCCATGAAATCATACCATATCCTTAATACATAGCTTTGCTAGCCTTTGCACTCCTAATTTCCTTTAATAGCCACAAAAGGTGTGGATTTTGTTAGTTGACTGACAATGATGCATATAGCATCCATACCTCCCATGGTAGCTGATGTGGAGTAAGATCCAAAACTACCCACCTAAAATCACCATTCAAGGCCACCGTGAAAACCAAGCTTTCATAGCAAACTTTATGTGCATATTGCTAAAATTGAGTTAATTTTTCAATCAAAATTGGGTTAATTTGGATAGTATTCATAATCTTTGGACTCCTTAATGAGTCTAATTTGCATCTGTGAAGTCATTAGGGATCATGGTTCACTTACTAGAGGTAAATTATGTTAAATAAAGCTTCTAGTACAAGCTCTCCAAGATTTTCAGTTTTGCAAGCTAGTTCTAAGATACTCGTTGGATGACCAAATGAGCTCAAAAATTCGTGTTTTTTGCTATGATTGGGTACCCTCGATGTCTATGTTCCAAAAGGTAGGGGAACACATCCAATTACAACTATATCCCAAGTTATGAGGCAAACACAAACAAGGCAAGTCTAGTTTTGTAAATTTTTGATCATGAACTTCTTTGGGCAATCAAATGAGTATCCTTCTGTGGATAGTTAGTGCATATCCCTAGATATTTCTCATTTGAAGATAACCACCAATTTTCTCCATCTACATATGTTGAGGATGCCTCTAAGAAAGGAAATGTACAGAAAATTTTCAACTCTTATAATGTGACTATTGGTCTTCCTTTTCTTTCTTTTGGTTATACAACTAGCTAGACTTTCACTAATTGTTTTTCCTTGTATTTCTATCATTTGTTTCTAAGCTTGGATAGAGTGATGCCTAACCACATGGGCTTGATAACCTTGTAAATTGTAAGCTTTTGGTTTTGAGTAAAGGCAAGAACGAAGCTTTTATTTGAATTTTTCTCTCTCTAAAAACCCTACAAAGCCTTTACCCAAGGAGTTCCTTTTGGTAGTGGTTTGAGGTCTATTCTTCAGAGAATAGCTAGGTAGTTTAACCTATAAAGCTACTCTTTTGGAATACATGTATCTCATGTGCTAATGATACCTTTAGTATGAATATATGTTCTTTGTTTCTTTTTCTTTTCCCATATAAAAACCCCAAAAATACAAAACTATTTACCCTATTTTATTGATCTTAATCTCATCCTTGGAGTTGAGGTTCAATTCGTGTCATTTGATATTAGAGCAAAGAGATCCTTATATAGGTAAGATTCTAATCTTCAGACATTGTATTTGATTTATTGCTTTCTTTCATGTTATTTGTCGATATTTTGTTTTGAACTTCTTCCTTTAATCTTCCCACTTAGTCTAACCAAAAAAAAAAACCCCAAGAAAGAGCACAAACATACTTCCACTTGAAACATCCCTTATGTTCACAAAAACCTTTATAAAAATGGCCAAATCCATGCCTAAACACTTGGCATGGCCTAATCGTGTTGATCAGCACACCAATTCCACTTCTTTAGGCAGCCACTTTTCACTTTGGAAGCTTGGCATGGTTTGACCGTACCTCTTAGCAAGCCAGCACCACTTCTTGTTTTTTGACATTTTCCATAATTTTATCCCCTTCTTTGCTTAGAACATGAATGGTAAAGGTAGTCTCTATTGACCAAGCACCTAATATGAGAAGAGATAAATCCATACTTGATCTTTAAGATCAAGTGAGGAGGTTCTCAACTTAAATAGCACAAGTAAAGGAGGTTACAAGATATCCACCTTGTTTTGAATGTAGTTTGGACCCAAACCACAACTTAAGATGGGTACAAGCACTTAAGGGTTTATCTTACGGGTTCTTTGGATAAACATGTTTTCATAATAGCCACATGAAAACTCCAAGGTTTTGGCCTCTATCAGTTTAGATGTCTTAGGAGAGAAAGCTATTGAGGGCAAGCCTAGAATCAAATATTGGAGATTGAAAAAATCATATATGGATGTGATGATGGAGTT
>JACYFF010010365.1:45039320-45087371 GCA_017589665.1 Selenicereus undatus | reverse complement strand
TTTCATTCCTCCCTCACATGCTTGATGCCTCACAACCATCATTTTATATGCCCATTTTCCTTTATTTCCCTTGATTGTATCTTCCTTTTGTTAATAAGCTAACTCACTTCAATTGAGTCATAGCTTGAGGCCTTGGCAGATACATCATGTGAGGCCCTACTGAGATCTATGCTTTGAAGCGGGAGTCATCAAGGTTCAAGAAGAGGTTAAGGTCCAAATAGAAAAGGAAGATTTATCATTAGAAAAGAGCTTCCCTACAGCTCCTAGTCAATTGGACAACTCAATAGTTCCTCACATTCAAAAATTCACGGAGGGCCAAGTTCAAATACAACAAGTTGAGGCCTTGAGGTTCAACCTTAGGAAGAGAGCCATGACTTTAGACTTGAAAAAGAAATTTAAGAGGAGGCATTTGAGGATGAGCAAGAAAGATATGAATGCTCTTTTTAAGCCCCTACCATGGTAGAGGAACTAATCACACTTATTGTTTAAGAAGATAAACAAGTCTTGAATGAAGACACCAATGATATCAAAATTCACCCCCCCCAACCACCACCACTATATTAATGGGCCTACCCTTTTCTCACAAATTACTGGTGGCTCACCCATCCAATACCTTTGACATATCTTGTGATAATTATGTTGGTGCTTTTAATAAGCTTTAGGGTGGTGAAGATTATCAGCATGAATTTCATATTAAATTATCCCCTCAGTTGTTAAGAACACCTAAGTAGTCAAACAATATGGAGTCCTTAGTGCTTTGGTGTTGTTGAACTCAAATGGGTACAGTCATCCCTCATGGCTAATGATATTTGGAGATCAAGCATTTGACTACAAGGATATGAGGGAAAATCTTTTAAAATAAGGGAGTTTGATACAGAACAAGATCCAAAGGTAACCTCCTAGAATTACCACTCAAGGCTAATGTCAAAACCAAACTTTCATAGTGAACCTTGTGCATATTTTTTCAAAAGTTAGTTAATTTTTAACATCAAATTTGGTTAATTTAGATGGTATTCATACGATTTCAACTCCTAAATGAATCTAATTTGCACCCATAAAGGCATTAGGGATCATGATCCACTCATTAGTGGTGTGTTCAGGCTCAATATACATAAAATTTCTACCTAATTCTGCCTCGATTTAGCTCATAATAATTGTTAAATTATGTTTTTTTTTATTAGTAATTTGTTGGTTTTATAGGTAATAAAGAGAATTGCTTAAATAGTGGACAATGGATGTAAAGTGCGTTGAAAGTTAGATAAGTTAACCTTGGTTAACTCTAGCGGGCAACCCATGATAATCATGAAGCAAGCCTGGATCAAGTGCCAGCAAAACAAAGAAGAAGAAGAAGCCAGAAATGTAGCACTGGCTATGCACGCCATACTCCACTCTTGTTCTGTTCTTAGGCTAAAATCTAGAAATTTGGCATAGCCTACCTACGCCACATGGCACGACCACGAGCTGACCGTGCCAAGTCTGCTGATTTGGGGTCTATTTAGACACTCTTCCCTATTTATGTATTTAGCTAGGTTTTTTACAAGAGCTTTAAGTAGGTTTTTAGGTAGGTTTTGGGGTAGATTACTTCTTGTATTTTCACAAATACTCTCTCTGTTTTCTTACAAATTTAGCTTTATTTTATAAATTTCTTCATTTAATTTCATAATTTATTTTGTTTCTCAATTTCATGCTTTGAATAATAGATTTTGGAGTTAATCTTATCTTATTGTTTGGTAATCATGTTTTTCTCACTCTGTTTAACCTAATCACTTTCTCCTTTCTCTCAACCTTCAAATTTCATGCTCTTCTCTTCCCATTTTAACTTAGGGCTTAAACTCCATTTTTAAAGATCAAGTTTTTGGTTCATTATGGGTTAGATTAGTATTTATTAGGGTAGGTTAGCGAGAATAAGTGAAAATCAAGCCACAAATTTTATCCATTGGCTCCAAACAATGGAGGCCAACCTCCATTGTTAGATTTTTTGAGCTTCAGAGGTATTCCATTTTCTCTCTTATCTCTTAGGTAGTTGATTTAACGATTTCATGGTTAAATTAGATGCTTTGTTATCTCTTTGCTAGTTAGAATGAAATTTTGTGTTGACTGTGCTGATTGTGCTTTGATTTAGATTATTTTAACAAATTATGTTTAGATTAGAATTAGTAAGTATTTAGTTTAGTTAATCATATTTAGTCACATTTATTAATTGGGATTAGACTCACAAGTCACTTGATTTCAACACCGTCGCAGAGGATGATAACTTGTCCACTTTACACCCCCCAAAACTACCTAAGAAATTGGCGCCATTGCCGCGGACAGGGTGCAAAATTAAGTCACTTCTTGTAAATATGCCTCATGTTAGTTCATTGTGTGCAAGTATGATTTATTTAATTATTTCTTCATTTTGTCTTTTGAGTTATAGAGTATCTACTTATTTTAGGATATTGAAAAATAACAAAAAATTATAAAAGTCAAAAGTTCAAAAAAATTGAAAATCTAAAGAATCAAAAAGTTGTGGCTCACTAGATGCAAATGATGTGTTTGAGAATTTTGTTGATTCTAATGTCATTAATGCTGAGAATTCCACTAGACTTGATGAGCCTATTCTTGAAAGAGTTGAACTCGACCCACTACACTCATTGAGGATCACTTGTATCCTCCCGAACTTTCCCACAATCATGTTTTAAGCTCCTTCCTTTCCCTAAGGATGTGACATTTGAGTTTAACTTGGATTATGCTAGCATGCTTCCCACATTTACTGGCTTTGAGGATCCTTATTTGTTTATTCGTGAGTTTTAGCAAGTGTATTCATTGATTTACATGCCTAGGGTATCAGGCCATATTGTGAGGATGAAATTCATTCTCTTTGCTCTCAAAGAGGATGCTAAGAGGTGGATGTATGGTCTTAAGGTTAGTTCAAATAAATCTTGGGATTTTTTTGTTAATATCTTCCTTAGATTATACTTTCCCACTAGCAACACCATTAGGCTTACAAATGAAATCCTCTCTTTTGTCCAACTTGAACATGAGCCTGTTTAGAAGTGTATGAATAGGTTCAAGGAGCTTCTCACTCAATGCCCTCACGATGATTTAGAGAAATGGAACTTGTGTCAAATTATTTATCAGGGTTGGATGTGCGTACTAGTATTATGGTAGAATCTATGTGTGGGGGAAGTTTCTTTGAAAAATGCTACTGAGACTTGGAATTTCCCTGAGGATTTAAGTGAGAAGACGTATGAGAGGGAGATAATTAATGAGGCTCGTAGTCTTGGTTTTTTTAATTTATATTGCTTATAAGGGTAAGTTACCAAATCATGGAGTATGTGAAAACATCATAGTTAATTATGGGAGTCAACTTACAACTCCTCCTTTTCATCCCCCTTAATCTCATGATTATGTCACCTCTTCATTTGTTTATGAGCATTTCTCAAACCATGGTGTTAGCTCTTGCCTTCTCTCTCATGTTCAATTTTTTTTATGAGGATGTGAATGACTTTTCTTTTGCCTCCTCGGCACTCTTTCCTTGTCTTGAGACTTACAAATCTATGGGTAATTTAGAGGGTAATACGGTTATTGATACTCATCCACCACTTTAGTTAGCTTCCTCTGGAGAGTTTGACGGAAGTGAGAAACTAGTGGCTAAGGCTAGTTAACATGACACAGTTGTGGATTCTGAGGATACCTTAGTTGGAGAGGAACATTTTCTTAAGGAGACATTTTTAGAGGACTCTTATGATGTGGAGATTGTTGCAATTATGCCTTGTGATGTAGAACCTATTGATCCCATCTCCATTAAGTCTCCTACTAAGCCCATCCCCTCCTCTATTGTATTACCCTATCTCCTCCCTATCTGGTTCGCTCTTTCATCGATCCCTCAATGTCTACCTTAGCTGAGCCCGAGACTTGTGTGATAGATGCCGATAGTTTAGATCAGAGTTGTTAGCCTAATGTAATTATAGGACTTGAGGATTGGGTAGAGGATTAAGGATTCATACCTAGTTTGCGCTTTCATGCCTTTTGTTAAACTTCTAGGCCCTTATCCTTTACAGTGAATGATGTTGGGCATGTGCATAATTTTTGTGATTGGGCCCAAAGCTTTGATAAGCTCAAGAGAGCTCTCACTTCTATTCCGGTGATGTGCTTTCTTTGGACATCCTCCTTGCTACTAATGGCTTTCACTAGTTAGAGGATTGTTCAAGTTCATTTGATAAATTGGTTCGGGCTTTCATGGGGATTGATATAAGTGCAACATGATTATGATATGGAGTGGTTGATGCTCCTTGGCTCTCCTGTAGTAGATCTTGGTGAGGCATAGTTTAGGTGCACTTGGCATATGACTTCGTATAATCTTCTAATGATTCTCCCTTCTTTTATCATCTTTCTCTTTTTTGTTTTTGTTTAGTTGTGATATTATGTTGTGATTTTGTTGGTGATCAATATTAAGGTAAAACTTGGGATATTGTTTAGTAGATTGATGGCTAAGATCACAATTATGCATCTTGTGTATGTTTTTCATGTTTTATTATTCATGGTGTTTTTGGCTTTATATATGCTTATAGTTGGTGGTTGTGTTCTTGGTTTTTGCATATATGTGTGTCATGTTAATGGCTATGAGTCATTTTTTTCTTTCTATTTTCATTTTGTATATATCTCATTCTTCTCTTCTTAGGTCTCTTGGTTTTGTATGTATGTGGTTTTGGAGGCCCTTTCATGGATATTGTGTATTTTGGGGTTGGTTGTGACTCATTGGCTCCCAATAAGGACATTGTGAGATTTAAGTTTGGGGTTGGAGAAGTCATATACCAATTTGTACATAGTTTTGTGAAAATGTTTCATTTTTTATATAGGTTTTTTTTGGCTTTAGGGACATTAATGCCTTTTTTATTAGTTTTGATCTCAAATGGCTTGGTTGCTAGCTTTTATATAAGTAGAACATGCATGAGGGAACACTTGCTTATAGTCTAATTTTTTATTTTTTATAATAACTCCATCTCACATGTGGGATATTGTGCCTACCTTGTACACTTGAACATTGACTCTTCGCTTTAGTTTTTTAAAATTTGGATTTGAGGACATTCTATTTGATTAGTTGATTTCAGACTTTCCCTTTTAAAAAAAAAAGAAGGAGAAAAACAAGAGTGGGAAAGAGAGCTTGACTTCGAACCTCTGTTTGGGCTTGAGCAAGTGCTTTGGAGTTCCACCCTAATTGGTGAAGAAGTCCAAACATGTGCTAAGTTGTCCCTCTAGGAGTTCAAGGCCAAATAACTCAAGAACTACCCACCTGGGCAAAAGGGCAAAAAGAGACAAGCGAGAAAAAAATGGACGGGAAAGAAAACAAAGGTGAGGTTGGTCATCTAATAAAGGAGTCTATTAACTAAGTAAAAATGACCTTTTGGCATTGTTTTAGCCTAGCATTAAGAGTCAATATACTTTGTGCAGAGCACTAAGGTATACATATTGTGTCATTGTGTAGTGTGTGGTGAAAAATGAGAGTTGGGGTGCAATTATAGCCTAAGTGTCTCTTGATTGTATGCTTTGCTTGTAAATGACTTAGCAGCTAGGTTGTCACGAGTAGAATCAATTTAGATAACTGCATATTTTCCCCTTTACCTTGTATATATGCTATGCTTTTGAAAAAGTCCAAAATATTTTGAAGATTTTGTGGAGATTTCTTCTACGAACATTCACGAGACCTCACTCACCAACTTTGGGGAACCAAAGGGATTAAAGGGCTTTTTGCACACGCTGAATACAATCATGATTTCTATGAAAATGAGTTAGGTTTTAGTAGTTTTGTTTGGTGTGAAGTATTTATTTAGGCTCAATATGCATGAACTTTATACCTCATTCGACCTCGATTTAGCTTATAATAATTCTTAAATTAGGTTTTTTATTAGTGTTTTGTTGGTTTTATGGGTAATAAAGATAATTGCTCAAATTGCCGATAATGGGTGCATACTATGGCCCTATTTGGCAAACAGTTGTTAGCTGTTTGTATTAGCTGTTAGCTGTTAGCTGTTTGCGTTAGCTGTTTGTATTAGCTGTTTGAATTAGCTGTTTATTGAAAAATTGTTTGGTAAAATTAGCTGTTTCTGATAAAGTTGTGAGACAAAAAGTTAATTCTTCAAAAAGCTCTTGCAAAAAGCTCATGGAATTAGCTTTTTCAACTTAACTTTTTGGATCCAAAAAGCTCTTTTAAAAAGCTCTTTCACCAAACACTTAAGTTAGCTTTTTTACCTAGTCAAAAAGCTAATTTTGGTCAAAAAAGCTCTTTTTGACCAAAAAGTTCTTCAAAAAGTTGTTTGCCAAACAGGACCTATGTTGAAAGTTAGACAAGTTAACCTGAGTTAACCCTAGTGGACAACCTGGATAACCGTGAAGCAAGCCCTAATCAACTGCCATAATTCTAGCACAGACTACCCATGCCACATGGCACGCTCGAGCTAGAATTTTTCATGTTCTGTTCTCATGCTGAAATCATGAAATTTGGCACGGTCTACCATGTGGCATGATCCTGCCCAGTTCGTTAATTCAGGGTCTATTTAAACTCCCCTTATCCCATTTGTGCAATTAGATTGGATTTTTAGTAGGGTTTTAAAATAGGTTTTTAGGTAGGCCTTAGGGTAGATTACTTCTTATAGCCTCTCAAATCCTCTTTTGAAGCTAATTAAAGCTTTAATTTTAATGGTTCTATTTGCATTCTCTCTTTACTTTCTTGCAAATTGAGGTTTATTATACAATTTTCTCCATCGAGTTTCACAATTTGTTTTGTTGCCCAGTTTCAAGCCAATTGCATACTGTGAGTCCTTGTCCACCAATTCCACCTCAACAATTGCCGCACCAGTGTCATTAATGGCTAAGCATTGGTCGGCATCTCGCCGGCAAAAGCCTCGCCCCTATCCTTCTTCGGTAGGATGAATCATCGACTGGTGTTGCTGGTAATGTAGGTGAGCTGAGACAGAGGTGATAGGACAAGGACAGGGGTCGCAGAAACAGGCAACCGGTCTGTACTGTTGGTGTACAACCCCCCAACTCCCCTGGTCTGTTATTTGTCCTTGATACTACTTATTCTCTTGACGTTCCTTGTCGAAGCGGTTTTGTGGTCCAGAAAACGTTGGTATTGCCTCCCCCAAGCGAACAGTCGTACCTTGAAGATTGGTTGACGACTACAACACCCCTCCTTGAACCCATTACGTGATTTCAATAGTACCATTGAAGCACATTCTCATGGATCCTACTCTGCTGTTGGGAAGACTAGGCTTCAGGGGTCACAGCTCTATTTTATTTTTTGACTTTGGTTTGTGTTCAACGGGTCAAACACGATCATAACCCTATTGCAATCGGTGTTTTTAGTTCTTTTAAGATTTATTATATTTATTTTATTTATCTATTTATTCTATTTCAGGCGGTTCCATCTTACATTACGTGTGTCTTTGCTTGAAATCCATCCTTCATTTGTTTAGGTTTAGCATTTGGTTTTAACTAATTTTAGGTACTGATTTCATTGCCGAGTTATTGATCTCATCTTTCACAAATTATTGTGTGCAACCGGGTGGACAAATTAATTTGTGTGCAATCAGGTAGACATCTCATTTGTCCACCTGGGCCTACAATTATAGTCATATTTCTCCTTTGTTTTTGTTTTCATGATTTATTTATTTTTGGTTCATTTTGTCCACCTTTTTTTAACACATTATTTAATCGGAAGTTTGATATAATATGTTTGTCTTTTTCATCCTCTATTTTTTTATATATTAAAAGAATTTATATTTGTTAAAAAAAATCTTTCATCCTTTTTGTCATATTTTCTATTTCTTAGTTCATTGTTTCTTAATTTTATAACATATTTTTTCTTGTTTCTTCTTTCTCTTTTTCTTTTGTATAAGCAAATATGGAGAAGGCCAATGAGTAAATACTTATTATTTACTTCACATATTTGGGACTGGCACATTGTAACTGCCCCCCCCCCCCCCCCCCCCAAAAAAAAAAAATGCACACACATTTTTTAAAATTCTTTCATTAAAATATTAAGGCATACACTTATATTTACATTATGGATCTATGTTCACTATTTTTGTATAAAAACCCTAATTTTTAAGATAAACATTAATTAAAAATTTGTATATTTATTATCCGTATTTTTACTCAATAAAAGCATAGAGATTTATTATAAAAATAAACAAAAATAAGAAAAAAATTCACTGCAAATTTTTATATGTATGGATATAGCATTAGTAAGCAATACTGCATATGCTAGTGAGTTATATAATATATTTAATGAGGAATACAATGTTAGTAAAAAATATTTATATTGTCTTTTATTATGACATAAGCAAATTCCTACTATACATATTTAGTCATTATAATACAAATATAATCCAACTCACTAAAAATATGTTATAACTCACTAAATATAAGTTATAGCTCACTAAAAGGCGGATATATAATACCTTAGAATATGAACAAAAAAGTATATGTGCTAACTAAAACTGTGTACTATATTGTTTGTTCACTTCTTTTTTTATTATGAATAATTAGTAGTCCACGCTAAATCATATTGGCCACAAAATACATTTTATAGCTCACTAAATATATATCATAGCTCATTAAATAAATAGCATAGCTCACTAAAAAGAATAATACAGATAGCCAACAAATAATATTGTCAAGTTCTTAGGTTATGTTATAGCTCAATCATTTTTTACTATCACATAAGGGTGTTTGTATTATATTTTGTGAGTATAATACAAATGTAATGAACTCATTAAATATAGTCCAACTCACTAAATATATGTCATAACTCACTAAATATATGTCGTAGCTCACTAAAAAAATATAGATAACTAGAATATAGTTTAGTGAGTTTTAGATGCACAATAACATTTTTTTTTTAGTACAATAGCACATTTTAATAAGTTATATAGTATTTTTACTAAGTGAAACCTGGGGTACATAAGATGCATTGGTCTTGATCTATCCGCTCAAGTATGTTTAGTTCACTAAAACTGTGTCACAACTCACTGAAATATTATAGTGAGCTACACGCCATTTAGTGAGCTGAAATTCGATTGTACAATCGTTTTTGTACAACCGGTTGTATGATATAACAACTCACTAAATAAATATCATAACTTACTAAAAAAATATAAACAACTAGAATATAGTTTAGTGAGTTTTAGATGCACAATAACATTTTTTTTAGTACGGTAGCACATTTTGATAAGTTATATAGTATTTTTACTAAGTGACACTTAGGTACATAAGATGTATTAGTTTCGGTCTGTCTGCTTACTAAAAGTATATATTAGCTCACTAAAACTGTGTCTCAACTCACTAAAATATTTTAGTGAGCTATAAATTTTTTTTAGTGAGCGAAACTAGGTGCATAGCAGCATATTTTAGTGAGCTACATAGTATTTTTAGTGAGCTGAAATCCAGTTGTATAATTACATCTGTACAATCGGTTGTACGATATAACAACTAGTCATCTTTAGTGAATATTTTATTTCTTTGCGCTCCATCTCTGTTTTTTTATTCACTTATTATTATATATAGTTGTTGCCTATTTGGTTTTTTTGGTCATTGTTCAAACCTTATTTACGATCTTGAGCAGTAATTTGCGTGTGTTTATTTGGTGTTTTCTTCACTTATTATTGTATATAGCTATTCTTCTGTTTTTTCATGTATTGGTGCCAACATTTTAGTATTAGTTTAGGGTAGTCTTGTAGTCCTTTCCCATCGTCCCCTAAATTGGTTGCTGTTTATTCCTTTTGGTGTTCACGCGGTACATTTCAAATCTTTTTGCACCCTCTGTTACATTACTAAAGGGCCTGCTATTTTGTTGGTAAATCCTAATTAATTTATCAACTTTAACTTACTTTAGTCTATTTGAAATCACTTCAACCCACTTCAATAAAAAAAAAATACCAACTTCAACCCATTCAATAAACTTCAACCCACTTCAACTCATCTCCTTTAAAAATTTTCAATTTGTAAATTATCATCCAAAAATTAATTATATTTTCAACCAAAAAAATATCATTAGTAACTTTTACACACACATACACATATATATAAATATATACACACATACATACATACATACATACATACATACAAACATACATGCATGCATACATACATATACATATAAAAATTTCCTTATTGGACACATTAAAAAATGTCATAAATATTTTTTCTTTTGATGTAATATGTTATAAATTATTCAAAATTTGATAACATATTAACATTTACAACATGATTTTATTAAATTATTAAAACAAATGCAATCTACAAATTTACTAAATTTTAGTTAATTTTTAAATTATGATAAATATTATATCAAAAACTAACTATAAAACAAAAGTTATTTTCACTCTTTTACATTAACCACTTTCTACCCACAATACAAAGTAAATATATATATCAACTTCTTCCAACTTCAACTCACTTCAACAACCCAAAAAAAAAAAAAAATCAACTTCAACCCATTTCAACCCACTCTTACCAATCTCAACCAACTTTACCAATTTTGCAACCCCTATTTTTCAATGAAAAGAACAGGTCTAAGTGTGCCATTGTTTTTGTTTGTCACCTTCACTTGAGTGGTAGTATTATACCCTTTGTTTACCATTTCCTAAGTCTTAGGTATGGGCTTTAAAGTGTTTTTAAATTTATTTGGTCTGATTTTAATTTCTCCACTAAGTCGTTTATTTATTTAGTTATTTATTTATTTCTATATTTATTGATTTGGTTTGGTCTAGTAACTGTATTATAGTAGAGTGGCCTCCTGGAGTAAGTGCATGTGTGCTTTGTATTGACTCGTCTTAGCATCTTTTTCATTGCCATTAGTATTAGTGTTGTGGTTGTTATTATTGCGTTTAGTGTTTGCAATATTGTTCTTATTATTATTGTGAAGATTATTATTGTCGTTGTTGTTGTCGTTGTCATTGTCGTTTTCGTTGTCATTGAGCTGCTTTTCTTAATTTATTACATCCCCTTCTCTAGTGGCAAGTAATGTAGTACTTAGGGCCTGACCTCCAGGAGGGAAGGGGTTAGGAGCAAATATGGAGTCGATGGGATGTGTTTTGCCTCATGGAATACTGGGACCCTTACGGGCAAGTCTACTTTGCATAAGCAAAAGATTAACATAGCATATATCTAGGAGACTAAGTGGATGGGTGCCAAGGCAAAGGATACTCATGGGTATAAGCTTTGGTATTCGGGCTTTAATAGAGCCAAAAATGGAGTTCGTAATTTAATCGATAAGGTGTTAGTTGAGTAAGTTGTTCAGGTGTGGCATAAGAGTGGCTGCTTTATGTTTATCAACTTGGTAGTAGGTTCAGAGTTCTTTAATGCAGTGTGTGTTTATGCTCCTCTAATAGAGTTGGAAGAAGATACTAAGAGGCTATTCTGGAAGGACTTAGATGACATTATCCAAAGCATACCATCGGGTGAGAAACTTGTCACCAGAAGTGATTTTGATGGACATATGGGAAGAATTCAGGATGGTTATGAGACAATACGTGGTGGTTATGGCTATGGACAAAGAAAAAATGCAAGGGTGTCTATTCTGAACTTTGGGGTTGCGTGTGAACTCTTGATTGTTAACTCGTATTTCAAGAAGAAAGAAGAATATTTGGTGACTTTGAAATGTCGCAACGCTAGGACACAAATTACTATTTCTTGATGAGGATGAACAATAGGAGAGTGTTTAAAGATTGTAAAGTGATACCAAGTTAGTGCTTGATGATGCAATGCAGGTTGCTGGTTATGGATCTAGAGATTAAACATTTAAAGTGGCTGAAGAGAAGTGTTGGAGACTTTAAGATTCAATGGTGGAATCTAACTACTAACAATGCAACTAAGCTAGCCGAGAATATCAGAGCATAAGGTAATTAGGACGTAGTTAGGGATGCGGACAAAATGTGGGGAGAGATGGCAGAATGTATTCAGATGTTGGCTAAGGAATTCTTAGGAGTCACTAAAGGGGAAATGTAAGAATGAAATGAGTTTGGTGGTGGAATAAAGAGGTGAAGAAAACAGTAAATGCAAGATGAGAGGCTTACATTGTTGTAGTAAGTAGTAGGACAGAGAAGGAAAAAGAGGTTAATATAGTGAGGTGCAATATTGTCAAAAGGCAAGCTAAGAAATCAACCATGGTAGCAAAGAACAATGCTTACGAAAACTTATATCAGAAGCTAGAATTTAAAGAAAGTGATAAGGAAGTCTTTAAACTGGCAAGGGCTAGAGAAATAAGAACTAGAGATTTGGGTAGTGTTGGGTGTAATAAAGATGAAGATGGGAAGGTCATAATAGAGGACTCCAAGATACAGGATAGATGGCAAAGCTATTTTATAAGCTCATTAATGAAGAGAAGTTTGGCATCTCCCAACAGAGACTGCATTAAGGGTATGAGTGCAACAAACTCCAGACCCTCTCATCATATCACCAAAGATGAGATCAAATATGTGTTAAGGAAGATAAAGGCTAGAAACGCGATCAGCCCATATAGTATCCCAATGGAAATAATTTGGAAGCGTTCGGGCGAAGAGGGCCTTGATTGGGTAATGAGATTTTTTAATGCTATATTTAGGACTGCAAAGATACCACATGAATGGGTATTTAGTACAATTATCTTATTACACAAGAACAAAGGCAATATTCAAAACTATAATAGCTATAGAGGTACAAAATTGCTTAGCCACACAATGAAGTTGTGTGAAAGAGTGATTAAGAAAAGGTTGAGGGAGGATGGGAGGATTTTGGTGAACCAGTTTTGTTTTATACCAAGTAGGTTGACCATAAAAGTCATTCATCTTATACGAAGGCTCATGGAGCTTCAGAAGGATGGGAAAAAGGACCTCCAAACGTTGTTTATTGACGTAGAAAAAGCTTATGAGAAAGTACCCAAGGAAGTACTATGGAAGTGCTTAGAGAAGGCCCCCTATTAGGCTCCTTATCGTAAGGAAGGCCTAATGACCAACTGGCCCAGGGGAAGGGGAACAAGTTGTCAAGGCCTAAGGCCCAACCCACACTCTTTTTATCTCCTAATAAATTGGCAATGGAATGTTGCCTTCCCCTTATTAGAACCTAGGTGGGGAGGGTGGGCCAAGAACAGTGATGTCAATATGCTTCTAGCATATCGACATGATAATCTATGTATAGACACATATTGCCATCCTTCTGTTGTTACAAATAGAACAGTGTTCCCCAAAGTGAAACTCGGGGTCCAATAAGCCTTATCTAATAGCTTGCCTAAGTTTTGTCCAAAAAAAAAATCCTCTAATTGAATCTTCAATTATCTCAATTTAGTTAAAGAGATGTGAAAGGGAGCTCTATTAAAGGGGTGCCTTTAGGGATAAGTTGGATTTTAAAGTCAATCTCTCTTTTAGATGGGACGCATAGGACGTCATTTGTGACAACAATAGAAAATTCAGATATAACAAGGATGTCTTGAATGTCAAGCTTAGCTTTTGGTTTGGACTTAACACTACATAAGTATCCTATGCATCCTTTTCTAAACAACCTTTGTGCTTTCTCAACATACGTAACCTTATATCAATTTTGGCATTTTCCCCTTAAAGTAGACTTTACCATCATCTAGACTTTTTTATGATAACTTTATGGCTTTTAAAGTAAACTTGGGCTCAATGTTTCTTTAACCAGTCCATTCGTAAGATTAAGTCAAACTTATAGATGTCAAATTACATGAATGCCTTAAAATGTCTCACCTTTTAATGATAATGGTCATGCTTTATAAATGATAGGACATAAAATGATTTCTCCAATAGGGTTGCCAATGGCCATGTTAACTTGTATTTTCTAGTAATGTAACCCTATTTGAGATGTTAATGATGCAAGTATACAAGCGTGAGATTCAAAAAATGCATTTAAAGGTTGAGGATTCAAAAGAAGGGTAGCCATTTATCACCATATTACAACAGCCCATGCCAAAGTGTACTGCTTCTTTTCTTACCATAATATGCATTTTTCCAACATTGCTAACCTTACCCTACTGATAGGATAGCTTGTTTCCAGTAGCCTTGTAGGAAGGATTGATGGAGTAGCGACATAGATTAGTGCCTACTCCGTAGTCCTTAATGGCATGATTTAGGTTGTTACACTCTTGCAAGGTCCCTTAGACTTGGTTGATTCTCCCTTCTTAGAATGTTGCATAGGAGCAAAATTTCAATCCTGATTAGTTTTCTTTCTTGAGTTGTTGGAGTGGTAGCCCTTAGAATCCACTTTCTCTCATTTCCTCTTTGACTACTAGATAATTTAGTTATATTGTTAGCCCTCCTAATGCCAATTGCTCGATTATTGAGTTCTTGACAAGTGGTTATGGGGTGCCTTGGCAAATGGTAGTGAACTGTTGCTTTCTCAAAAATAAGCTTTATTTTTCATCTTGTTAGTCACCACAACTTCAAAGACTAACCTAGCTAGCTCCTCACATTTAGCATCATATTCCATCACAAATATGTTAGAATCTTGCTTGAGATTGAGGAACTCGTCCTTCCTTCGGCGATGTAAGGATGTAAGATAGTATTTTCAGTTAGGAGGGTCGTAGAAGAATTCTAATCGAGTTTTCTAGATCAACTGGATCTACCTTCCCATTGTAGAAGCTCGATTTCTGAGTGATTACTATGTCCACCAATTTCCCATGGTCTATCTCAAATGACTCGGTGTTAGGAGTGGGTTGCATGACCCTCTTCAGTAGTTCATCGAGCAATTGTTTATGATTTCATTAGGGGGCACAAAACATCCTAAACTTGATAGGGCTTGTAGCACGTTGTCTCGAGATTGGTCCAACACCTTGCTAGCTTGAACACAAACACTTAGTTTTTTTTTTTTTTTTGCCTTTGGAAAAATAACTAAGGAAAAAAAAACAAGAAATCAGCACCAATGTTAGAGAACGACAAATTTCATTACTAAGCAAAATTTCAGTACATGACTGAAGTAAGTTCTACGGCTCTCTAATATCTCATTTCTCCACTTTTGGTTTTTTTCCCCCTCCACTTTCACACTAACTAGGTTTATGTCTTTGTTATCACAAGGTCATAGTATATCAACAACTTTTGTTTTTAATCAATCAACCCTCACCTTCTCTAACTTATGATGCCTTTAGGAAGTTTGTGTGGCCATACCCAATAAGTCTTTATTATTATTTCAAGACCTAGATTTCGTTTGGGGTTGTGATAGATGATGTGATAATCACAAAGGATATTGTAAAAGATATTGTAAAAGATATTGTGAATATTTTCCTTATTCTAGGAATATTGTAGTAGTTGTTGTAACTTGTCCACCACGCTAGGCTTTAGGGTTTTTTATCCTAAAGTACTCCATGTATATAAATCATGCAAGTGTAGCCATGAAGTAGAATAAGCAGAACCGAGGGCTTCCTCTTGATCACTCCATAGCTATGCTCTTCTTTTATTCTTCATGGTATCAGAGCAACGATCCCTTGGACTGTTAGCATCCTAAAACCTCAACAAAGGAAAGCAATATGACTAAACCATCGGAATTTATAATCGATCCACAATCCCCACACTACCTACATCTCATTGATGCTCCCAGAGCTATTATCACGGCTCTTAAATTCAATGGGAAGAACTTCGAGTTGTGGGAGAAAGCCGTGATAACGGCTTTTATAGCCAAGAACAAAGTGGTGTTTATCAATGGCACAATCACTAAACCAGACATAGTAATCGGGGCCAAACTGGCCGAGGTAAACGCATGGGTTATAGTGAACTACATGGTAACATCATGGATTCTTAATGTTATCGAACCATCGCTTCATGCCAGTATCGCCTATGCTGACTCGGCACAGTCAATTTGGGAGAATATCCAAAAGCGCTATGCTGTCCCAAACGTCCCCAAAATTCACCAACTTAAGGTCGAAATCGCTTCTTGCAAGCAAGGTGTATTAAGTGTGGTAGAATTCTTTTCAAAACTAATGGGACTTTGGAACGAATTGGACAACTAATTCAAACAACCAATCTGTAAGTGTGAAGCTGCTGGGACGTATGTCAAGCTAGCTGAGAACGACAGGGTCCATCAGTTTTTGATGGGCTTGGATGATGATTTGTACTCAAATGTGAGGTCGCAAATTCTTACCTTGGACCCTCTACCTTCACTCGATAAAATATTTAGCATGGTTCAATAAGAAGATAACCATAAACGAGTGATGAGAGAGTGGGAACATAAGATAGAGGCTACTACATTTGTCGTGCCCATTATGGCCAAGGTGTAAGCCGTAAATACTATGGGAAGATAGGACACGAGGAAGTCAACTGTTACGAGTTGGTGAGGTATCCGGCAAATTGGAACACGAGAGGAGGTCGCAGCGGTAGAGGTCGAGGAAGAGGGGGTCGAGGTGGAGGACATCAGAATGGTGGACGAGGACGAACGAATTACCAACCCAAAGAACAGGCACACGTTGTGCAAGCTGAGGAAGGAAGCAGCAACACGGAGCGTTTGGAAGGAGTTCGGGTAGCCTTGTGCAAGATAACTGATGAGCAGGTACAAAGGTTATTAAACCTCATCGAAACTCCGAAGGACAACAATGATCGACTATCTAGTAAGTGTGACTGGCTTTTAGATAGTGGAGCTTCATATCACATGACTGGGAACTTGAGGTTACTACTAAACGTAAGTAATATTGAACCTATACCTGTGGGATTGCCTAACGGAAGCATTACGTTTGCTAGCAAGCAAGGCATGGTGAGGCTTGGTCCAAGATTAATACTGAATGATGTTTTATTTGTTTGTGATCTAAAGTGCAATTTGATATCCATAGCATAGTTGGTTGAAGATCTTTATTGTACTGTAACGTTTAATCGCAAATTATGTATGATACAGGACCATACTACGAAGATGCTGATTGGTACAGGTGAGCATAGGAAAGCGGTTTATTTCTATAGAGGAGATGCAAAGGCAGAGATTCAAGCAAACCAAGTTGTGACATATGAGTTGTGGCATCGGAGAATGGGTCATCCTTCACATCAGGCACTATCAAACCTATCTAGTATTGTTTCGGGAATTCCTAAGAGTAATAACACGGACCCCTGTGATGTGTGTCTAAAAGCCAAACAAACTCATTTGCCTTTTAATATTAGTGAAAATACAACTTTAAAGCCCTTTGATTTAGTGCATTGTGACATATGGGGTGTATATTTTGTCAAGTCTTTTTGTGGTGGGAATTATTTTTTAACCATTCTTGATGATGCTACTCGGTGTGGTTGGGTATATTTAATGAAGACTAAAAGCGAATGTGAACTTATTAAGGATTTTTGTGCAATGGTTCAAACCTAATTTAACACAAAAGTGCAAACCATTAAGAGTGACAATGGTAGTAAGTTTATGTCTAATCCAATGAAGCGATTTTTTGGGGACCATGGGATAATGCATGAGACTAGTTGTACAGACACCCCTCAACAAAATGGAAGGGTTGAAAGGAAACACCATCATGTCTTGAATGTAGCTAGAGCTCTTCGATTTAGGCTCACCTTCCAATTGAATTTTGGGGAGAATGTGTTTTAACTACAGCTCACTTGATTAATAGGACACCCATACAATTGCTTAAGGAAAAAACCCCATATGAAATGCTTTTTCAATCAGCCCCTTCTTATGGTCATATTAAGGTATTTGGGTGTCTATGTTATGCACATAATTTTCAAAGAAAGAAGGATAAATTTGGAGAACGAAGCAAACAATGCATTTTTATTGGATATCCACATGGAAAAAAGGGCCAGAAAGTCTGTGACATTGAAACAGGGGACATATTTATAAGTCGAGATGTGATTTTCCACGAGGATGTGTACCCCTTAGCTACTAGCAGTACCCCGAAGAATAGCTCTGAGAATCAACAACAACCAACAACTTGGGAAAGCAGTGTCAAGGAAGGAATTTTTGGGCCAAACTCAACAATTTAGGAGGATCAGCCCTATGGTGACACAGCCAACATTGTCCCTGGGCCTATTCAACCAGCACAGCCGAGACTAAGCTGTCATAAAGCATGCCCGACGCTTGCACCGCCTGAGTTTGCGCCCAATAGTGATGATCCACTCCATATAGCAGTAAGGGGGAGTGAGCCCAGCCACCGAGACCCAGTCCAGCTCTTAAGGCCTCAGACTAAAAGCTCAACCCAAGACAGAGACCATCAAACCGAAGGCCCAATCAACGAGTCCAAGCCCAGTAATAGGGGACAGGGCGATCGTAAGGCTTTAAAACATTTACAAGACTATATTTGCTATACGATGCGTGCTCTAAACCCCTCTTCCTATGCAAATCTGAACCAAAAGGTGTCTTCAGGTAAACCGTATCCCATAGTCAATTACGTTACATGCAATAATTTTTCTGCTAAGCGTAGACATTATTTGGCTGCTATTAAAAAAATTGTGGAGCCCAAGTCTTTTAATGAAGCAGTTAAAAATCCTCACTGGAGAGAAGCAATGGCCAAAGAAATAGAGGCCTTGGAGTTGAATAAGACCTGGACGATTGTCGATTTGCCTCCAGGACGAAAGCCTATCAACTGCAAGTGGGTGTATAAGGTAAAATATAACTCCGATGGGAGTTTTGAAAGGTATAAGGCCCGTCTCGTGATTCGAGGAGATAAACAGGTGAGAGGATTTGACTACAACGAAACTTTTGCCCCTGTAACCAAAATGGTAAGTGTTAGATGCTTCCTTTCAGTAGTTGTTGCAAAAGACTGGGACTTACATCAGTTGGATGTGAATAACACTTTTCTTCATGGAGATTTAGAAGAAGAATTTTATATGACGATGCCCCCGGGATTCAAAACAACTAGCTCTCCCAAGGTCTGCCTTCTGCAGAAATCTCTCTATGGATTGAAGCAAGCACCAAGGCAATGGTTTGTAAAGCTCTCCTCTAAACTCCTTAATTATAGATTTGTTCGATCTTATGCAGATTACTCCCTTTTTACCTATAAGAAGGGTGAAAAGTTTATGGCCCTACTTGTTTATGTTGATGATTTAGTACTGACAGGCAATAATAACTAGTTATGTGCCCAGTTCAAAGCTTATCTTCATAAATGTTTTCGCATCAAGGATTTAGGGCCATTGAAATATTTCCTTGGCATAGAGGTGGCATGCAATGCCAAGGGCCTATTTCTATGTCAACGAAAATATGCACTCAAAATTGTTAAAGAGTGTGGACTTCTTGGGACCAAGCCTGCCGAATTTCCTATGGAAACTAACCACAAGCTGGGAATAGCCACGGGAAAAGATCTCATGGATTCCATGCAGTATCGTCATCTAGTGGGGCTCCTTATTTATTTAACACTCACTAGGCCTGAATTAAGCTATTCGATTCATATTTTATCACAGTTTATGCAAGCACCTAAAGAATCTCACATGGAAGCTGCAAAGCGTGTCATACATCAAAGGTACGCAGTGATGCAGAGTTAAATATTGTTGCCTTTTGTGACTCTGATTGGGGCGCAGGCCCCCTTACAAGAAAGTCCCTTCCTGGGTATTTTATTACACTGGAAGGGTCTCCAATATTATGGAGAACCAAGAAACAAACTACTGTGTCACGCTCTTCAGCTGAAGCCAAATACAGAGCTATGGCCATAATTACTAGTGATTTGATTTGGATTAAATCTTTTCTTGCCTCCATGAGAGTATTCCTTACTCAACCTATGCATTTATATTGTGATAATCAAGCTGCCTTACACATATCCAAGAATCATGTGTTCCATGAGAGGACCAAGCATATCGAACTTGACTATCTTTTTGTACGTGAGCGACTGCTATCTGGGGAATTAGTGACGCGCTACATATATTCCAAACACCAAGTGGCAGATATCTTCACCAAGGCCTTGGGCAAGCAACCATTCCTTTTCTTACGTTCCAAGTTGGGCATGGTTAATCCCCACTCTCCAACTTGTGGGGGAGTGATAGATGATGTGATAATCACAAAGGATATTGTAAAGGATATTGTAAAAGATATTGTGAATATTTTCTTTATTGTAGGAATATTGTAGTAGTTGTTGTAACTTGCCCACCAAGCTAGGCTTTAGGGTTTTGTATCCCAAAGTACTCCATGTATGTAAATCATGCAAGTATAGCCGTGAAGTAGAATAAGCAGAATCGAGGGCTTCCTCTTGATCACTCCTTAGCTATGCTCTTCTTTTATTCTTCAGGTTGGGCTGAGAGTTTGCAACTAATCTCATCATATGTCTCTTACTTGAGTTGATGTGGCTAAATATGTAATTTATTATAAAGGCTATTCAAGGAACAAATCCTAAATTGTTAAAGACAAGATCTGATTTATTTAATTAGTAGTAAAAGCTCATTTGTACAATTCCACTAATGAGTTAATAACAATAGCTAAAAAAACTGCCTATTGCCTATTTACGTAGCAAATGCAAGTTATGGCCATTGTGATAAATAACATTATGGTGATATTATTATGCTAAGAGTCAAGAACCAGTAATAACACATCATGTAAGTATCTTAATTATAGTTGTACCAGGCCCATAATATATATTAATATCAGGGTTTCAAATTGGATCAAGTTGCCCTTTTGATTAATCCTATATCTATGTAATTTATGCACTTTTATAAATCTTTTTTGGAACATTAGTTAATGTCTAACGAACTGAAATATCAATTAAGAGTTTTGAAAGTGTTTCACTATAGCTGAACAGTACCCCCTAATGGTGTAATGGACGTTATTCAATGGTTTGGCTTCCACGTTGGCTGAAATCTACAAATATGATTTAAATTATTGTAACGAAGGTACAATCTCTTACTATTATGTTATTGGCTATTTTGGGATGTAAGTTCACTAATGCTTGAGTGTCACTATTGCTTGTGAAATAAAAATAATTTGAAATGTGTAGTAACTATTATTTAGATAGTGTCACATTATACTACATTTGTTTGGCTTACTTTTTTATGTTTTCCTTTTTTAGGTCCTTTGAGAAACAAAGCAGGCTTGAAAATATATAGCTACTTGAAGATTTAAGTCCTACTAGTTGAAGATTTTAGGTTTATTACTTACAGTATCATTTCTATTTTGTTTAATTCTTATAACTAGTTCTGCTAAACTCAAAGATTGAAATAAAATAATTTTGTGTTGCATATTTTACTTAGGTTTCATTTGCCTCCTTTAATTGATTATGTCTTAGTGAACCTTGTGCCATCCCCCTATCTTAACTCATAGGTTTTCGCTAAATAAAACAGATTAAAATAAATTCAAAAAGTAATTCTTCAAAATGTCGAGACGAGACATTACAGATGATATTAGAGCAGACTATAGGTCAAACAGCTGTCGACGGCTCTCAACCCATGAAGAGGTAACTACAGGTTATTGTTCACCAGTGTCACTATCATAACTACTGGCCCAAGGGATGATTCAAGGCCAGATGCTCTTTAAGTGGGGAAGACTAACACATCCTCAATCCCATGTCAAAATATTAGGGAAACATAATATGGTTCATAAGTGATATAGTAGGTCTACTACAACAACAACTGCTTCCCTTTGAGTCAAGGCGTTACAATGAAGAAAGAGTTGGTGGTGGTTATCTTTACATGGGAGATATTATGGATCTATTTAACCAATTCCATGGTGATTGTCTTCATTGATCATGACATCTTGAAGAAACTCTTAAAGAAGAAGAATATGGAAAGCTCTACCTCATTAGATGGTCCTTCTTTTACATGAGTTTGATATGAAGATCCATGACAAGGCTGGATCAAAAATTATGATGGTCAATTACTATTGAGTAGTATTCAAGACGTAAAGGAAAATTTTATCACCCTATAGGATGATGTCGAAATCAAGTGAACTATTAGGTAATCTAGCACACTTTTAATATAAAGAAAAGCAATAAATGACTGAAACATGCAACTAAACACGAATTACACCCTAATCAAGCACGGATCATAATTAATTAAACTAATCTAAACAAGAATAACCAATAAAAACAACAAAAAATATGCTTCTAACTACCAATTAGCTTATAAAGCATCATATTAAACTAGGAAAGCATTAAATCTACTTGCTAAGAGAAGAAAGAGAAACTGAAGTATGTGAGAAGCTTAATAATCCCACAATTTAGGTTAAAACTCCCAAATTGGAGCAAGAGGGATGGATTTGGGGTGATTCTCCACTTATTTTAAACTAATCTACTTTAATAACCACTAATCTAACACATAGTAAAAGAAATTCAAGAACTTTCAAAATGGTTTACTAGGAGAAGAAATTGAAAGATTAGGAATAGAAGAGCGAATGAAAGAACATTAGGAACCAAAATCTTAGACTTTAAAGTATCAACGAAAGCAAATCAACTAAGTCAAGGATGAAATTAATGAAATGGAAACATAGCATAAACTCAAAGAGAGAATGACAAGAATTTAGAGTAAACCCTGGCATAAATAAACAAAAACTCAACCTTTAATTGAATCTAAAATGGTTTGAAAGTGACTACAAGACAGAGAAAATGGCTAATCTACTCCACACTACCTTAAGCTAAACCTAAAAATCCTACTTAATTACAAAAATGGGGCAAGGGGTTCTTGTATTGAAGTAGAGATCGGGGCTGGCACGAGCTACGAATTCCACCCCTTAGATTCTTGCTCTTTTCTCTTTTTCATGCAGCTCCTTTGACCCATTAACTTAGCTACACTTCATGGTTATCTGGGTTGTTCTTTAGGGTTAATGGGTTCCTATTCTCAACTTTTTGCATGTTTTGAACCATTATTCGGCATTTATATAATTCTCCTTATTACCTACAAAATAACAAAAACACTAATAAACACCCTAATTTAACTATCATTATGATGTAAAATCTAGGTAAAAGAAAGTATAAAATAGAGGCATTTTGTGCCCAGATGATAACCTTTTTAGATTGGGCCTCGAGGTTGACCCTATTGATAAGGTCCCTATTGATGAATCATTTTTAAATAAGCAAATCCTTGCCATCTCTAGCTAAGGCACCCCATGGTATGCTGATTTGTAGAACTTTGTTGTGTGTAGGGTATTGACTCTGAGGATTGTCCTACCAATAAAGAAAGAAATTCTGAGAGGACCCAAGATATTATGTTTGAGAATAGCCTCTTCTTTGAAAGCTTTATAGATATGGTGTCTAAAAGATGCCTTCTAAGAAATGAGGTGCAAAGTGTTCTTTAACATTATCATTCTTTTGCATATCTTGAACATTTTAGCACCAAAAATATTGCCTCCAAACATCTCCAGGTCGAGTCATATTAGCCTACTTTCTTTAAGCATGCAACACATTTTGTTATAGTTGTTAGAATGAATAGTGTAATGGTTGCTAAGAAGACATAGAGATGAACTGTGTCATGGATGAAACCACTGACCTAAAAGCTAAATTTGCCCGACTTCGGTGCAAATCGTTAAGGCTAAGAAGCTCTCCAAGCTTTAACACAGTGAGCCTCTCACTCGTGCACTCGAGGGAGAGACTATGGAGTGTAACTATCTTTTGCCCAGGAAGAAAGAAAGGAACAGAAGAGGAGAAAAGGCTTGTAGCTTTTCTGTGAGTATTGCTGAGCTGTAGAAAGCTCCTTTTATAATAGCCTGATGGAGGAAAAGAGCTGTTAAACAGCAATAAAGAAAGGAGTAAAATAGGGGCTTAAATCAGGGAATAGGAGTGATTACGATAACTAAAGCGTTAATGGAGGAAGACTCAGTCAAGCTTGAAAATTAAACCGTTAGGTTTACGACAGCTAATACGCAAACAGTTTGAAGAAAAATCCTAAAAAAATATAAGCAACACAACCCACAACCCGTGCCGGACGAACGGGCGGGTGGCACCAGTGCGCGGGCGTGTGTGGCACCCCAAGACACCCTCAACCCCCGTAAAATATGGCCTCAAGTTATTCAACAAGTACAAGGAGAGTGTGATATATAAACCCTTCAAAACACCCCTCAAAAGTTCCATATGGGACAACAAAAGGAAAAGATAGAGAGAGTGAGTGAACACCCTTTTTGGGGGGTCATTACTCCAACAATCCCCCACTAATGGCGCACAAAAAGGAAAGAAGAATGAGAAAGATTTCTTCCTGGGCAAAGAGGGTTAGATACTTAAATATCAATGTCTTTTGATTGAATTGATACGTAGTGAAGAGAGGCAACAGCTAAGTCTAACAAGTGAACTTTAGTCTTGAACGTATTATGCTTTAGATGAGGCCCTCTCGACACATGTCAATCCTAAAAGATGTATACTCCGCAATAACCACTTGCGCTTTTAACGCCCATGCACATACCTCTGGTCTCATAAGTGCTCTAGAGAGACAGCCCTAGTCTCTCATAGAAGGTGGCCAGACCTTCACACTTACTTAGGTAATTCCATCACTCCATCTACATTTAGACCACCATATTATGGCTTGGAATTATTAAGAGCATAAGTTAGCTCAACCTCTTATAAAATGATGATGAATCCATCAAGTGCTCCTCTATAGCACCACCATAACAGGCTATGGATTCATTAATGCGCTTCTCTATAGCACAAGCACTACCACAGGCCATAGGGATGGGAAGCAGTGTTATTAGAAGATTAGCATGCCTTCGTTTGACCACAAATGGGTATCCACCATACCTCTTCATTCCATGGGCTTCAACCCCATCCCCCTCGATGATTCGAGAACTACTCTTCTTGGTAATCCCTTTGTGAGAGGGTCTGCCAAGTTTTTCTCGAATTTCTCATACTCCAAGGAGATAACACCATGCTTCAGCAATTGCTTTACCACATCATGTCTAATACGGATATGTCTCTTTTTTCTGTTATAGACACTGTTGTACGCAACTTCGATTGCTGCTTGCGAATCACAATGCAAGGAGATAGGTGTTGATTGTTTCCCCTACAACGGTATGTCTGTCAAGAGACCCTTAAGCCATTCTGCTTCTTGACCTGCCAACTCAAGAGCAATAAACTCAAATTTCATGGTTGAGCGAGCTATACATGTCTGTTTTGCAGACTTCCACAAAATAGCTCTTCCTCCTAATGTAAAAACATAGCCACTAATAGAACTTACTTCATCATTATCAGTAACCCAAGTTGCATCATGAAAACCTTCTAGTATAGTAGGAAATTTACAAAAATGTAAACACCAATCCATAGTACCTCTAAGGTATCTCAACAAATAATGAAGTGCATCCCAATGTTCGTTAGCAGGGTTATGAGTGTACCAACTTAGTCTACTAACAGCATATGCAATATCAGGATGAGTGTAGTTCATGAGAAACATCAAACTATCTATTATTTTTGCATATTCAATTTGAGACACACTAGGTCTTTTATTCTTCTTAAGATGTATGCTAGAGCCATAAGGAGTTCTCACAGGTACCACATCGAAAGAATTAAATCTTTTCAACATTTTCTCAATGTAATGAGACTAACACGAGGAAAAGCCACTCTTGTTTTTTCTAAGTTTAATCCCAAAGATCACATCTGCTTCTCCTAAATCTTTTATTTCAAAGACAGAAGACAAAAGTTTTTTAGCCTCATTAATAACAGACAAGCCAAAAATTAGCATATCATCCACATATAAGCATATGATCACGTAATCAGATCCAATCATCTTTGAATAAACACAAGAATCTGAGTTGTTAACAAAAAAGCCATTTTTCTCTAAAGAGCTAGCAAATTTTTCGTACCACTATTTGGGGGCTTACTTTAGACCATAGAGGAATTTTCTCAGTTTGCATACTTTGTTCTCCTGACTGGGAACCTCACACCCCTCAGGTTATGACATATAAATCTCTTCCTCTAAGTCACCATTGAGAAAAGCTATTTTAACATCCATTTGATGCACCACAAGATCATGAATGGCAACTAAAGCAACTAGAGTTCTGATTGTTGTAATTTTTGTCATAGGTGAATATGTATTAAAGAAATCAATTCCCTTCTTTTGGTCAAAGCCTCTAATAGCTAATCTAGCTTTGTACCTTTCAATAGAGCCATTTGTCTTAAGTTTCTTCTTGAAGATCTATTTACAACTAACAGGTATACACCCCTTAGGAAAGTCGGTCAACTCCCAAGTTTGGTTTAACTCAAGGGAATCTATTTCACTCTTAATAGCCTCTTTCCAAAACATAGCATCTATTGACCTCATAACCTCTTGGTAGGTTTTAGGATCTTTCTCAAGTAAGAAAAGAGACACAAACTTATTGGTCAATGCATCAACATCAAAGCTCTCAAGGACTTCTACTAAAAAGGAAGTGATAAGGTCAGGGCCAAAACTAGTTTTAGTCCTCTATTTCTTGCTTCTTCTAGGTTTGGTTACCAAGTCTCTAACACTAGAGCTAGAAGCAGGCAAGCTCACATGTTCAGGCGCGACATTAGCTACAACATAAGGCACATCCTTTTTCAAAGGAAAAATGCTCGAAAAATTCAGCATCTCTATATTTAGAAATAGAAAAATTAGACAGTGACATAATTCTATATGCAGCACTGTTTTGAGCATAACCAATAAAATAGCATCAAAAGTCTTGGGGCCAATGTTCGAACGTTTATGACTAGGTCGTGCAACTTTGGTCAAACACCCCTACACTTTCAGATAATTCAGGTTAGGAGCATATCCTTTCCACAACTCATATGGGGTCATATCTAACTTCTTATGGGGAACTATATTGAGTATAAAACAAGTAGTTAAAACAGCCTCCCCCCACATGTTATCGGATAAGCCTGAACTTACAAGCATGGCATTCATCAGATCTTTAAGGGTACTGTTTTTCCGTTCAGCAACACCATTTTGTTGAGGCGTGTAAAGGGCACTAGTCTCATTTATTATGCCATTTTTTTCACAAAAAGCAGTCAAGGAATTGGTATCATATTCCCCACCTCTGTCAGACCTAAGTCTCTTGATGTTTCAGTCTAACTAGTTTTCAACTTCAACTCTGTACTTTAAGAACATCTCCTCAGCCTCATCTTTAGACTTGAGAAAATAAACCTTGGTATACCTAGAGTAGTCATCTACAAAAATGATATACCATTTCTTTCCACCCTTACTCATTGTATTCTTAAAGTCTGCTAAGTCTGAATGCACAAGTTCTAATAATTCTGTTTTTCTAATAGCTACCGATTTAAACGGTTTCTTGGCAAATTTTGCTTCAACACAGACAGGACACTTACAATAGTTTTCAGTATTCACATTTGGAATTAATCGCATGTTTCTAAGTCTTTTCAATGAAGCAAAATTAACATGTCCAAGCCTACCATGCCACAAGTCAATAGACTTAATAATATAAACAGAATTGACAGTAGTTTCATTATTAACTTGCGCAGCAGCATTTAGAACAAGTAATCCCCCACTACGATACCCCTTCCCAACAAAATCCTCATTTCGCATGATAACAACTTTACCAGCTTCTTGCACAATTTTCAGGCCAGCAATATCAAGAAGGGTACAAGAAACTAAATTTCTACGAAGGGAAGGGACAAATAAAACATTACTTAAAGATAACATTTTTCCAAAAGTAAACTTAAGTAAAACCTTCCCTTTACCATTTACAGCAGCTGTAGATGAGTTGCCCATTTAGACACATTGTTCATCAACAACATCTTCAAAGTCGATCATGAGTTCTCTATTGGCACAAAAATGTCTTGAAGCTCCAGAATCCATTCTGTCAGATTCTGCACCAGATTTGCCTCCAAGGTGGTAACTGCACATAATATCTTGTAGCTCTCGGTTTCAGCAATGCTAGCAGTAGGTGTTGTGGGCTTCTGTTTGGCTTGAACTGATCCTTTTCGCTGATTACATTGATAGGCCATATGTCCGGGTTTGCCGCACACATAACACACTACCTTGTGCTTCTGAATTTTCTTGTTGACAACATTCTAGTTTATGAGATTTGGCTTCTGGAATTTCTTCCCTTTTCCTTTAAACCTGTCTTTGTTAGCTGGCATAGCAGATTCAACCAAGTTCGAATTAAAAGAATTTAACGAAAGAGAAGACATCTTATCTTTTAGTCAGTTTGCTTCTTCAGTCTGCATGTGGATGATTAATTCCTGCAGTGTGAGATCCTTTTTCTTATGCTTGAGATGGTTTTTGTACTCGTTCCAAGATGGTGGCAACTTTTTGATCAACACATTGGCTTGAAGGATTTCGCACATCTTCATGCCTTTTGCCAAAAACTCAGCACACAGATTCTCGTAAGTATGAACTTATTCCATGATCGGTTTGTCATCCACAATCTAGAACTGCAGCCACCTATCGATGACATACTTTTTCTTTCCAGCATCGTCTGAACCATATTTCGCGTCCAATTTGGTCAATATAATCTTTGCAGATTTAAAGTTCACAAATAAATCAAACTGTGGGTTGGACATATTATTCAATAAATGACTCTGAGCCAATTTGTTGTCCTTTTTAAGTTTCTTCTTGGTGGCGTCATCAAGTGGGATAGAAGTTGTTTTAGGAACAGCAAGAGTAGAACGCTCAGCATCAGTAGTTGCATTGGTATCGTCAAAAAGGTCAGTAGTGAGAACGTAATCGATCTCAAGTTGCTTAAAATAGAGAAGCAGTTTCTGTGACTAACGTTTGTAACTGGTTCCATCAAGGGGTTCAATTTTGTAGAGTTTAGGGAGAGTTTTTGGATGTGCAACCATAATTTAGCTTTCAGATTGTTGGAATGAATAGTGTAATGGCTGCTGAGAAGATAGAGAGATGAACTGTGTCATGCATGAAACCACTTACCGGAAAGCTAAATTCGCCCGACTTCGGTGCAAATCGTTAAGGCGACGAAACTCCCTAAAGTTTAACACAGTGAGCCTCTCACTCGTGCACTTGAGGGAGAGACTATGGAGTATAACTATCTTTTGCGCAGGATGAAAGAAAGGAAGAAAAGAGGAGAGAAGGATTGTAGCTTTTCTGTGTGTATCGCTGAGCTGCAGAAAACTCCTTTTATAATACCCTGATAGAGGAAAAGAGTTGTTAAACAACAATAAAGAAGGGAGTAAAATGGGGGCGGAAATCAGGGAATAGGAATGATTACGTTAACTGAAGCGTTACTGGAAGAAGACTTAGTCAAGCTTGGAAATTAAACTGTTAGATTTACGATAGCTTATACGCAAACAGTTTAAAGAAAACTCCTCCAAAAATATAAGCAACATAGCCCACGGCTAGCTGGATGGGTGGGCAGGCGGGCGGTGGCAGCGCACGCGTGTGTGGCAGCCCAAGACACCCTCAACCCCCATAAAACATGGCTTCAAGTAATTCATTAAGCACAAGGAGAGCGTGATATATAAACCCTTCAAAACACCCCCCAAAAGTTCCATGTGGGACAACAAAAGGAAAAGATAGAGAAAGTGAGTGAACACCCTTTTGGGGTACCATTACTCCAACCATAACTTGTGCTCAATGCCAAACGATAGGGGATATTTTAACAAGACATGAGACATCATAAAGTGAGATTTAGAAGTTCAACTTTTTGGTGTTTAGGGAATAGATTTTATGGGTCCTTTCCCTCATTCTCATAGCAACCCTTATATTCTAGTGGTGATTAATTATGTGTCTAAATGGGTGAAAGCCATTACAAAGCCTATCAATGATGCAAACATAGTCTTGAAGTTCCTTAAAAAGAACATTTTCAAAAGATTCGACACTCTAAAAGTGACAAAAGGATCCACTCTTACAAGATACACCTTGAATTCCTTTTGAAGAAGTATAGGGTCTTTCGTAAAGTTTCCACCTCCTTGTCATCCCTAGACAAGTGGCAAGTTGAGCTTTTAAACCATGAATTGAAATTAATCTTGGAGAAAAGGTTCATAGGTTATGAAGTCATTGGGCATTAAAGCTAAATAATACATTGTGGGCAAACCGAGTTGCCTCCCCTAGGCATTACTCCATGTCAATTAGTGTTTGGTAAGTTTTATCATTTTCTGGTTGAGTTAGAGCACAAGGCTTATCGGGTATCCGAATGCTCAAATTTTATCCTTAAGGCAACGGGAGAAAAAGAATCTTCTGCAATTGAATGAGATTGAGGAAAGGACTAAGCAATGGTATGAAAAGCTTATTCTTAAGAAGGGATATGAAGGAAATCTGAGATACTGTTGTCCAGTTCTAAATGAAGACTTTTCCTATGAAAAATTGAGATCATGGTTGGGTCCATTCGAAGTCACAAAAGTGTTTTCATATGGCCGTGAGGTGCAGATTGAGTTTATTGTTTTGGTCAAGATGAATGCATAGTGGCTAAAGCCTTCTTTTATGGAGCAACTAATTAAGAAAGCTGCTATCTAGATTTTTAGTGACCACATTCAAGAATGAGGTGCATATGTTGAGCTCCAACCCGAATAGGTGATTCCTAGGAGGTAACCCAGGATCCTTTTTATTAATTTCATTTTTGTATTTTGTTTGGGAAAAAAAGAGAGAAAATACATGAAAAAATATAAAAGGTCAAAAAGAAGGAAAAAATGAGAGTCAAAATACAACATAGGCACAATAATGAACAACAACCACCATGACCACCTCACGGTGGTAAGCGAAATCCGTGTTTTAACTAACCACAAATCTCAAGAATGTTCATTAACCATAATGGAAATGCAAAAAACAACATAGGCACAATAGTGAACAACAACCACCATGACCACCTCACGGTGGTAAACAAAATCCGTATTTTAACTAACCACAAATCTCAAGAATGTTCATTAACCATAGTGAAAATGTGGTGACTCCCTATGGATTGTGTTTAGGGCATAACAATAAAGTAGAAGAAAACCAGCAATGACCACAATCTAGCTGTGGTCAACGCTAAGGTTGCTAGAACCAGACCGATGAGTGAACCACTTAAGCTAGTGGGTCATTGGTCGAATCGGTTGGATAGGCCAGACCGAATTAGACCGGGTTTTTGAATTATTCAAACTAACAACTATTGGTAAATATTTGTATACTAAATTCTTAAATTATTAGATTTTGGACTATTAATAAAAAGTATAAACTTTGAAAATTTAGTAAGTTTTTAAATAAAAATAAGTCATTCATCTACATAATCTTAAGCTTTTTATATTTGTCTACAACTTAAAATATATTATTATTTATTTTAGAAAACAAACTAATAAGAAAATGCACCCACAATATATTTTGGGTTGATAATATGTTATCAATTCATTATATAAAGTGTCACGAGGAAAGAAATTTAAAAAAGAAAAAACGGAAAGTAGTTGGAACAAAGTTAAACACAAAGGAGAAGTCATTAATAATAAGGAAATGAAGTGGGTTAGCAACACAAATGTGTGATTGCTCTAGTGGTTGAATTGGTAAAGAAAGCATTGATGAACATGAGGCGTGTGGGTTTGAATCTGCTCACTGGCAAGCAAAGCCATCCTTTTGTGAAGTGTTTCAGCCCGAAAAAAACAGATGAACCGGTTTCAGCAACCAGTGTAATCGGTAGAACCGTACGGTTCAATTGATCTTTGACCGGTTCTTGACCAGTCTATTGGTCGAATGGTTTAATGCCAATAATCGAACCGGACTATGGTCCGATTCTAGGCTAAACCGATTGAACCGACCGGTTCATTCCAGTTCTAGTAACCTTGGTTAGCACCATGACTCAATTATTCTCCAATTATTCCTTTATTTTTTTTTTCACCCCATGGCTCCTTTTCTTCGTTTCCCCACTTTTGTCTTGCTCTCATTGCCTCCACAACCATCTTTTTTTTCCCTAATTCATCTTCATCTTCACTAATGTTCTCATGTACTCTTTCCCAATTTCTTAATTTTTTCTCAATTTCTCATCCCCCGTATGTTTTATGATTTATGGTTTGAAAACTATGTTTTGCATACTGCTTTATGATTTGGATCGCAATTATTAATAAGAACTTATTGCTTTTGAGTCCCTGGTACTAATACTGGCATGTAATACGCTTTTGAGTTAGGTTGTGATTATGGTAGGTTACCTGTGAGACTTTAAGCCTTCTAGATTAATTCATTAAACTTAGTCTCATAATTTATTTTATGTGTGACTCTTCCATGATTACATGTCTAGAACTTGCTATGATTCTTTTCAAAATTATATTTTGCATGTGCATTATGGTGATATGATGGAGAAATTCTTTTGTTTTAAAGTCCTCATAGGTCAAATTGCAATCCAGTGACGTATGAATGACCCCCTTGTTAGGCCTTCGACTGGTTTCATTTTTATGGTGCCCCTGGCCAAAACACATGTCCATACCTAGGCCAACTTTAATGGAGCAACACTTCAATGGGGTATGATGGATTATTTTTGGGTGTTGATGTCTTTTGGTGGTTGTTTTTTGTCCTCTAATTCGGTAAGGGGATAATTTGAACTTGTATATGATAGTTTTCGCCGCAGGTTTTGAAAAACTAGTTGCCATGTTTAACTTTGTAGGAATTGAGTTTGAGTTGCATTAATGTTATGCTTCCACATGCCATTCACATGCTTTGTTAAAAAAGGAAGGAAGAAAAATGTGTGAAAAAAAGTTTTAAAAAAGAGAAATGAATAAGAGGTTGGTAATGACATCGTGTATATTTGTCTTTGATTATCTCAACTAACACTACAAGAATATCTATTATCTGTGACATCTAATTTTGAAACAATATGCTAAAATTTTGCTACAATAAGCTTTTACAGCAATCTTAAACTTGGCTACAAAGATGCCATAGAAACTGCATTACAAAAGGTTATTGTGGCAAATTTCAATTTGCCACAAAATATATAGATTTTGTGGCAAAATATAATTTGCCACAATTACCCAATTGCTACAATAGCTCAAATTCGTAGGAGGTCAAAGATTGCCACAAAAATGCATTTGCTATAAAAAAAAATAGTATTTGTGGCATTATAATTAGCTAAAACCTCATATTTTGCTGCGAAATTTATGTATATTTTGTGGCAACTCATATTTTGCCCTACTGAAGTACAAACTTTTGTATTGTGCATCTTTGTACAATTGAATGTTGTTCTAATTTTTATGAATACGTCTTATGTTATTATTGATATTCACAATTGACAATGAAGTAAATACTCAACATAAATATGCCTAATCAATACAAACAAATAAAGGAAATAAATGGTGTAGGTAGAAAGCTGAAATTCATTTCATATATAACAAAGTTCAATGACATAGTATTATTGCTAATAACAAGCGTACTTTGTTCATGAGTCCTAATCAATGCAAAATACAAACATCCCGTAAAAGCATAAAATTCAAGAAAGCTCAATTGTGTTAAGGATAAAGAAAAAAATAGGCCATCATGGTCAATATTTTATCCTCTTCACTCCATGTACTTGTCCAACACCATTCCTTGAATTGGATGCCTGTATCAAAGACAGAGCAAATCAATATATAAGCACTAGCATTCCATAATTATCTAGTCTAGAAATAAGAATTATGACAATGGATTTTTCTGAGATTCTCAAACAAATAAGGGACACTATCCATCTGCCAATATGGTGCAACGCTTGATGCGTAACGTAAATGGCCATATAGCGTAATCAGTACTATTCAAGAGCTGTGGTCCACAAACTGCTACTACTTGACAATGCAGCGTGCTGCCACTTGTGAAGTGCAACTGCTATCAACTGTCCTCCCTGTGCAACAACTGTGGAGAGGCTTTGTAGGATTCATAGGCCTAAGCAGTGCGACGATCATACAATGGTTGTATGCAACTGGTAGATAGCCAGCTATGTATTAGCAACAGAGTGGTGGTTGCAGGGACAACATGGTGTGGCTTAAAATGTGATTTGAAGGATTGAAACAAAGTGGACCATGATGCAAATACTTAGTGATATGCCAAAAGCTACACTTGTATAGGAAAGTAGATTGACTATTAAGTTTAGACAAACTTTGAATTGCAAACCATCAAATGGCTAGGTAAGTGAAAGACAATGCAAGGATTATGCGTTATATACTCTAACCTAGCTAATTAATTAAAACTAACAATAAAAAAAGATTCATTAGGAAGCCAGTAGCAAATTAATATTTGTCTCACTGGCAGCAATAAATCAAGCTTAGTAGATCAAATGCTGCATACTTTCCAGTCGTTGAAATCAATTGAAAATGAGTCTAGATGATTCCTAGAGGTGGTACAAAAATTACAGTATTTATCGAACTAAAAGAAGTAAGTTTCTAGTCCAATCAACCACATACCATTGATGAGTTGTCAAACCTTGTCAAACTCAAATCTATATTTTGATGTCGTCTATTTTATTTATATCTCAAAATAAAACATTTCCTGCTCTCTAGGTTCTTACAACTCTTTTGAGGGATGAAATTAAATTTTTTTCTTCCCACTGTGTTCCTATAACCTTCATTTGCCCCTACCCCTTCAAGGAAAAAAAAAAGCTAAGAAGGTTTTTTGTTTTGGGGGTGGAAGGTTATCATTTGAGTTGAAAAGATCAAAAATAGCATCCTCAAAAGGTACAACAGTTTTTTACTCGCCAAAAGGCCAACATTTTTTCCCCTTACATACTTGAAACATTATCCAGTAAACATACCTCACAGTCTGTTTTTCTTGAGTCTAATGTTACTTGTTTTTGCCATCAAGGATTTACATATAACCTGAACATGCTCAAGCTTTTTCCTTTCATGATGCAAGATTTTTGAAGAGCTATGGCAGACTTCAAATTTTAGATTTAAACATGGACATGCTCTGAACAACCGTCCACATTCAAAAGGCCACAGTAGGGCATAAGAGTATACATGAGCAAAAGATTCAACAACTTACAAATTATACAACACTAAGATACTGTCATTTGGCATCTATGAAGTATTTGTATAAACAAATAGAAAGGGGGTGACAGAAAATAAAGGAAGAAAGTAAACAAAGAAAATAGGGTGCAAAACTGTAAGATTGGTCTGCAAAATAACAAAGTTCAAATTGGTAATCAATCCACACACCCAAACTTATGACACAACAAAATAAATTGATCACAAGTAGCAAGCACTAAATTTAGAATGCTTGAAATTAAAGGGTGAGACTATAACAGAGTGAAATTTTACTTCCCATACAAGGCTTGATGATAAAATGAAACTATTTGTCCCAAATAGCACTAAAACAAATGAGATTGAATTTCGAGATGATCAAGCTATATCAAACTATTGAATTTCAAAATAGAACACCATTTTACTAACTATAGTTAGAGATCTTCTGAACTAGAGAAGACAGTTAGGAAAAGGCATATATACTAGGCAAGACTTTGTTAGCTCAAAATCTCTAATGTGGTTGTCCCTTGCAATGTCAACGTGCTGGATGACTAGCTAAGGAAAACACAATTTTCAAACTGTATAAGCTCAAAAGAGGATCTTAGTCTCACATGCCTAGTTCGAGTAGAATTTAGGAAAGTAAGTATAACTGCTTGATTGAGATCATTTACATGCTATTTGAGCTTATTTCTTTTGGGCCAAAACAACTAAAATACTATCACCAAAAGCAGACATCATAATAAGAAGTCAATGACATGAGGTCAAGAATCAAATTACAATTGGATTAAAAGAGAAAAAGGACTATAAATGCTAAAATAATACGACTGCTAGAATAGCCAAGCCTCATTCTTAAAGTAATATATTAAGCCTTCTTTACAATCCTTCACGCTCATATTGGAGCTCTGGTGCTTGGTAGCCCATGGCTTCAATCACAACAGTAAAGGTTGTCGCCTAATTGTCACTATGTTACTGCTAACATAGCTAGACATTTGTTTAACTGGTAAACTAAGAAACTATACCACATCACTATATGCTAGTAGGGATCATAGTGGGGTGCTTTGCATTCCATCTATAACCTAAGGAGTCTATAATATTTCAACATGGCTCCTCGGAACAACACAGTCACAAGAAGGGCCTCTCATGAGCATAATCTGTAGATTTATGTGCTCATTAGTAGTTCATAGCTCCAATTATGTTTGGATTTATTTCTGTCTGCTTTTCTAAATCAGGGAGTCTCATATCCACATTTTATCGAATAGTTGGTGGGCACCCAAGAAGGCACACACCCAACCGAACACACTGAAGGCAATCTTTGTTCTTTGAAGGTAGTGAAATTCTAGAGACATGGATTTCAAGTGGACTCAATGCAATCAGAGTTATAAAGATGGGAAAGAGAGAAACTAACCTGATGTGAGAAAAAAATGTCACAGTGATGACAAGGAGACTGTGAATAAGAACGAAAAGGGGCGGATTTCATAAATTTAATGCGACTAATGCCATCTTCAATGAATCAAACTCCTTATTATGGTGATTAGAGTTAGGGTTTCCTAATCTTAGAGAAGAGACTAAGGAGCACAATAACATACCTTTAAACGAAGCTTTCCCTGCTACAATTTGAACTATCAAAGTTATAACGCTAGCTGTAGAGAATAGGAGACTTGAATTGGGTGAGTGAGAACTGGAGACGCAACCATTAGGTCACTATGAAAAAGGAATGGGAAGAGGAGAAACTGCAGCAATAGGGAAGCACCAACGAATAAATCTAAAAGAAAAAGTAGCCAAAAAAGGAAAATTTAAAGAAATAGAAAAGAAAAATTAAAAGTAGAAATACTAAGTTTTTTTCCCCTTGTGTCCCTCCATGCTTTTAGTCTATACCCAATTGTGGCCATTTTTAGCAATTGCTACAATTGACCCATGGTTTTGTGGCAATTCAGTGTTTGCTACAAATTTTTTAATTTACTAACCATCTTGGGGCAATTTATTATCTGCCACATACAATTTGTCACAAAAGATTACTTTTATTGTAGTGTAAATTCAATGGTTATTTTTGGCATGTTTGCACATGTTATGTCAATGTATTGAGTAGTTAGTGTGTGTGATTTCAAGGTTAACGGAAGTGTAAGGATGCTCCTTATTCTTTTGTCTTTTTGGATTCTCATTTCTAAATCACTTGTCCCTCTCTTACCCTTTAGCCCCAAGCCACATTACAGCCCCTTCTAATGACCTCTTGGTTGTCATTATGCATATTGTAATTGAGTGCTAGAGAGTTAAGAATCTCACTAATATTATAGTGGTTTGTGTGATTGGAAGAAAAATATAGGGAACATTGTCATTATGTAAACACATAGACAAGGGGTTCTAGGAAAAATTCCATCATGAATCACCTAGGTTTAGGTAAGTATTTTTCTAAATTGACTTTTTTGAGGAAACTTTTTTAGATCCTTCCAACTTTTGGTAAATATTTTTTGGAACCAAATGTGTCCACAGATGACTCTTTTAAATTACACCAAGTACCCTAAGTTTTTTAGACTTACATATTTTATCCCCAATCCTTAAAAACATACTTTCAAAATTTTTAATTTTATACATGTGATATTCTTCTCATAAATACTACTCTGAGCCCTCTTTAATCTGGTATTAGAGCCATATGAGCAAAAAACAATTAATATAATTAATAGTTAATTAAGCTAATTAGTTGCATTTAACGCTTAAGTCATCATCCACTTATCTTGCTCCTAATTATTCAAACATTTTGCATACCCTAGAAGGATCCACTTCAGAAGCACTGCAATCAAACTCTACCATTAACATATTTCAAAATTAAAAGCCAAAATTAGCAAAAATTAAGATTGAAGTTAAGGAATTAAAGAAGCAATTATATGTAATCCATCTTTCTTTAATCAACGAAATTAGACATAGCAGAAAATCTAATTTAGGTATTAGTATTCCATTTTAGCATAAATATTGCTTCCAAGACATAAAATACAAAAATTCATTTCTCTTGCAAGATATAAAAATCGAAAAAGAAGTTGAAAAATGAACTGAAAAATCATCGGAAAAGGAAAAGTAAGAGGAATACAAAGAGGATGGAATATGAGCAATACAATCTAAAGGAGTTACAAAATATTTTTGGCAAAGAACAAAATCTAGAAGAATTGAACAAAATCATGGGTACAATAATAGACAAATAAGAAGTACTATCTAATGATAATGAAGAGACAAATAATATCCAGTTAGAAAAAAACTAATAACAACAGATAAACCTAATTGAACTACGGTATCTGGATATCATTCCTTTGGAAGAAATTAGCAGAAAACTGGTGAAGAAACATGAAGAGTTGATGGCTAAAATTGAAATCAATGAAATTGGTGAAAAGTTTAATATCGATGAATTTGAATCCAATTGGTTAACAACGTAATTCCAAAACTTGAAGAGTTTGGAGAATCATCTAGAACAAATACCCATTTTTTGAAGCCTAGATATGTTCCAGTATGATGAGCAACCAACTTTTCCTTTGGGTTTATCCCAAAAGAAAACCCACATCCTTTGAAGAAATTAGTCTTACCCTAATTAGTCAAATAATTTATATCCCAAACATAGATAAAGCTCGTAATAGAGAAGAACTATTTAAACATTGGAAGAGGGGGCATGAATAGTGTCCTAAATTTCAACTCCACATGGACTACTGGAAAATTGATAAACTATATCAAACATAATTTTGCTAGATATAGCTTATTGGTATGACTCATTAGATGAGGAAGGTAAAAATGTATTAAGAATGGTAGAAATATCAGTAGCTATGTTCGACAAATTATGCAAGGAAATTGAAACTAAATTTATCACTGCTAAACTTGATTCCAAAGTAAAAGTTATAGAGTGACAAAGAAAGATTAATAACATAGAGTTATGGAACATGAAATTATATTGCTAAACATGATCAATATTAATACAAATTGGGCATAATGAAACCAATCTTGGTATGTTTTATGATAAATTACCTTATCTCATAAATTACATAATCAATGAAAAATGCATTATATAGCTTGAAAAAGTGGGTGTCATTGATACCCTTGGTACAAGAATCTCCTATTTAAGAAAATAGGTCAATGATGAATTTCTTGATCTTTAAAAACAAAAAAAAAATTAAGAAACAATTCCCAACCTATTGGGATTCTCCGCATCAATGGGGAAATAAACATCAGAAGAGAAGAAAAAGAAAATTTTATAAGAAAAAGAGTTTTAAGAAGTAAATGGCAGAAAAATACAAGAGAAAGTAGTATAACAAGCCAAGCCTAAAAAAGCAAAGATTTTTTAGAAAAACTGGCCATTATCCTACAGGGAAAAATTGTTGTAAGTGCTGGGCATGTGGAAAAGTAAAAAGCATTATGCAAACGAATGCAAAATAGAAAGAACAATAAGCTCATTGAAACTTTGTGCAGTTTAGATTATTTTGAAATTAGCCAGGAAGAAGCACTAGATCAGGCCCTAAAAAACAACAAAAGCATTGTTGAGATAATAATGGAATATGAATATAAAGAAAGTGATTATGAAGAAATAAGTTATATGATGAAGAGTAGCCCAATTAGTTTAGGCAACCTTCAAGGAGAGGAATTTACAGTAGATAGTGAGAATGAAGATATCAAAAGAGATTGGATCTTTCCTATAATACAAAAAGATACGGTCTCTGAAAAACCCAACTTTCAATTAAAAAGTAAGCACGTATGCAAAATGAAGAAAGGAGATTTAGAGATAAAAGACTATGAATTTGATATGGGAGAGTTTAATCAATTGGGAAAATATCTTTTAGCATAACTAGGACCGAAAGTACATATATATTCATGTTGGAAGTGTCCAAATTCAAATTAAACCATTGCAGTATTATGGAAAACATATCGATCTTTATTCTTTACGCTGATAGTAGACATACCAAATTTAATAATCAAATTATCACGGGGATTAAAACCAACTTGTGTAATGGTTTACAAGATTCAATTTTCAACTTGGATATTATGTAGGCCTAAAAGATGAATTTGCGAAAAACTTTCTATCCCTTAAGATAAAATAGTTGGGATGAATATGCAAAAAGGAGGTTATCCACTAAAGATATTTGAGAAAATAATCTACAAATTAGATAATACTACAGACCCAAAGACTAAGGGAACAATGATGGAGGTAGAAAAATTTTAAAGTCCTACTCTAATACAAAAAATTCAAAGGATAAAATCCAATATGCAGGAGATAAAAATCAAAATAGGTGATGGATAGCTAGCTAGCTTTGCCAATCCTACAGAAATCAATGAGAAGAATGTAATAAAAATCCATGAAAATAAAAAAATTATTATTAAACCCCAACTATTAAGAAGCATGAGTGCAAGATCGGAATGGGGCGAATGATCTTGAATAGCTAAATAAGGAGTTTAAAAAGATGATCCAATTAGTATGACCAGCGAAATGAGTTGGATGATTTTGGAACATGGAAGAAATAGTGTAAACCGAAGTATAAGTCTGGATAGAAAAATCATTGGATACAAAACAAGAACTATTAGTGAGCTAGTTTATGAGGATGAATTAGTCAAAAATATGAAAATGGAGATATGTTATGAAGTCACCCAATAATACTAATCCCAATAGTATTTATATCCTAATAAATGTATGCTTAGAGAGATATAATAAATATGAATTGTGTTCTTATATCGATAGTGGTTGTTCTACCTATTTTGAAAAAAAGATCTTTATTTGCAGAATTAATGTGAAAAAAAGAGAAGAATCATTGACAAGTAAGAATAGTTGATAATTGCACAATGAGCCACAATAAAGCCATAGAGGTCTCTATTGAAATAGGATAAGTCTAATGCACTATACCAATTCTAAGCTGGTGATCAACCCTCTCATGATATGATTATAGGAAATAATTTTCATAGACTATATTCTCCATGTACATAGACTATAAAGCCAAATCATATTTATAGTAAATAGTCAAGTGGCTTCGATTGATAAATTAAATAAAGCATACACTCATAAGAGTTTGCACACAGCCAATTTGGTGAAGAGGTAAATCCCTACACAGCACGAAGTAGCACTAACTATCTCACTACTTGAGTTATCCATTAAAGATCAGATTATCGAACAACAAGAAGAATTATGCAAAGAACTCCACTCTGATAATCCACTAAAATTTTGGAATAAAGATAAAACACTTGCAAAGATTAATTTGTTAAATCCCAACATTATCATCTGAGCTAACCAAATGGTATATACACAACAGGATAAGAACTTAAAAAGTAAATCAAAGAAATTTTAGATAAAGGGTTAATCAGGAATAGTAATACTCCTCACACTAGTTCTGCATTCATGGTGAGATATCATGCAGAAGAAAAAAAAGGGAAAAAGCTAGCATGATAATCAATCACAAAAAGCTTAATGATAATACTGTCTTTGATGGTTCTTATATTCCTAACAAAATAATTTTATTTAATAGAATTCAAAGCACCTCTTGGTTCTCAAAAATAGATTGTAAAAGTGGATACTGATAGATAAAAATAGATGAAGAAAGCATTCCTTTAACTAGTTTTAGTGCCCCTTGAGGACATTATGATGGACAATGATGCCATTTGGTCTCAATCACTATTGTTTAGTTTACATCAATGAAATGCTTATATTTTCTAAGAACATAGAACCACGCGAAGATGACATTCTAGTGATCAGTCAAAGATGCATTGATTATGGTATTGTCATTGGCAAGAACAAGTGCATTTATGCCAAATAAGAAATAGAATGTTTTGGTCTAGAAATAAAAGTTGAAAAAATCATTCTACAGAAGCATATTTTAGAAAAAAAAATAGAAAATTTTTCTGAGAAGATCGAAAATATGAAACAATTGGAAAGGTTTCTTGGATGTCTTACCTATGCTTGTAGGTTTGTTCGTACCAAAAATGAGCTATTTTTAGGGTACTTTTACACCTATTTTATCCTCGTTTTAATCGTATTTTTAAGGTTTTTAATTGATTTTATTTTGTTTTGTAGGTTTTGAATAATTTTGAAAAAATGCCGGAAAATGCGAAGAAAATGGTGAAAATGACGGGAATTGAAAAATGGGTCGAATAAAAAAAACCGGCCCAAAAATAAAAAGAACCGACCCAGCTGCTCCCAGGCGTGTGAGGCACGTGACTCGGCTAAACCCCCCCTCTCTTTTAACGCTCTCTCTCTCCCCTTCTTCTTCTATTACCTCGGCCAAATAGAGAACCTAACCCTGAAACCCGATTCTCTATCTTCTCCATCATCCTCATCTCCTCATCTCCATCTCTCTCATGGCTCTCCTCAACAGCTCAGCGTTTGCAACCACCAAGCGCCAGCACATCAAGCATTGCCACCGTCAACGCATGCTGTGAATCGAAGGGTCGAGATTGAAGTTGAGGTCGGGTATAAAAATGAAGCTTGAAGACGCCATTGAGATAGCTAGGTAATCCTAGGGTTAGGTTAGGGTTTAAATTCAGTTTTAGGTTTAGTTTAGTTTAATTTCGTTTCAAGTTGTTCTGAATTTCGGATTTAGTGCAATTTGGGGTTTCAAATTTCAGTTGTTTTCAGCCCTTAAATTCATGTAGTTAGGCTTGAATTGTGAATCTCGAATGGGTATTCAAGAATTTCAGTTGTAATAGCAACAATCTTTGGGTTAATTGTGAGTCGTTTTGCCGAAGTTTATTCGAATCCCTTCCCCTGTTTTTTGCTTGTGTTCGTAATCGTTCATCGAGAGACCGCCATTTTTGATGCATTGAAGCTTGTTTTGAGTCATGAATGATCGAACCTCACCCATTCTGGTTTGGCTCTTGCTGTGTTTCCGATGTTCTGTTCTTACCCCTTCCCTGTTGCTTCGGTTTTGCTTGTTCAGATAAGTTGGTTTGGGGTTTCGATTGTTTGCTGGCTTGATTGTGTTGAAGTATGGTTTTGGTTTTACGGGTTGTTCGATTCCTCTGTTTCGATTGTTTGCCTGATTTGCTTTGCTTGGGTTGAGGACAAGTTTGGGTATTGATTAAAATCTTAGTTTCAAATTTGTAGGTTTAATTTTAGTCTCGGTTTTTCATTCCAGCTTTTCGTAATTTAGAGTTTGGCTTCAGTTTTGAGTTAGACTTCTAAGTCTGCTACTCACTTTCATTGCTCCGCTAATGTTCATTACTGTTGAATGAAATGTGGTTTGATTGTGTTTGGTCTGATACTAGGTTCGAGTCTTATAAGTGTTGGTTGTTGATTCTCCCTCTTCCTGATTTAGCTTGGTTTGAGGTGGATTGACCAGCTGTTATTATCAGTTAGGTTCGATTATGAGGTTCGAGTAATGGTTGATTTTGGTTGATTGACTATGTCTCGTTGGTGAAGTTTAATGCTTCGATTTTGGGTAGTGTTAAGGTTGCTTGATTTATGTTAGTAGAATGCTTAAAGTTTAGTTCATTTGAATTCATTTAGTTTAGTGTGGCTAATTAGTTAATCCTCACTTTTTATGACCTAAGTTTTTTCCATCGTCTCTGAGGACTCGACCCTCAAGTACTATGACGTCAGTCGTACGCTTGCGGCTTTTGCTTTTCAGTTTATCACTCTCTAAATTTATACTCCAACAATTTTTGGCGCTGTTGACGGGGACGACGGCATGAGATTAGGTCATATTTGCATTTTCGTAGCTACTTTCTTATTTGGTGCTCTTATTTGTTTATTTCGTTATTAGTTGTGATTTTGTTTATTAGTTGTGATTTGTTTAAATGATGTGTTTTGGTCATTTCGTAACTTTACTTTGGTGTCATTTCTTACTTTCTTTATTTTGGTATCAATTGTTACTTAGGTTAATCGTTTCTTCAAAAAACTTCAAAAATCCAAAAAAAATGGAAAAGCTGAAAATCCAAAAACATTTGAAAAAACTTGAAAACCACAAAAACATTTTGAAAATCCAAAAAAACCCAAAAAAAATTGAAAAAGTGAAAACCCCTAAAAATTGAAAAACTTTAAAAACTTCAAATGCCAATTTTCAATTTCCCGCAATATGAGCACGAACCTTTTTGGAATTATTTTTCGATGCTTAATGATTATCGTGTTCAACTGAATCATCATTTTCAAAAAAGGAAAATTTGTGGTGTCACTATTGAGGGTCTAAATGTTGAGTCAAGGAGTTATATTGGGTCACTTTGTGCTGGAGGTTTACTAGAATTATTATCTAAAACTCAAAATGAAGTTTGGGATTTCTTTGAATAATTAGCTTGGGAAACATATGCATTTGAACAAGCTAACAAGTCTTTTAGATACCTGACTCATGGAGAGTATGATTTTCATGCTAATTCTTACCCTTCAGACCATTTTGTAAATTCATATGACCTATCTTATTCTTGTGTGCCTCCTGTTTTGTGCAAATATTGTGTATCTCCTGATCATGATGCTTACACTTGTCCTTATCGTGATTATATTGATGCTACATGTGCAAGTTTTGAAAAGAAAATTAATGATATGACTGATCACATGATAGAGACTATGAAATTAAGAATTGCTTAATGTTCTCAATGTTTTGACCAAAATAGGGAGACTTCTAGTGATATTGATTCTAGTTTAGGATCTCCTAAACCTGACATTAGTCTCTATGAGGATTTTGCACCTTCTTATTCTGCTAGGCCTGATTTGAATGAAAACATGCATTTGCCTAGTCTAGAACAAGAGAGTGACCTCTCTAAGTCTCTATCAACAGACCTTGCACCCTGCACTAGCTCACCTAAAAATGTCACTGAAGATATCTTAGTCGACTTACCCACCACTTTGAACAACTTTCGTGAATTAGAAGTGGGTAAACAATCTAATCTTGATAGTGAGTTAGAAATAAGCATCGCACCTGGAATTGAGCTTCATGATTTAGATGATTCAAAAGATGTTTCACAGGAGCTATGTGATAAGGCGACTGCACCCACTATTTTTGACTTTGATGATGATATTCTTTGTGCAGAATATGAATCCTTTTCATATGTGCTTGATGTTACTGAAGGTCTTGATGTGGATTTTTGTGTTGAATATGAATCATTCTCCTTTGATCATGTCATTCATGACCTTCTATTTAAATTAGATGATAATATTCTGCATATAGAATATGAATCTTTTCGTGGGTTCAATGTCAATATGAGTTTGAATGAGGATCTCTGTACTGATTATGAGCCATTCTCTCTTGACTCCATCCAAACTGACCTCCTTCTTGAATATTGCAGTTCTCCCCTTCCCCGTCTTCTTTCTTCTTTAGGCCATCCCGAGTCTACTTTTGTCGAGTCTGAGACTTTTGTACTTGATACTCCTTGTTTGGATCAGACTCGTGATGATAAAGACACAGATAGACTCAAGGATCACTTTGAAATGCAGGACCTGACTTTAGGCCGTCATTTGAGCTCTGATTTTCATACTTTCTTTGATTGGCCTTGTTTTGGTCCTCTCTCTTTCTCTTTTAGAGATGTGAGATTTCATTTAGATCATTCAGATCACTTTAGATGGTCTATGCATTTATATAGTCATATCTTCGTTGAACCACTGACTAATGCATATGATTTTTCATATACACATCTCTCTTCTGATTGGGCTGTGAGCTTTGATAAGCTCAAAAGAGCATTGAGTTGCATTGAATTTATGCATCTTATCTGGGTTACAATTCCTATTTATTACTATTTGCATTTCTGTGAGGATTGTGCCTGATCATTTGATAAGCTATTGCGAGCGTTGGTTGGTTTTGAAATGAGTAGCTGCTCGTAAGTTGTGATGGAGTGGCTGATGCTCCATAAGCTTCATAGTTTGGGTACAATCTGTATCCAACCTGGTCTGATCGTTCCAACCTTCTTTTCTTTTCCATTTCTTTTGTTTCCTTTTTGTACTTAGTTGTAAATATTTAGGATTGTGAATATCCGGGTGATTAATCTTGTGGAACAATTTGGGATATGTTGAGTTGTGTGGGCTATGATCACCCCTGGTTGTGTTATGATTTTGTAAATACTTGTTAGTTGTAGATATCTAGGGTTGTTTTTACATTTCACTTTCTTTTGTTTCCTTATGTTGGTGAGTTTTGGTGTTTCTTTAGTTTTAGTTTTTGTCTAATAGTTTCTTTGAGTTCCCTTTTTGGTGTTTCCGTGACTTTGTTTTCGTCTTTCCTTTTGTTTTTCTTTTATTTTGCCTTTTGTCTTGTTTTAGGTTTCTTTTGGTTTAGTTTCGGATTTAGTAGGTCCTTGCTTTTGGTTTTGTGTTTGATTTTGTAAATATGTGTGTTTGCTTTGGTTTTAGTGTCGATTTTGGCTTTCTTTTGTGATTTTGTTTTTCTTGACTTTTGTAAATATATGTGTGTTTGGTTTTGTTTGGTGTTTGATTTTGTTTCTGATTTTTATTTGTGCCTTAGTTTGTATATATTTGTGATTTCTTATGGTTTTACGGTTGTATAGTTGATGTGGTTGCTTTTTAGCGCCTTAGTTCCCACAATGAGGACATTGTGAAGTTTTGGTGTGGGGGTGAGGTGCCCATTTTGAAAATTTTTGAAGATTTTTGTTGTTTTTAGGGACGTATGTACCTTTTCTGATTAGCTTGAATCCCCTGTGCTTTATTTATTAGCTTGTATATAAATAGGATGTGCATGATAAGTCTCCAACCTCAAATGTGATATTCTAAGCCCTAATTCTGACTCCAGTTGTTCATTATAGGTTGTGTAATCCAGTCCTTGTTTATTCCTTCATCATTATCTTTAGGTCTTAGGTTTCTATGAATGATTCTCCCACTAGCTTATGGCACGATTACTTTGAAAAAATTTTAAAAATTGTATTATGAATAAAAGAAAGAAAGAAAAATAAATAGAATAAAATTTGGAATGACAAATATCCCTTTGAGGCATGCGCTACTGGGCGTTACCCTTTGAGGCACGTGCTACTAGATGTTACCCTTTGAGGCAATATTACTACTGAGAAAGCTTACTTCCAAAGTTAGTATGATAATAATATAGTTGTGTCAACCAAGTGGGATTGAGTCTAATTCTGGTAAATCTAAGCCCTGTGATGATTATACACTTGCACACGAGCACCGGGATGGATTCAGCATCTTGATTTTCACTGGGGTAAAAAAAAAAAAAAATAGTGTTCTGATGTCATTTAGGAGGTAGAGGGCTTTGAAGTACATTTTATGTATATGCAGGTCAATAATTGGATACAGGAGTGATTTAGCTGATTAGAATGTGTGCATATCTTTCCCAAATTTTGTATATATTAGTTTTGGAAAAAAAACCCAAAAATATTTTCTCTTATTTTTGGAATAATTTTTGTGGGTATTTTACTTGAAAACCCTCACGAGACCTCACTCGTCCACTTGGGAAAGCGAGGGGTTTAAAGGACCTATTGCATACACTAAATGCAACCGTGATTCCTACAACAGTGAGTTAGGATTTTCTTTCTCTTATTTTCTATTTTCTTTTAGTTAGTCTAGTTTGTTTTACTCGAGGACGAGCAAAATCTTGGTGTAGGGGTATTTGTTCGTACCCAAAATGAGCTATTTTTATGGTACTCTTACACCTATTTTATGCTCGTTTTAATCGTATTTTAAAGGTTTTTAATTGATTTTATTTTATTTTGTAGGTTTTGAAGAATTTTGGGAAAATGCCGAAAAATGCGAAGAAAATGGTGAAAAATGCCGGGAATTGAAAAATGGGTCGAATAAAAAAACCAGCCCAAAAATAAAAAGAACAGGCCCAGCTGCTCCTAGGCATGCAAGGAACATGACTCGGCTAAACCCCCCCTCTCTTTTAACGCTCTTTCTCTCCCCTTCTTCTTCTATTACCTCGGCCAAATAGAGAACCCAACCTTGAAACCCGATTCTCCATCTTCTCCATCATCCTCATCTCCTCATCTCCATATCTCTCATCTCTTTCCTCGACAGCTAAGCATTTGCAACCACCAAGCTCTAGCACATCAAGCATCGCCACCGTCCACGCACGCTGCGAATCGAAGGGTCGAGATTGAAGTTGAGGTCGGGTATAAAAATGAAGCTCGAAGACGCCATTGAGATAGCTAGGTAATTCTAGGGTTAGGTTAGGGTTTAAATTCAGTTTTAGGTTTAGTTTAGTTTAATTTCGTTTCAAGTTGTTCAGAATTTCGGATTTAGTGTAATTTAGGGTTTTGAATTTCAGTTGATTTTAGCCTTTAAATTCATGTAGTTAGGCTTGAATTGTGAATCTCGAATGGGCATTCAAGAATTTCAGTTGTAATAGCAACAATCTTTGGGTTAATTGTGAGTCGTTTTGCCGAATTTCATTTGAATCCCTTCCCTTGTTTTTGCGTGTGCTTGTAATCGTCCATCGAGAGACCGCCATTTTTGATGCGTTGAAGCTTGTTCTGAGTCATGAATGATCGAACCTCACCCATTCTGGTTTGGC
>JACYFF010010365.1:44903641-45034320 GCA_017589665.1 Selenicereus undatus | reverse complement strand
AAAAAAAAAATACCAACTTCAACCTATCTCAACCCACCTCAACCAACTTCAACCCACTTCACCCTTTTGACCCACCCAATTTACCCACGAAAAGTACAGGCCCTAAGTCTGCTACTCACTTTCATGGCTCCGCTAATTTTCATTACTGTTGAATGAAATGTGGTTTGATTGTGTTTGGTCTGATACTAGGTTCGAGTCTTATGAGTGCTGGTTGTTGATTCTCCCTCTTCCTGATTTAGCTTGGTTTGAGATGGATTGAGTAGCTGTTATTATTAGTTAGGTTCGATTATGAGGTTTGAGTAATGGTTGATTTTGGTTGATTGACTGTGTCTCGTTGGTGAAGTTTAATGCTTTGGTTTTTAGTAGTGTTAAGGTTGCTTGATTTATGTTAGTAGAATGCTTAAAGTGCAGTTCATTTGAATTCATTTAGTTTAGTGTAGCTGATTAGTTAATCCTCACTTTTTATGACCTAAGTCTTTTCCATCGTCCCTGAGGACTCCACCCTCAAGCACTATGACGTCAGTCGTACGCTTGCGGCTTTTGCTTTTCAATTTATCACTCTCTAAATTTATACTCCAACAAGGTCCCATTAAAAATTTCGCTAAATTAAGAAAACTATTACAATAGAAGCTCAACAAAGAAATAAACTGAACATAGACCCCTAAATTATTCAAAACTTCAAAAAGATGTGCAAATCTTCCTATTCTTGACTTGCCAAATGAAGAAGATGATTTGATTCCTAAAATGGGTGCCAACAATGAGCGTTGGCGTGTAGTACTCAAAATCAAAGAAGGAGAAAAACTCTGTAAATATTCCAATGTAAGTTTTAATAAAGTGGAATGCAAGTATCCTATGATGGCAAAATGAATCATTGTCGTCATAAAGGGAATTGAAAAGTTCTTAATCTTTTTACGCCAAAATCTTTTGCTATTCGAAGTAATTGCAAAGGGATACTTGGTTTTCTGAAAAAGAATGTATCAAACATGCAAGTGTAAGGGCGACTGCTACGTTGGTAATTATAGCTTAACCAATTTTCTTTCTCTATTAAACATATGTAGGGATCAAAAATTGCTCTAGTAGATAATTTAACTTGTAAGCTTGCCAATGGTAATCATTGGAGCAGAACTCCTGCTGGGAAAGGAGGAAATCCAAAATGAAATGTCGTTACTGTTGAAATGGGTCTCTCTTTCAAGTAGAATCCTTATGGATATTTTGAAATTCCATACAAAAGTATATCACACTTTTTTTTGCTATCCTTTACCTATCTAATAGTATAGAGATTCAATCTTCTAGTGTTACAAATGAATTACTTAAGGCGTTCTTATGATGTTCAAGCAAAAATAAGTTCTTATGTTCAAGAAAAATGATTCAATGACTGGTGTGCAGCCTGCAATGACTACTATCATAATTATTCCTATGGTATTTGAAAACCATAGAGTACTATGATCTTCTTCCCTGATAGATCTGGAGTTGGTGGTATTAGTCTCTCAGCAAATTCAATCCCTCTAGATGACCTCATCATCAAAGCCTAGAAATATGGGATGGTAGCTAACCTCCTAGAAGTCCTTGATCCGAAGTACCTATTCTTTTCAAGTTTAACTAAGTTTAGAAGTGTATCTTTAAAAGAATCAACTGGATTTGGACATCTCCTAATGATACAACAAGAGCCCCTAAAAGTAGAAGTCTACATAAGTGTGCGTTGATTGATGTTCAACCAAAAATTATGTTATTTTATACCCTTTTATATCTAACATTTTGCTTAAAATAAATAATCAAATTAAAATTTCAATGTGTTTTGTTTGTTTTGTAGGTAATTGAGAAATCAAATAAAAAGAGTTGGAAAATAAGGGAGTGTTGGATCATGTGAAAGTGAAGAAAGAAGCCAAAATAGAAAAATAAAAGGCCACTGAGCCCAGCCCATCCCACCACCTTCCTTAGCTCTTTCTTTTGTCTCTCTTGGGCTAGGCTAACGCCCAGCGTCCTAAGGCCCACACTCGTCTAAAACCATACGACTCTCATCCTTCCTCTCCTTCACTCTCTCGCTAGGCCTAGCCCAAACACTCCTCCATTAGGGCGCCTCACCCTCCTTTTCATAGGCTGCCTTTCTCCTTTCTTCCTCAGCAAGCCTAGCCCAAGCGCACCTTCGGGCCTGTTTTTCCTCCTTGGCCAGACCCAGACAAGCACCCATAGCTTACATCTCTTTCTTTCTCATTTAAACCCCTCATGAGCCTCACCTGGCCCCTGTCTTTCTTCTTCCGTAGCACTAGCCCAGAGAACCTGAAAAGCCAAAACTGAGTTGCTCCTTCATCTTCCTCACCTTAACCATAGCGCTCTCTCTCTCTCTCTCTCTCTCTCTCTCTCTCTCTCTTTCTCTCTCTCCGATTTCATCAATCATCATGTTAAATTCCAACATCTGTTACTTATCTAGCCCATCATCACCATCATCAAGCTGGCATTTACAGGAGTTCGACAAAGATTTTATTCAGAAATTAATGAAGCAGTCAAGAAGCGAACAGAGTAGTGATTTTAGGGGACTTCAAACGGCGTGGAAGCCGGAAAACTGGAAGAGGAGAGTGTAGAGAAATAGCATAGAGTAGACTTTAATTTTTAGTTTTCAATTTTTGCTCTTGTTTTCTTTCCGCTTTGTTTTTTCAAATTCAGGATTCCAATTTCACCATGAGTGTAATTTGATTTGGGCTATTGAATTTGAGTAAAAAGCCCTAATTCTAGTTTAGAATTGTTCAAGCTAGAGTTCAATTACTTGGTGTATATGCCTTCTTTGGTTCGAATTTTGGCTCTGTACTTTGGATTTGAGAATTGGGTTGTTCGATTGAAGGGTATCAAAGGGTTGCCAAGCCTAGACATTTTTTCGTCCTGTTCCTCTTCATAATACTACACTGTTGCATCGTTGTTTGGTTCAACACTTAATTGGCTTGATTCTTCTTCACTCGTTATTCCCTAACTGAGTTGTCTAATTGAATCAAATCATGCTAAGGTCGAATAAGTTTGGAAGAGTATACATGGTTGAATAAGTTTATTTAGTTGTTTTGTTTCCACCTTCAAATAATGTTCATGATCTTTAATTTGGCTAGCGTTATTAACTATGATTAATGGTTTGGCTTACACAGTTTGTTTTAGATATTGAGTTTATTCTAATTTCTGTTAGAATTTAATGGCCTAAATTCATAATCCATCCCTGAGGATCCACACCCCATAAGTATCACAACGATAAGCCGTGCACTTGCGCAAATAACAATAGTTGAGTATGAAACTAAAAAGTTTCAAACTAGCTCATTATCTTGTCTTATTAATTGATCTAAATGATCCTCACGATTAATGACAAGAATAGTTTTCAGAATGACAAGAAGTAGTTAGTAGTTCTACTTTAGCAAGAACCATTGGTTTTTACGATATTGATCATCAAATGTGGGCATTGATTGAAAATAAGGGAAAATATTAATGCATTGTGGAAACATTACTTCCATTTATCATAGTGATTTCAGCAACTATGTGAAGGTAGAAGAAACTACTTTAGAAGATGTTTTTGATTATCACTTTGATATTGGAGATGAAAATTCTTATCAGAAAAATGAAATAGATATCTATAGGATTTATTCAAAAAATGAGATCCATAGCATCTTGAACTTAATGAAGATTTTGATGATTATATGTAATAATGATGGACTTGAAGACATTATTAGAGATGAATGCATATAGAACCTTGATATGGATAACTAGTCTTGTCAGCATTCAGTACCCTGAAAAAATTGTTGCACAATTATGTATTACCCTATCATAATGTCAAGTCAGTAAAATAATATAGTTTATATTATCCATGTAAAAGTATCCTGTAGCAGTGTGTATACTATAACCATTAGGTCATCCTATATATTTCAATCTCCTCTATAAAAGGAGAAGCTAAGCATTGTGAAGAGACATGGTCATTTGAGCATACATGAGCAAAAGATATGTTGGGTCCTCCATTTCTATCTGAACAAGTATCTGTAATGATCTTAGCTATTTAAGTCCCTCCTCAAATATTTCCATTGTAATATTTCTAATTTCCAGCCCTCAATTAAAAAAGTTTCCTATTAGGAAACGTTATTCAATTGTACCTTATGCCTTAAATATTACAATTTCTTAATTAAAGTTCCACTATATTTAAAAGTATAAAAATTTGCTTAGTGATGGTGGTCCGGGTAGGAAACAAAACGGATTTGTGTTGTGTCTGATCTAGGGGATGTGTGGTTGAGATTGAGAATCTCTGCAAACAGGAAGTTAGAGCAACGTTAGGGGCCAACGTGACTAAGTTTAGGTAATGGTCAAAACTCTTTAGTTAAATGTTACTATTTTGCTAACCATGGCGAGCTTATAATCATAGGAAATATGATATTTAAGATATAGTAGTAGATTGTGATAACTAATGATAGTAAAGTATTATAAGAGGTAAAAACCGCAAAATAGATCTTATTTCTTTAAAAACACTAGGAAAAGAAAAATAAAGATCACACCCCATTTTGGGGCCAATGTTAATTTCAGAAAAGTTTGGATCAAGATAAAAATATTTGTCCTCCAAAAGATATATAAGCAAAATAGTAATGCCCCAAAAATTATTACCCAAAACCTAAGTAGTTTTGAAAATATTTATCTAAATATGATGGATCACTTACATATTTACTCATACCACAATGGACCCGAAAATTATTTCAGTGGTTCCATCTCCATAACATGAGGTTCTACCAATCTGACTAGTTTTATCCTTTTCATGTGCCAATATGAACTGGTTTGTGATGATTTGGGTATTTTTTTTGGGTTTAACTTTATGATCTTCAAAGTTTTTTTAAAAATTTCACCTTCCCTATGCTTGTCGACTATTTTGAGCACTTCTGAGGCCTCACTTTGTTTAAACTGTGCCTTATGATGTTGCCACTGATGTCTTTCCTACAAGGTTTATGCATAAACATTTATGCTTTTTATCCTTTTCTATTTTTGTGTCATTTGTTTGCCTAGGGACAAGCAAAGATTTAATCATGGGAGAGTTTGATAAATATTCATTTTGCATAAAATTTTGGATCGTTTTGATACTAATTTAAGTTAATATTGTATGATAATATGCCATTTTTGGTTTTATGTTGGGGTTTGGTGATTTGTTGAGAATTTTGCTAATTATATGACTAACAAGCATATGCACTCTGAAGTAGTTGCCAATGTTTGAGCTTAACGAGCTCTACAAAGGTGTCATCTCTCTAGTTTGACTTTAGTTTCTAGGTTTGAGCAGTGGGCGTGATCGACCTGTGGGTTCTCCAATCAGTGGCGTATCCAGGAATTAATTCAAGCGAGGTCAGGACTCAAACACACATGTGATTTGAAATTTTAAATTTAACAATAGTCATAAAAACGAAATTACAAAGCTAATATAATCAAGGCAATTGTCCTCGGTGAATATTCATATTTTGAAACCACTATATGATATCATCGTTCGATACTGTTTCAAAAAGATCATCCTCAAAGTAAGTAATAACAATATCATTTAAAAATTCATCTGATGTTCTGTTGCGCAAATTGGTCTTGATAATCTTCATCATGCTTATTTGGATGATAATGTGAAATTGGTTTTCTTTCAGCTAGATTTGACTGAAGAGCACTTGAATCAACTTGACTTCTCTCACAAGACGAAGGATTAGTGTTTGCATCAAAATTTTGGGTTTGTGTTTAACTGTTGTGTTCGCCAGTTTTTTCAAATGCAGAAGTTGAACGAAACTATTCAGTTGTTAACTTTTTGAAATATCTATGCATTTTCAACTGGACACAAATTTTTTTAATTAGGCAAGTCAACGATATTCAATAGTTGTAAGTAACCACAAGAGAATTCAAGCAGTGGACAACACATACAATTACAATTGACAAATGATTTGTAGTCAATTTCATCAAATGATTTCAATAATCGAAACTAATATAACTATCTAAATAATTAAAAGGTAAAAAATTGAAAATTTGACAAAGAAAAGCAAAAATTAAAACTATCTAGAGTTTTAGGGTTTGTACCTTCAAAGTTCAAATCGGTGGAGCACTATTGGTGGCGCAGGGGCACTGCCTAGAGGGTTGACGGTGGCTTCCGGAGAACGCCATTGGTGGTGCGACTAGGGCTGGGTGTGGTGGTTGCTAGTTCTGAGTTTCTGTGACTGTGTGTGTGGGCAGTGGGACGAAAAGAATAAGGGGGAGGACCGAAGGAGAAAGTTACAACCGCATATTGTAATCGGAAACTTGGGCCAGAAAAACAAGGAGAGAGCTCTTTGAAGTGTAAACAGCAGCAGCAAGGTTCAAACCCAGGACAAGAACGAAGTCTCACGCCTAGCCGACCATCAGAGCAATCTTCTTTTACTGCTAATTGATACGTCACAAATTAAACATATGGCATATTTATTTATTTTTTAACTTAACTGGTAGATTATTTTTTTTAAGCGGGGTCGGTTGACCCCATGTGACCCCACCATGGCTCCGCCCTTGTCTCCAATGACTTATGTTGCACCTGTTTATGCCCCCTTTGGTTACATTCTCTCCATGATCAGACCAAGTTTATGGTTGCAACCTATGTCATGCTTTTCGCTTGAGACTTCACTGGCCAACACTCACCTTGATTAGACCATGATGCCCTCCATGGGCTGTTTGCCCCTATATTTTGCTAGGCGTGTTAATCTCCTCGGATGATTGGTGATATTGAGAGCTGTTTTCAAACATCTTCTGGATCATATCCATCTATGACATCCCTCCTTAGTTCATTATAGTAGAGAAAGTTGGCATGAAAGCAAGAGATTAATGCTAGATTAAAGGTTGTCTTGAAGATTAATATATCATTCTAGCAACTGAGAGGTTCAAGCGAGCACCATAAATTGAGAACCTCTCCCCCCCCGGTTTCTATTAAGTTTTATTTTCCATATTAGCAGTTTTTGTAGCTTTGTTAGGTTTAATTATTTATGAGTACTTTTCCTAATTTAGGGGTTGCCTAATCAAACAATGTTGTCAATTTGATAGTACCACATTTTACGCTTTAGATCTTTATAGGCTTTATTTCAATCTAGTTCTAAAAGTTCATTTAAATTGTTAGATCATTGGCCATTATCTTGTACATATTCACATGTTTGAAAGAAGTACTAAAAGGAGAACATTATCATCAGAATGCTAAGTTAGTCTCATTTATTCAATTGTCTGAAATAAGATTGTTAATTGAGAGATCATTTGATAATCCCATGCTTTAAAACGTAATCAAATTGAAAGCCTATGAAATAGGTACTTGGTTGAACTGAAGCAATTCACTTCATTTTTAAAGAAAGTTGTCAGTTTGTTAGATTATCTAGCTTTGAATAAACTAACTTACTAAAAAGGATTTGTTTAGCTGTTGGAATTGATGCATTGCTAGGTGAAGCCATATCCTAATATGCTTATTTCCATTGATTTAGTCCAAGTTAAACTTATGCTTTGTTTCAATTAAATTAAGAAACCAAATAATTGATTCCACTTAGCTTATTTGAAGGTATGAAACTTGGTAGATTAAACTAGTCCTTGAGGGATCTACACTTGATTACTTAATGACATAACCACACACTTGCAAGCTTATTAGGAAGTCAGCATATGAAGAAATATCAACATCCATTGCAAGAGTTTACGGAGATGTGGTAGGCTGAATGTTTTTCCTACATTCGTGCTTGTCTTCGAAGTTATTGTCGACGTATTGTTCATACTCACCTTATCAAAATCTATGCCAAAACAACTTCTTCACTCAACTTCCTCTAGCTTAGATGTTATAGTTGTCTCTTCAAGCTTAATAATGCTCTATTTTTGGCACTCTGTTGTGTCCCTGGGGAAAGCAGTTCCTCCACATGCCTATCATCTTGCTCCGAACTCTGCAACTCCCAGTGCTTTCTCAAGTTGATATTTCTTATTTTCAATTTTTGTGCTTTTAGAGTTATTGGGTTCAATCCAAGCAACTTCCTTAAGTCGCCAAAGCGTATGCGAATGAACATAAAGTTGCTTTTCCTCTCATATAAACAACTTCACGATTACTTCGGTCAAAGTTAAAAGCAAAAGAACACAATGTCATAGCTGTCTCCAACGTTATTTAAGTTCCAAAGTAGTCATGCTGCGATTTAATGTAATAGCTAATTGTCTCATGAGATCCTTATCTTCATCTAAGATAGTAAAATTAAAGCATAATAATTTAATATTAGATAGGTAGAACGTTGAGGCATGGGCAAAGCCTCTATTCTTAAAATACCTATGTGCTTAATTCTTCAAAAATCTTACTTTATGAGGAATTTCAGGTAGTCCCTTAAAAAATGATACAGACCTAATTAATAATAAATCAAAATACAAAACATACATGAATAAATCCAAGAGTAGCTAGACTTGATCAATATCAGTAAATAAGTAAGGAAAATGGTGTCTTAAAGAGAAAACATCCTTTCTTTTCAGGAATTGGATCTAGTCAACAGTTCAAATAAGAAGATCAAAAGGAACGCAAATGGTGATGCCATTCAAACATCAAGATGGTGCAGATAACATGTACATAAAGACTGAAGTTGTTGTTGAAGATTTACATGGGCAAAGCAACAATTTGAACCACCAACAACCACCAACAAGGGACTAGACATGTTGACTAGTACACTCCTAGTGATGATTAACAGGAATATGGGGAAGATAAATACTCCCGATGTCATACAATTCGGCTTACAAAGGACCAAACATGTTGACTCAGAGAATAGTAGAAGAATGTCCTAATCATCAAAATGTTTGATACTAGGATTTCTATGGCTGAAAAGAAGCCTTAAAGCTAAAGGGTAACTTCAACGTGATTTCTCATTAATTGATATTGGACATGACTTCTATGTAACCAAATTCAGCAACATCAATGATTGTAACCATGTCCTTACTTAGGGCCATGGCTAATAAGTGATAATTATTTAACCATCAGTAGATGGGCCCTAAATTTTGTGCCGAATGAGATGCCAATCAAGTTCTTGATAACTTGGATTCATATATGAAACATTAGGATTGAGTACTTTCACTCTGAATTCTTGGAAATTATTGGAGTAAAAGTGGTTTTGAGATTTTTAGAAACTATTGGAGACGTCAAGCAGGGTCATTGGAATAGGTCAAACCACTGCTAACATTGAGCAATGGAAGTTTTCAATTTTAAGTGTAGAAATGAACTTGTCTAAACCTTTTGCTAGCTAAGTTTCATTTACATGATCATGTTTGGAGAATCCAGTATAGAGGCCTCAAATTTGTTTGCTTTATGTGTGGGGAAATTTCTCATAAGCACATAATTAAAGTACCCAAGAGAAATCTCACTGTCATGACCTAACTAATATCACAACCATGCATACGCTAAAATGTATGGAGGAATTTGGTCCTTGGATGATGGTAAAAAAACCAGTTCATAAGAAGAATTCCAAATCCAGCACTGTCTAAGGAAGGAGAAGGAATCTCATTTTCTAAATCAACCTAGAATAGATGGTCCGAATACATTACCTAAAACAAAGAGGCCTATGGGAGTTGGAATTGGGTCTGAATTAAGTAGACATTTCCAATATAAATCTTTCTTTTTCTCAAGGGTATCTAGATTTGCAATTCTCAGACATATTGAATGAGAGGGCAATATGGAAAGCCTTTCTAATTTAGGGAGTGAAAAAAATCACCCCATCTAATGAAGAGCCAACTTTAATTGAAACTAGGGAAGTAATTAAGGAAACTAGAAAAACTTAGGTTGAATAAGACTTGATATGATTGCTGAATATCAAATTCTTCCAAAGTGGGGGCCCGCCAACGTGTTAATGATAGATGGAAGGTCCTTTGCTCCTTTGGTGACCAACCTAATTTGTACTCCAAGTTTACTTAGAAACAATGGTGTCTTCACTAAAGAAACATCAAACCATAATGCTCCTACACTGTTGCTACACCACCATGCATAGCCAAACTCACATAAACATGGGAACTAAACCCGCATTTTGAATGTCTCCTCTAAGTCATCTTCCCAAGTAAGAAACATCACCTCACTGGCTTAACCATCCCCAGTAGCATATGCTTCGTGCAGTTTGAATTGACCACCCCAAATCAATTGACTAGAATCATAAGCTCTCTTTCCCTATTATATCCTAGTGATCTACTAGGGAAGGGAGCCCCATTACATCAACCGTTAGAAGGAAGCTTTTTATTCAAACCTATTGATCCTAGCAAGTAACAGAGGCAAGCTAACATTTCAATACTTCCAATTAAGCAGTCATGGACTCAGATGCCCAAATGGATTTGAAAAGCTCAGGAGGTACTATCCCATATTGGTAAGACTAAATAGGTTATCACCTAAGGTTTTATCCTCTTTCCCACGTCTTTTATCCATAACTAGATGACATTAAAGAAGTGATACCCTCACTATCCTTGTTTGTAATATTCAAGGTGTAGCTAGTTACAAGTTTATTCTTACCCTTAAAGAACTTATCAGAAGGTACATTCGTAGTATTTTGGTCTTGATGGAAGCTAAAATAAGCGGCCAGTCATTGGATGATGCCTACAGGAAGATAACTTACACTGATAACTATAGAGTGGAAGCCAATGGCTTTAATGGAGGCATGTGGGTCCTTTGGAAGTCTAACACTACTTAACTTCAAATTGTGGATTCCAATATCTACTTCATTGCTAAAGAGGTCACCAACAATGAAGGTAGTAATTGGTTCTACTCAACTATTTATGGCAGCCCTCAAGCGGTCAAGAGGAATGAACTATGGGAGAGACTCAACAATTTCTCCCAATGGAATAATCAACCTTGGATGCTGGCTGGCGATTTCAATGAGACTCAAGCCATAGAAGGAAGATTGAACTATGGACTTGATGTTAGTAAATGGTTTCTTAATTTTAATTACTAGATATGAAAATGACAAGCTTATTGGTTTAGGGTTTTTAGCAGCTCATTTCACCCAGAGTAGAGGGCATAATCTTGAAACTCACAAGCATGCTAGACTTGACAATAGTTTTATACAATCACAAATTGCACTTACAATTCCCTAAAGTAAGTATCCATTATCTTGTGCAGAACTACTTAGACCATGTTCCTCTTTTGATCACTCCTAAGTTCTAACATGTTTAGGCCCTTTCTCAATCTTCAACACCTATTTCAATTTCAAGTAGTGTGGCTATCATATAAAAAGTTTCAAGAATGTTAATTTGATAATTGAAAATCAGATATGCTGTTCCACCCTATTTTGTTTCAACTAACAAGGGCCTTCGGAAAAATGGAATAAATATGTGTATGGAATCTATTTTGAGGAAAACAGGAGATCTGGAAGTGGCTCAAAGGCATTCATGAAAAGTTTTTTGATTAAATTAAAAGCTAGATTGAGAAGGGATCTTGATATGGTCCTAGAGCAAATGTAGAGCTATTGGTTTCCAAAATCTAGATTGCAGGGCATTCAGGATGGTGATGAAATACTCGCTATTATCACCTTTCTGCCATTAATAGGCACAAAATGGATTGTACTAAAGGTCTATAAACTGTCCAAAGAGATTAAGTTCGGGATGAGGAGGATGTAAAAAACATGGTTTGAGAGCACTTTGTTGGTATCTCTTCGGATGACATCATTACTTACTCCCCTTTCTTAATAACAAATTTTCATGCCTATCATAGGATGAACTTAGCATACTTGAAAGCCCTTGCACTGGAAGTGAAGTTAAAAATGCTATTTTTGATATATGTGCCTTCAAAGCTCTCATGCCAGATGGATTCCAGATGCCTTTCTATCAAAGACATTGGGAATTTGTGGGCAATAAACTTATGCATCTTGTGTTTAGTATGCTTGAAGGATGAAACCTTCCTGAAGGTCTTACTGCTACCTTTTTAGTGCTCATTCCATAGGTTGACAATGAAGTGTTACTCAATTCAGGCCCATTGGACTTTGTCATGTCACTCACAAAGAAATTACAAAGGTGAATGTAGAATGTTTTAAGCCATTTTTGGAAGAATTAGTTAGTCTTATTAAACGTAGTTTTGTCCCTAAGAGGATAAGCACTAACAACATCATAGTTGTGCAAGAAATTCTACACAATATGAGGAGACAAAAAAAATATAGGGTACATAGGACTCACGATTGACTTAGAAAGGACTTATGATGGGCTTCATTGACCCTTCACAAAGGAGAGCTTATTGGAGGCGCAACTTTCCTTAAAAATGCTAGATGTTGTGATGAATTGCATTGAGTTGACCTCTTTTACCATCCTTTGGAACAGAGGCCATACAGGGAGCTTCAACCCCTCTAATAGAGTAACCCTATTAAACCCTTTGTCTCCACATCTTTTTGTGTAAATCATGGAAAGACTAAATCATTTGATTAGGGAAGTCCCTTCTCAGGGTGCTTGGAAACCTGATTTTTATGAGTCAAGGAGGCCTCACCTTGACAAAGTTGCTCTTTGCCGATGACTTTGTCTTATTTAGGGAGGCCATGGTGGAACAGACTAGAGTTATGAAGCATTGCTTTCTAACATTTTGTGTGGCTTCTAGACAGAAAATGCTATGGAGAATCTATATGGTGGAACATGCTAGAGTCTTGAAGCATTGCTTGCCAACATTTTGTGAGGTTTCTTGATAGAAAAAGCTATGGAGAACCTATGGTTATTATTCCTAAAATACAAGCCTAAATTAGTTGAGTTAATTAGCCTAAAATTAAAATTTCCTATTACCACAAATCGTGGGAGCTATTTGGAAATGCCTGTTCTTAATGGGCATATATTAAACACGTTTTCAGTTAAGTCTCAGACATTATCGATAAGAGGTTAGTTGGCTAGAGGTCTCGAGTTCTGTCTCTTGGGGGAGGGGGGCACCTTAGTCCAATCCATAATTTCCACCATCCCCTATTTTGTCATGCTGATAGCAAAGCTCCCACGCTTTGTGATGAATGTGATAAGAAAGCACACATGTTTCTTTAGGGAGGTAGCAATGAAGGAAGGAGTGACATAATGTTTCACGGGCATACTGTGATGAAGAGCAAGGTTGCTAGGGGCCTTAGTTTTAGGTTTATACGTCAAGCAAATGCTACTATTGTGACTGAGCATGGGTGGTATTTGTTAACTGAAAAAAGAGTCTTTAGTCTAAGATCCTAAGAACAAAATATTGTGAAGCGAGGTGTGATATTGATATGTTTAAGCAAAGGCAAATGTCTTCAAACACATGTCAACGCATATTGGAGAATTTTGATTATATCAAGCAAGACACTCGTATGTAAGTTGGAAATGAGCAAATCACCAAATTATGGTTGCAAAGTTGGATTCATTTAAAACTCTTGGTCCAGTTATCTACGGCTGCTATCCCTCCTTAGATTGCAGATTATAGTGTTAAAGGCTTTTGGGATAAAGAATTGTGATGGAAATGGGACATGTTTGTGGATCTCCTACCTGAAATATCCTCAAAATGATATCATCTCACTAGCTGACGTCAAATGTTGATTATGAAGACTAATTTGGTTTGGAATGGCTTAGCTTGAGGTGACTTCTTGATTAAGTCTATGCTAAAATTAATTAGCTAGGGAAGATACTATTGAGGAAACTAACTATATTTGGGAGAATGTTTGGAAAATTCATGCCCCACAATGAATACAATTTTTTCTTTGACTGCTGGTTCATGATATATTATTGACCAATTCTAATCCATTCATTAGAGCGCTTGTTGATAATCCTATTTGTGAAAGTTGTGGCAATGCTGATGAATGTACCATCGATATTGTTATAGATTGTGAATTCAACTAGAAAGTGCGACCCAAGCCCATTCCAAAAGGTAAGTATGGCTACTTTGTTAGCTCACCTCTCAAAAACAGGTTGTCATTAATCTTGATAATGATCTTAAACTACAAAGTAATTAGCCTACCCTTTATGTTACCAGCATGTGGTGGCTAAGGATGTGGCAGAATCACCGTTGCTATGTAGATCGTAATTTCACTCCTCATCAGCCATGGATAGTGGTTTCCAACAAATGTGAGACTGTTTGAAAAGCTCTAGAGGGTCAAAATTCTCTTAATAATTATCCAAAGAGCCATAGAACCCTGAAATTTTACTTAAATGGCAACTACCACTTGAGAGGCAAATTATATTGAATTTTATTGGCACTTCTTTAGACAATCCAGGTCTAGCCAGAGGTGGAGGGGTATTTCGAGGGCACCATGGAAAATGGTTAGGTGGTTAGCTGCCGACTTTGGTCATTGTTCTCCCTTCAAGGCTAAATTAAAAGCTTTGATGGAGAGTCTAATGGCAAGAATTACGCATATTTTCAATCTTCCTATCACATGGACTCTTTGACATGCGTAACAAGGTCCAAAATCTAGCTAAATGGAAGCATCCTCTGTATTGGATCATCCAGGAATACCAATAACTGCTCATGAACTTAGATTGGCATGTTAAGCTTGAGCATACTTATCATGTGCCCAATAGTTTGATGGACTAATATTGGGGTTGCCCAAAGTTCCCATTTTATATTTGTTAATGACTCCCTTTTTCTTTGAAGATGGAATTGTTTGCTGAAAATATTGGTAAGCTTAACAAAGTAATCTTTTAGGGGCATGCCCTCACCCTTTTGACCCACAATTTTTTTTTTTTTTTGGGTCTCAGCAAAGCAGGAATCAAATAATCGGTTTGACACGTCCGCGATCTAGTAATCTACCATATGTCCAATTGTAAGGCTTCGTTTACCATCCCCTCAGGTGTACGCTGGTAAATTATTAGGTACACCCGAGAGTACATGCTCTCACATTTGATTTATATATATTTTTCTGGGTGTATTTATCATATATTTTGTTTTTTAAATAATTTATTTGCTGATATGTTTTCTGAGAGTGTATACTCTCAGGTGTATAGTATAGGCTTTGGTGTACGCTTGACTGGCGTTCTTGCCGCTCCACCTCCACGGCTCCACTGCACGCAACCTCTCCTCAAAACATCCCAAAGAATTTTGACTTACGTTGTCTCCCTTCGGGCTTTCTCCTCGGCGGTCCCTGCCTACGCTCCTTACCTTGGAACTGTATCCAGTGGCCGCCACCATATTCCCCCCCCCCTCTCTCTCAATACTCCGCAGACCCAATTGTCGAATCCTCCAAAACCCTAGCCTACAAGTCGTCTTCGTCATCGGCACAGCGGCGCAATTCCGAATTCAGCCTCTTCCATCGTATCCCAGGTGTGCTCATCTTATTCCTTTGTCGATTTTTTGAATTCTATACGTTAGGTTTAGCTCCGGTTGTTGATTCTGAGTATCTTTTCCTGCATTGTGATAGGATTAAGTGGCCCCTATAAAAAAAAAACAAGAAAAGAAAAGAAAAGTGATAGGATTAAGTGATTATGTTCTGCTTCTTCGTCTTTTAACTTTGAACAACCTTAATGTCCTAACAGTTGTTCAGCGAATTATTTCATGATTCGATTGATTTCCTGCTCTTGGTTATTTATGATACCATTCAGTGTTATCAGCTTAAACAGAGCAAGTTTTTGAATAGAAGTATAAGCTTTGTCACCGATAAGCTTTGGTCTTTTAATTGAGTATGTACATTCTGGGCAGAAAAGGATGGATTTTCCCGGATGAAATGAAAATTGGAAAATAAAAGATACGCATGTCTGATGAAATGGTTGTTGCTATCTGCTCCAATAACGTATCATTGGTTTGACTGAATAACTAAACTTGTTTCTAACGTCATTCTTTGTTGCCAACTTAAACTGATCAAGTTTTTGAATATAAAAGTATAAGCATTAACTTTTTCACTTGTCTCTATGTTTTAATTGAATACATACATTCTGTGTACTTCAGGCCTAGGGAGATCACTGATAACTAATGGACAGAATTTCCGGAAGAAACCAAGGTCCACCTTTACCGATGAAAAACCTGCCACTTGGTAGGCTGCCTCCTCCGGGCCATGAACCTCCATTTGTCCGAAACCATGGTCCTATGCCTCACCCAGCACTTTTAGAGGAAATGAGAGAACCGCCATTTGGAATGGGCCCTAGATCACTCCCTCCTCATCCTGCCATTCTTGAGGACCGTCTGGCGGCACAACTTCAAGAAATTCAACGCTTATTGGCTGATAACCAAAGAGTGGCCGCTACCCATGTTGCCTTGAAACAGGAATTGGAAGCCGCTCATTATGAGCTCCAACGCATGACCCAGTATGCCAATTCATTGCAAGTGGAGAAGGATATGCAGATGAGGGAAGTGTATGATAAATCTGCCAAGTTGGAAGGGGATCTTCACCAAGTGGATGCAATGAAGGCTGATCTTATGCGGGTACAATCTGATATCAAGGAGCTCACTGCTATCAGGCAAGATCTTACGGCTCAAGTGCAGGCAATGACGCAAGACTTGGCACGTGCTTCAGCTGATTTACAGCAAGTCCCAGCTTTGAAAGCTGAAGTTGAGCACATGAGGCAGGAGGTTGATCGGGCAAAGTATGGAGGTGTTTGAGGGTCTTACTAGTATTCTAAATTTTGGGTTTTCTTGTTTGTGATGCTAATTTTTCATTCTCTCTCTCCCCCTTTTATTTTTTTGAATATATGGATTACAGGGCTGCCATAGAGTATGAGAAGAAAGTTTATGCAGACAGCTTTGAGCAAGGTCAGATGTTGCAGAACAATTTACTCACTATGGCTAGAGAGCTTGAAAAGCTTCGGGCAGAGATTGCTAATGCAGAGAAGAGAGCGCGTGCAGCAGCAGCAGCTGGCAATCCTGGTATGACTGCGCTTGTGATTATTTATATTTTCAGCATCTTTGCTTCAAGTAGATTTCCTTCCTTTTAAGGATTTTTTTTTTGTTTTGTTTTTAAAGCTCATGACTCACACAGGATGGATAGCCTGATTAGGAATCAGGATTTCATTAGGGGTTTTGAAGGTTTTTCGTGGGGAATTCAGGTGTAACGGGTTTTTTTGGTTTTGGGGGGGGGGTCATATTAGGAGAAGAATAAGTCAAAGAAAAAAAAAAAAAAGTCAAAGAGGGTTTGTGAGAAATCCACCCACAATAACCTTGAATCCATGTGGTCAAGGTATTTTTGAAAAAAAGACACAAAAAGAAGTTGCTATTGATTTTATTGAATGCATCCTAGACAGCTTCTAGTAATGCTTTTATAGTCTCAATATGCCTTGCAGAATTAGTTGCCACTAACGTAGGGCAGGCTTATATCTGAAGCAAGAGTAATTCCTTACAGGATGTCATATGCAGTTTATATTCCCTAAAATCTGAGTCACACCAGGAATTTCATTGTCTAATCTTACTTTCTTCACCTTTCTTCCCCTTTTTACCAATCTGCATCTCTGTCTTTGGATGTTGGTCTTCTATGGATTATTATATGGAAGTCACCTGCCTCATCGAAAGTGTCCTTTTTTGTGTGAGAAACTGATCAAGTCAAGATCTTAACTTATGAAATTTATTTAAGAGGGGTAAAGTTTATGGCACTAGGTACTTAACTGCCCAATAGCTAAAATCCTCTTGGAGTTAGCTTTGACTTCATTGGGCCTCCCATGGGCTGTGCCTATGCGGAGAGACAGCGACTACTGGATTTGTGAGAATTTTTTTGGGTGAAAGGTCAAAAACAAAGTTTTTCTAGACATTCTCCATGGTATCTTTTGGTTTTACGGATGTAGAGAAGTGGGATAGTTTTTATGGGTTGAAACCCCTCTTGAGCACCTAAAAGGCAAGTACATCAAGATTATTTTTTCCCTCCTTTTGGGTTGAGGTTTTTTTGGTCCTTTGATTGATGCAATTGATTTTGTGGATAACCTATGTTTAGGCTGTGATTAACCTCTTTGCAGGATGCTTTTTCAATATCCATTCCTGTAAGTTCTTATTATAATGAATATATTGCTACTTTTCTGTATTTAAAAAAATAGTCTAAATTATAAATCTAAAATCTAAATAAACCATAGAGTTATTGGAGCATTCTAAAATTATCCTTCCCAAAAATAATCTAAAACTACAAATTCTGAATTGATAAAAACAGCAAATGGTTTGATGCTATAGTTCTTTATTTTGCTTCTCCTGGCTCCCTTTGCTGTTTGCATCATTCTCCTATGGCTTAATAAAATAAATACATTTCTAGCGGTCTAAGATCAAAGCCATCGCAACCTTTTACTGCATTCCAACAGTTAGGAACAGTGCGTGAGCATGGCAACTCATTGTTACAACTAGGACCAATAGCAAAAAGATGGGATTTTTTGAGTATTTTGCATGCTGACTTTTTTTAGAATGATATCTAGAATGTATGAGTTTCTTAGTCGTCGTGCCTAATTTGAGGGATCTCTAATATAGGAGTATAGGACATGTGATACATGTCTTTGCCTTTTGGCCAAGATCAAGTGCAGGAGTATAGGACGTATTTTTGGAGGGTTTTGAGTTTGGTGCATGGTGGAGTCTACTTTTCCCCCCTAGATCATGTTAGGAGGCTTTTCGACTTTACTTTTGTTTCCTCTTGAGCACACGTTTGTTTGACTTCTTCCTATACTACCCGGCTTAGATTAAAAAAGCCCAAGACGCAAAAAAGTGCAAAGGATCCTGGGGCCTGGGCGTGCACGTGAGGCGCACTTTCACTAAAAAATGCTTGAAAATCATTCCAAAACCACATTTCTTCGAAAATAAGCTAAATAATGGCATCAAATAAGTGATTTTCACCAACCATAAGAAAAAAAAAGAATCAATTATATGCGGCAAAATAAATTAAAGCATTAAACATAGCTCAATTAGATTACTATAAATTGAACTCCAAAAACATAACACATGCTACCAGCTTGCCGAGAAGAGAGAGACAGAGAGAGAGAGAGAGCGAGTCCGAGACAGATAAAAAGAAAGGGATAAAGATGAAGAAGCACAAAAAAATTGGTACCATTGTAGCAGTGTAGGATGCACCATTTTCGACCTCCTTAAAGCCTCCCCCAAAAAAAGAAACAAAAGGGGACAAAGAAAAACCTACCATGGTTGTCGAATAATAGAGAAGGAGGAGGACCTACCATTTTTCTTTTTTTTTCCCCAAATGATCTATTATGCCCTATAAAGCGCGGGCTTTGTGGGCTTTGGTCCTCGATCTGAAGCCTAGATAAGCCCAGAAAAGCGTGGGCTTTATGAATGATCTGGGCTTGATGCCTTGACCCATTCAAAGGCGCAACAGGGTGCGCTTCGGGTTTTTGTGAGCCTAGGTGTGCCCCGGGCGCGCTTTTTAAACATAGCTGCCCAGGTTGTTTTTGAGCATATTAGCTGCTGCTTGCCCGATTTTTACAAAATGATATCTTTGAGAGCATATGAGGTTCTTCCGAGTCCGGTTACATTATGGCCACACTTGGTGGACATCAGTGAGCACGTCAATGAGCGCATCTGACCATTTTTCGAGCTTCAAACCCCCATCACCTGGGTTATTTTAGATTTCCTCAATCCAATCAAAACCTAATGTCACCAATGAGGCTAGATATGGCATCGCAAGGCACCACAGCCGCCATAGATGGCTATTTGCTGAATTTTGACCCTGTATTGCCATTTTTACTTCCAAAATATGGTCAGGCGTGCAATCGTTGATGAGAGCGATAAACCATGATGGTCGCTGGAGAAGGGCGGTTTTGGCCGTCAATAGGTACATAGGAGTATAGGACATATACTTTTGTAGAACTAGGGGCCATAGAGCCAAGGGTTTCCAAGTGAAACATCAATTAGCTTCATGGGCATCGCGTCTCATAGCAATCTTGATATGCAGCTAAAGAGGTTCACAGACAATTTAGTTGAATAGGTCCTTCATTTTTTTCTATGTTTGTGGGCCTAGCTTTCTTTGTTTTCCTGTGTTCTATCTTGTGCACATATTTTGCAATATAAATGTATTGAGCATAACACGTTTTCCAATGAAAAGTAAATTAGACTGATTCAGTGTGCCTTCAATGGCAACGTAATTGTCCTAGGTTTTCTTTTGCTGATAAGGAACACACGCACACAGCTGGTGTATGTATGTGTGTGTGTATCACAAACAAAAGGTTGGTTACAGAGCTGGCATTTTACAAAAGGCTATACACATCCAATGTGGAAACTATCAACAAAATCCACAACATTAAATGAAGGGCAACAGAAGTTGCCATCATCCCAAAAATAAAGACTCTTGAAGTAATTATTTTCAAAGCACTGAAGAGGCATCACCACGCCCTCAAGGACTATCGTTCCTCTCATGCCAAATGCTCCAAAAAATTCACGTTGGAATAAAATAACATTCTTCCTGGCTTTTCTAGGTAAGAAGCCCTCCCATGTGAAGAGATCATCTATAACAGGGACCCCTCAAGCAAATAATGGTTAGACCTCATAAACTTCTTCAAAAAGTACAAAGAAGCACTAAGTGGGGTGGTCTAGTGATTCCAAATCTGCCCTGCATGTAAAACGCTTATTTACACAAGACCTTATCCCCTTGTTGCAAATTATCGCAACTTAAAATACCCATGCGGGATGCTTCCCAAACAGAAAAGAAACTTAACATTGAGCTAAATATTTCCGTGTAAACATCCATGGAAAGCGGACTTCCGAAAGCAGATGAGTGCATGACGAAGCTAAAGAGGCAAGCTTCATGTAGTAAGGCTTGATGGTGAATATCTCTTCAGAGTTAAGATGCCATCTGACTGAATCAAGAGAAGATTCCCTAACATAATCCCATTATGCTTATTCAAGAAAGCTAACAAGAGTGACATCATCCACAAAGGCATCAGGGATAAAAACTGATGACTAAATGCAAGTGCCAGACACTTGCTTACGATGAGTGTCTCACAATGTTCGGCGATGAAATCATCTCTGACAATATTCAACAGTGGAAGCATCTCTATTTTGTGCTAGAGCATAATCAGGGGGAAATGGTCTCTTAAGTGAGCACTTTCACCCCAATGGTCATGCCAAAAAAAGATGGTTCACCCAACCCTGTCTTCAAAAGAAAAGTGGGGTTAAAATCTTTCCCATCGCTTAGATAAGTACCTTGAGAGGCTTAGTCTCCATCTTAGATTAAAAACGCTTGAGGGGCAAAGCGAAGCACGGGCTTTTCGTATGCGAGGCACACTTTTACTCAAAGTGCTAGAAAATTATTCTCAAGTCATATTTTTGACGAATAAGCATTGATTTAAAATGTAGCCAATCCGCGACGAAACGGCCGCATCAAAAAAGGTTTTTAAGTTGGTCGAACCGCGATTTCACCGTGATGTGGAACGTGATTTCCGCATTAGAGCGATTTTTCTATATCGCTACAGAAACCGCAATCGCGACCGAAACTGCATTTTGAAGCCTTGCAAATAAGTAGATGATGGCATCATATAAGTGATTAGACATCATTATAATTATGTAAAACATCACTAATAGTCTTTAAGATACCATAACGGAACATCATAATATCTTGAAACACACACCTGTGCTACTAGAAGTGTAAAAATAGAAAGCTAAGCATAGTTGTAGAAGGAAAAGCATAGAAAATATAGCACACAAAGAAAAGTAGTTCATAAAGATTCTTCCAACCAAGCATAACACATACATATCTCCCTGCCATACTAACTTTTTAAAAAAAACAAACAAAAGAACTGATAGAGATCGGGTAGAGAAAAAGGGTTTTAAAAAGAGAGAGGGAAGAAAGAGATTGACATTTCCATGCTTAAATCAATATTCAATACTCAATATATAATAGATAATAATCACATAAGACAAATTATCTATTTATAATAGCCTTTATACTTAGAATACTATTAGGAAACTATCTAAACCAAACCTATATAAAATAGGAAACGAAATATTATCTAAATACTCCTAAATATCCTTATTTTGACTTATCTAAAATAGCGTATAAATAAACCTACAAAACCCACTTAAAAATATCAAGATACCATAAGTTTGCAAATATTAAAATAGATCCTAGAATCCTAATATTAGATAGATACCCTTTCTTCTTCATCCACATCATTCTCCCCCTATTGGAAAAAACTCGTCCTCGAGTTTTATAATGAGTTAGAATAAGAAAGTTGAAGCACAAAACCAACATGAAGATATAAGAAGCGGCATGGAAAAAAATTTGAAATTTCTCCATGAGAAGCAACCTTGAGAGAATCGGATGTACGTCTTTTACAACCAAGAGATAGGAGTCGATGATGTAGTCAATAGAATGAACGTCCTATTATGCTGTTTGATGCTGAATTTCCTTGTTCAAAATTCGACTTTCTTCTGCATCGCAAGTTTCTTGAACTTCTATCTCCAGAGTAGAACTCTTAACTTCAATAGCTTCTATTGTAGCTTTAGTACTCAAAAAGTTTTTGCTACTTATTCTTTGAAGCGGTTCTCTGAGTTCATTCCACCTAGCATTCCAATTTTTGGCAAAATCTAACATATCATTATTTCCTTTTTGTAAAGCTTCCAATTTTTTTGTCAAATTCTTCAATGCTTTTGTCAATTCCATGAATTCTTTGTTATAATGGCATGGCTCTAGCAACTGTACAGCGAAATACAATAGATCTCCTTTGATTCGAGCTTTAGCTTTCCATGGCAGTAGCAGCAAAACTCTATGAACTGCAAGCAACAGTAAACTTCTGGATCACATCAGCACCTTTCTTCAAACAGCAAATAAAGCTAGGAAGCAGCAATTTTGGGTAATAGTTTTGGTGAGGTGTGCTGGTGAGGGTGGCTGGGTGGTGGTTGGTAGTGGTTTGATTGTGGGTTAGGTGGTGATGGATGATTTGAAGCGGATGGCTGGGAAGGCAGGTTGTGGATTCAAAAGCTTGAGACAACAAATTTTGATTTTTTTTTTTTCACGTCAAACCTTTGGCTTGGCTGGTAGCGGGATGTGGGTTGGCTTGGAATCGAGAACTTGCTCTGATACCAAGTTGATAGAGATCGGGTAGAGAAAAAGCAGAGAAGGGAGACATTTAGAGAGACAGGGGGGAAGAAAGGGGTTGACATCTCCGTGCTCAAATCAATATTCATTGAATACTATAGATAATAAGCATCTAATACAAATAATCTATTTATAATAGCCTATAGACTCATAATACTATTAGGAAACTACCTAAACCAAACCTACATAGAATAGGAAACTCAATATCGTCTAATACTCCTAAATATCTTTATTTTGACTTATATAAAATAGCCCATAAATAAATCTATGAAAACTACTGAAAAATATCAAGATGCCATAAGTTTCCAAATGTTAAAATAGATCCTAGAATCCTAATATTAGACAGATACCTTTTCTTCTTCATCCACATCAAGAACATATTTTAAACACAGAAATAGGATTAGACGCTTCTAGGATCACCTCTTTTTTATTTAAAACAAAAGGAAAAATATAAGGAGGGAAAATTTTAAAAAAGGAAGAATTAGTTGAAATAAATAAACACAATCAAGGAGCATAAAAGAAAAAAACATGAAGAAGAGAGGAAAGAGGTGATGAAGACAAACTAGACTGGAACTTAATAATGTCGGTGAGCGGCAGCTGCTAACTTGCGGCTCCTAATAAGCCAAAAGCCCTCACGTTCTGGCATGAAACTCTATCAATTGACCCTCCAATTCTTTTATCAAGGATTTTCGAACAAAACCCTAGATTTCAAAACCACACCAATGAATCAATTTTAAGAGTGATTCAGCACTAGACTCGTGCAGAATTGAAGATTTCTTATGTTGATAAACAAGTAATCTGCTCAATTTCATGTTCAAAATCCAAAAGGCTCACGCTTGAGTCGTCTCGCGCCTCAGCATGAAGTGTAGCTAAGCGCGCGCCTCATGCTTTTCGAGTGGGCATTGCTTGGCCCACCGCTAGGCGTAGCGATGCTCGCCTTGCACTTGCTGGACTTGCTTTTTTCAAATTACTCTCCAGAAGAACCATTTGGTCTAGAAGGTTGGTCTTCTTATTCATGAATCTCCATAACCATTCGCCAAGCAAAGTCTCATTAAAATCCTTTACTGTCAAACACCTAACCCTTCATTAGGCATGCCTTAACAATATTCCATCTCACTAGATGATACTTAAAGTCGTTTTTCCTTTAAATAGTTCGAACTTGTCTGCTCCTAGAAAAGAACTAAGTAGGAATGCTCGAAAGAACAGTTTTGGTGAGAGTCAATCTTTTGCCATTAGAAAACTTTTGCCATTAGAAAAGTATTTTGATCTCCGGCAAAGAATCTTCTCTCAAACTCTCAGAAACCGGTTCCCAAATGGTTTTGTTCTTAAATTTTTCTCCCAAGAGATGAGATAAGAAGTCGGAAAAGAATCAATGGCAAGCAATTGGATATTATCCACTTTGTTAGAGTATAAACCTATTGTCTTGAACACATTTGACCCACAAGCAAAATAGAGTATTTTGCCAAAGTAACCCTCAAGCTTGACGTTGCCTCAAACTATATAAGGGTACACCAAAGGTTCACTATCTATCAACAATCATTGTCACAAATGACAATGTTATCATGAGCAAATAGAAAATGGGAGACATTAGTAGTAGTCAAGTTTCTTCGACCCATAGAAAAACAAGAAGGGGACTTGCCATAGTATCCGTGCATAACATCCTAGTGAAAACCTCATGGAGGCACTACAAATTTGTGCCATACTAAAAGATAAATTTAAATTAATTATTTAGGTTAATCCATCTAACTAATTAAATTGGGCCCACATTCAATTCCCAAGTCAAGGTCTGATCGAAACCCAAATTCAACTCTCAAGTCAAGGTCCAGTCAAAATCCAAGTAACTCCTAAGTCAAGACTCGATCAAGACCCAAGTTTACTCTCATGTCTAGGCCCAAGTTGTCAGGGTCCAAGTTGACTTTCAGGTGAAGGCTCAGTCAAAGCCAAGCAACCCCACGTCAAGACTTGGTTAGGGCCCAAAGTCAACTCTCAAGTCAACATCTAAGCTAATTCACAAGTCAAGGCCTGATTATTCCCGATTCAAATCCTAGATGAAGGTCAACTCTTCGATTCATCTCCACAGTCAAATCAACATCTCAGTCACCTACCAAGGCAACCAAGTCAACCAATCCAGACTCAAGCACCAAGTCAATGCGGACTCCTAAATCAAACTGATTCGAATTAAAACCCAATTGTGAGCCCAAAACAAGCTAAAGCTCATCCGGACCCTGAGCACCTCATTCTAAGGGTGGAAAAATTATTTCTAATTAAGACCTCTCTTGAGATGAAGGAAGCAATCGAAGATCACTTCGTGGTGGAGAATAAGCATATAAGAAGGTGCACTCTACGATGAAGATCAAACATTGTACTTAGAGCTAGAATCAGAGGACTAATTTGTTTGTTTGTAGCAAATAGTCGGAGATTTATATCCAATTCATTTAAATATCAATACAAAATACATTTGTTAACATTTTTGTGACTACACCTCCTTAGCAACTAGAAGAAGAAGAGGTGAGATAGGGTCCCGTAGCGAAGCTTTCTAGAAGCTCAAAATTATGTTGGAGAGCAATTGGTGAGAGCACTACAAATGAGGTCGAAGAACATTCTAGTGAAAGCCTGCTTAACTTGAAAAAGAAGAGGTGAGATAGTGTCCCTCGGCGAAAGTTATCATGGATTCTGTGACAGCATTATTAGGAAGACTAGAGAGAGAGAGAGGGGGGTTGCTGAGCGTGTAAATCTCAGGGCTGCCTGAGGTCATCGGAGTACGCCTAGGTCTGACAGACCTCGGGTCTTCGGGAGGCTCGACGTCATGCTCACCCTTCTCCAGCGACTTGGCTCTCAAGCTTTGAGTTCGTTTTTCTCAGATTGGTACTATTCTACTTGGCTTGTTGTAACTGTGGGCACGGATGAGGTGGTCGATTCTGTATGTTGTCGCCGGTCGGGTTTTCACCGGCTGATCTTGTCGCCGGCGACTTTTCTGGTCGCTGGAGTCTCGCCCGAGTGTTGCGGGAGTGCATTTTTTGCTGTTTGTCCCTTCAGATAGACCACCTAAGGTTTCAGCTTGTGTTTTCTGGTCTTCTTTCTTCTGTTTTGTGCATGTTCTGTGGTTTTTGCCTTCTTCTCTGATGAGTGCTGCCCCTCTTCTCTATTAATTGTTCTCTGTTTGGTTGATATAATGAGGGGAGGCTGCAAGAGGTTTGTGGCCATTGGAAGCAAGTCTTTTGATTTAGCCATTGTTGGGATCAAAGATGATTTCTTGAATATGTCTAAGAGGGGGGGGGGGGGGGAAGGAGGCTCACACTCCTACCGCTTGAGCAGGTGGCGTTGTGGTTAATGAGGGCTTGGAACAAATTTTGCAAGGCTAAGTCTTGATGAAATTGTCTTTTAAGCGCTAAAGGAAAGTTTCTTCTCCCTCAAAGACCCTTTGGTTTCTCTCTCCAAATGCTCCAAAAATTCCCATGAGGAAAAGCCAGAACCTTCTCCTGCCGAAATAGTTCTCCCAAGCCAAAAGATGGTTCGTAATGGAGTTAGAAGAGACACAACACATGCCTAAGAAACTAAAGGCAAGCTCCCAGAGTGCCCTTTTCCTACCAAAATAGCTCTCCCAAGCCAGAAGAGGGTTCGTAATGGAGTTAGAAGAGGCCCAATACGGCAATGCATGCCTAGGCAACTAGCAATGAAGCAACAAGTCATCTACCGATTCTAGCTCCCCTTTGCACATATAACATCTATTCACCAAGATCTTTCCCCTCTTTTGTAAATTATCATTAATCAAAATCTTCCCATGTGATGCCTCCCAAACAAAAAAAGAAACCTTTAAAGGGGCCAAAGGTCTCCTAGGTGGTTCGGTGAAAAGAGATGTGTAGAAGTCATGAATTGTAGATTTCATATCATAAACACCATCATAGTGAATCCCATCCGCAACCACAAAAGGCATGTGATTAAACTTCTAGCGAAGATTGGCCACCCTATGGAAGAACTTGGTATTTCTATCACCCACCCTAAGCTAAGGAGCTCAAGATTTTTGTCTCTAGGAGATCTCCTCCATCAAAGTGATCTTGGGCCAATCATCTTTGGCAACTTTCCTTTGCTGGATTTCAACACTACTAAGTCCACATGATTTTTCTTTCGCATCCAACTAGTTCAGAATACCCAAAAGATCATAACTTTGAGTCTTGGTGTCACCAAAAACATCTCTGTTCCACTTCTTGAGCTTCTCTTTGACATCCTTAAGCTTGCTTGCAACAATATAGCTAGCATAACCAGTAAACTCGCCCTCCTCCCACCACTCTTTAACAACTACAACAAAACCTTTATATTCCAACCATATATTCTCAAATCTGAAAGGAGCCTGTCCCCTCTCTAATTTCATAATCTCAAGGCAAATAGAAAAGTGGTCAGGCATTTGTCTGGCAATTTTTTTTGAACCATGTTAGGAAACTGCTCCTCCCAATCCGCTGAAACAAGAAAGCGATCTAGTCTCGCAGGCACCGCTTCATCTCCACTCCTAGACCAGGTGAAATCCCCTATCTCAAAGGAGTGTAGGTGAAATCATGGAACTCTGTCATTGCATTAGAAGAACATACACGTATACTCCTTAGTGGATACTCCTTTGAGAGGGGGGATTTCACCTGGTCTAGGAGTGGAGATGAAGGGGTGCCTGCGAGACTGGATCGTTTTCTTGTTTCAGCGGATTGGGAGGAGCAGTTTTCTAACATGGTTCAGAAAAGACTGCTAGACAAGTGCCTGACCACTTTCCTATTTGCCTTGAGATGATGAAATTGGAGAGGGGACAAACTCCTTTCAGATTTGAGAATATATGGTTGGAATATGAAGGTTTTGTTATAGTTGTTAAAGAGGGGTGGGAGGAGGCCGAGTTTACTGGTTATGCTTGCTATGGTGTTGCAAGCAAGCTTAAGCAAAGAGTAGCTCGAGAAGTGGAACAGAGATGTTTTTGGTTACATCAAGACTCAAAGCTATGATCTTTTGGGTATTCTGAACTAGTTGGATGTGAAAGAAAAATCATGTGGACTTAGTAGTGTTGAAATTCAGCAAAGGAAAGTTGCCAAAGATGATTGGCCCAAGATCACTTTGATAGAGGAGATCTCTTAGAGACAAAAATCTTGAGCTCCTTGGCTTAGGGTGGGTGATAGAAATACCAAGTTCTTCCATAGGGTGGCCAATCTTTGCTAGAAGTTTAATCATATGCCTTTTGTGGTTGCGGATGGGATTCACTATGATGGTCTTCATGATATGAAATCTGCAATTCATGACTTCTACACATCTCTTTTCACCGAACCTAAACCTAGGAGATCTTTGGCCCCTTTAAAGGTTTCTTTTTTTGTTTGGGAGGCATCACATGGGAAGATTTTGATTAATGATAATTTGCAAAAGAGGGGAAAGATCTTGGTGAATAGATGTTATATGTGTAAGGGGGAGCTGGAATCAGTAGACGACTTGTTGCTTCATTGCTAGTTGCCTAGGCATGTATTGGCGTATTGGGTCTCTTCTAACTCCATTACGAACCATCTTCTGGCTTGGGAGAGCTATTTTGGTACGAAAAGGGCACTCTGGGAGCTTGTCTTTAGTTTCTTAGGCATGTGTTGGGTCTCTTCTAACTCCATTACGAACCATCTTTTGGCTTGGGAGAACTGTTTTGGTAGGAGAAGGTTTTGGCTTTTCCTCATGGGGTTTTTTGGAGCATTTGGAGAGAGAAATCAAAGGGTCTTTGAGGGAGAAGAAGCTTTCCTTTAGCGCTTAAAAGACAGTTTTATCAAGACTCTTTATTTTTGGGATAAGGGCATTTTTTGCTCCTCATCTTTTGATGTGGTCGACTTTGTGGATAACTTGCATATTGGTTGTATATAATCTTTTGTAGGTTGCTTTCTTAGCATCCATCCATGGTTCCTTTGATTAATATACATATTTTTCCATATCAAAAGAAAGGGTCCCTTGGCAAAAGCCCTCTAGAAGCTCAAAACTATGTTGGAGAGCTAGCAATGAGCACTACAAATGAAAGTCGAAGAGATGGATACAAACGAAGTCGTAGAGCCAAGGTTATTTAGTGAAACATCAGTTAGTTTCATAGGGTCGACATTACACCATACATGACTTCATATTTTTATTCTCCTATTGAAGAGCGTTGTAGGGCATCATCAAGCAACCTAAAACGGTAGGGATAATAAGTTTTCTTTAATTTTTAAGTCGCAACTTTTCTAGGAATTCCATGGACGCACGGCTACACCTACTACTGTTATCAATTATCACATTGCTTAGTCACTGTTAACATGGCATCTGGATATGGAGTGTGGTTATCCACAACCAATCTTTGCTCGGCTTACACCAAGCATATCAATATCATCTCCATGTGCTTCAAGACCCAGAGATCTAGTATTATTTCCTCGAGGAATTGAAGCCATCCAGTGTATTATTTGTCATCTTTATATGTTTCTTCCCCTTCAATAATCTTTTTAGGCTGCAAGCTCTTCCAAACTCTAGCAGGATAGATGACCTGATTTAGGAATTAGCATTTGATTACGGAGTTTAAAGGGTTTTTGGAGGAGACAAGGGTGTACTTGTGGCCAAAAAATAAAAAAATTCAGATCAGGTAAAGAATAAAGGAGCATAAAAAATAAAGACTTAAAACTCAGGAGTCCACTAAGATACCTAGGAAATCGACCTTGGGATTGTGGCAAATTCACCAGGCTAGGGATGACAATGGATTAGGTTTGGATCAGGTCCATTTGGATCCAGATCCATTCATTTTTCTTGGACTTGGAGCCAAACTCAGACCCGCTCCAACGGGTTTGAAAGATGGGACCCAGTCCCAAACGGGCCCACCAATCCTTAACGAAGCCTAACCATTTTTCAAAATAAATAGTTTTTGCAATGAATGTTTTACTTTTTTCTCCATCCCAGCATAAATTTTGACATTCTGATAACAAAAAGTTAGATTTAAAAGATATGAAATTTGATTGATATGAAAACAAATTCTCCGTCCAAGCGAGAGATTTGGATCGAGTGGGTACAAGAGAGTGAGAGATGTGACTAAGCGAGTGAGAAGATTAGAGAGAGACTGTGGATGACGAGCAGTTGGTGTGATGAAGTGGCACAATGCAAGACAACTAAACTCAGAAGATTATAGTCACTAATTTCACGGTATAGTCAATTTCACATTTTTAAAAATTAAAAAATATTGACGGGTCTTAAGTGAGTCTCGGATCGAGGCTGTGTTAATTTTTCAAACCCAGACTCCAACCCGACCCAGGCCTACTCACACCCTGCCGTCTAAGGTCAGTCAAGTCCCATTTGACTGACCCAGAGCCTTTAATTGGGTTGTTTCTAACGATTCTGGGTCGGTCCTGAACCCAATGCCACTACGGCACCCGGCAACAACCATGAATCTGCGTTAATTTGGGTCGTTTCTAACGGCTTTGGGTCGGGTCCTGAACCCACTGCCATCCCTAAATGACACCCTGCAACAACCATGAATCTACATGGTCAGAGAAAGCAATGAACATGCTTTTTTTTGGGGGGGGGGGGCGCGGGGGGGGTGTCTGATTCTATGAATTCCCCTGAATAGCTAACAGTGCTTGAATGAAGTTGATATGCCTTGGAAAATAAGTCTATCCTTTGACTCCAGGGTTGACATGAAGCAATAATATTGCTAAAATATTTAAAAAAAGGGACCACTATAATATACTTGAATAGTACCAATGAAAAAAAAAAAGAAAAATGGAGAAAAATATTACCTATCATATTAGTCCTAAAAGATGACTGCACTTAAGTCAAATAGAATAATCAATGGTTTAACTCTTATAAATTGTGGAGTCAGAAATATTTTTCATGTTATAATTCCTTATTTCACTTCTTTTGGCTCCCCGAATTAGACATCATTACCTTATCCTTTCGTAATAAAAGAATGTTTTAGGCTGACCATGAATTACCACATTTATTGCTGACATGATTTTGACTCCCCAGAGAGAAGTATGAATGGACAACATCATTTGATGTCGTCAAAAAGATGGAGGAGGGGTGCTGGTGGCCTGAAATTTTATTGATTTTGCTTCATCATCGGAATGGGTTGAGCTTTTGAACTTTCTGATGTATCTAGCTGTTTGTGATGTCTTCACCCAGCCAGTTTTGATATACTTGGGCATCACACGAGTATTATCATCATTTCATTTGGTGTGGATTTTATTATTATTATTATTTTTTGGTAAGATTTGGTGTGGATTTTAGAAATGAAAGCAACCATCTACACTGAGCCAACACTGAGCAATTGCTTTTTCGCAGCTGCAGGTTATACTGCCAATTATGGAACCCCTGAAGCTGGATATGCTGGAAATCCATACCCTGCAGGCTATGGAATGAACCCTGTAAGTTTCGTTTCAAGACCTGTACATGTTGACACTATTCTTTTCAAAGATGTATATTGACATGATACTCCCCTCTGATTACAGGCTCAGCCTGGTATGGAGAGTTACCCGCAGTATGGACCTGGTCCTGGTAACTGGGGTTCATATAATATGCAGCGTGCACAAGGTCAAGGGCCTAGATAAGTAGCTTCAAGTTTGCAGTGATGTGGATTAGGTCTTCTTTTTGCGTGCGTTTATCCTTGGCTGCAAATGGATAGATGCTTAGTTGTGAGTAGATTGGAGGGGGTCCTGAGAGACTTTCGGATGTCTGCTTCATTAGTTGTATTCCCCAATCCCCATCCTCATATATGGCAATTTCATATTGTATTGTTGGAAGAACACATTTCCTTTCGTTGGCAGCTTATATTATAATTACCATCCATTTTCCTGTTTATTTCGAAGGCACCAATTTGACATTTTTCGGGATCTGTGAGAGATCTTCAACTGCTTTTACTATTCATGATCTTTAATTAACCACTTGAAACCCTGAATGCGTTCAGTATTTACAGCTGTATCTGCTCTTTTAGCAACAAATGTGTGATAAATGACCGCTTCTGTTTGAAGGGGTGAGTTTGATTGTAGCCTTCTCTAAGGATTAATCTTTTTTCAGCCTTCGTTGGCATATTGACTGAGAAGTAGGGGTGACAATGGGGCGGATACGGGGCGAGTTTAGCCGTACTCTCACCCATATCCATTTTTAAAATTAATACCCATATTCATACCAATACCCATTGGGTATTGTAAAGTTATACACATACCCATACCCATACCCATTTGGTATAGCGGGTACGCGAGTTTTATTCGGGTACATATAGACAAAAAAGAATTAAATCCATTTTGTACCCATATTTGATATCAAATACTCAATATGTCACATTAATAATAAGCTTCTGACGACATATCATAGCACATCAAATACAACTAAAAATTTGCCAATCAAAACAATAAATTAGCACTTGACAATTACAGTTTGAAACAAAGTATTCTGCCGAAATTTGGAATATCATATAACTCAAAGCAACTAGCAAAATATTCAATTACAAGTAACAAATTAAAACTTTAAACAAACGGGTACGAGTTTTATATGGGGCAGATATGAGACGGGTACGAGACGGGTATTAATAAAACGGGTATGGGGCGGGTACGAGCTATACCCATACCTATACTCGTACTCATACCCATTTTAGCAATACCCGCCCCATACCCATTTTTTTTCAATTTTTCCCACCCATACCCATACCCATTGGGGCGGGTTTTGTGGGTTTTAGGCGGGTATGTGTTTTTTTGCCAGCCCTACTGAGAAGATCTTTGAAGAGGAGTTGGCTGGGTGGCCAGCACTCCACATGTCCTCCCCCCCTCAACCCGGGTTCAAACTTGGGGGGCATAATTTATGTCTTTGTGTAATTGTATGCGGGAGGTTTGTGGGCCTAGGCTTTAGTATGAGCTTTGACATTCCCCTTTCTCTGGCCTGTTCAGGTCCACAGGGTACCCCTGAGATAGGGGCCAGAAGGCTGGGTTCGCTTACCATTGTAAAAAATAAAATAAAATTGATTGTGAAGATCAAGATGCTTAGTAAATTTGTTTGTGTACGAGACAAGGTGTACATTGTGGGCTCAATTTTGACAACAAATGTTGCTCATAGTCGGACGCTCATGTTTTGCTTCTTGGGGAACTCCCTCTCAAAAGGAAGCAGAGTACGGTGCCAAAAACAAAACAAAAGAAACCCAAAAAGCGACAATAGCAACATGAAAGCTTTTAGTGCACCTTCGCAAGAGTAAGTTTGCAAAGAAGAGGTCTTCTCACTCTACAATGCCCCATTGGCCTGTATGAAAGCGTGACTACTTGAATGGAACGTATGTAACACCCCTCCTTCCCTAAGACTTTAGGAGGAACATTACATCGCAAGACTCCATTATAGAATTCTTAAGGTTAAATCAAGTATTAAAACTGAACTTACAAGATTTATAAAATAGGAAAGTATAGGAAATTTTTTTCTTTAAACCAAAAACAAGATTGTTAGGCCCCGCTTGAGCAGTCATACTAAGGACTAAAAATGAGTCAACCTGAAACTGTACCATTAGAAAATAATTATGTCACTTATAATAAGCAACCACTGAAAGTTCAAAGAAAGGAATAAAGTCTTTAGGGGTCACACCCCCGGATATCAAACCAATTTATATCACACCTAAAGGAATGTTACAACATGATCGCGGACGGGATAGGTGGCGTTGATCCTGAGGAGATTAACGGAGCCAAACTAACAATGTATTACAACATTACAAGTCCAAAAGATATAGCTCCTCATCAATCAAATTGCAAGAAGTGCATTTGAACAAAATAAAGCAATGCGTCAACATCCTACAACAAGCAATAACAAACAAAAGAAATGTTCTTCCATGAAGTCGGAACTTACTCCGAACTTGGAAAAAGGGAAAAAAGAGGGGGTGAGCAAACCACATGCTTAGTGAATAAGTATAACCCTTAAAAACATTTGCACACCATTCATTACATAATAACACTCAAATACTATTAGCATATTGATAGTATTGGATGAGAAATTGCTTTTATAAACTTTCAGCGTAATGCAACTGAAACATTTGCCCCATTTAAAGCATTTTTACTCACCTATAAGCGGGACGCATTCAAACAGTGTGAAAACACATTTTCAGTTTCAGCCGAATGGAACTGAGATCCCTTTTTGAATACTATTTGGGGTTAAAGCCCTTAGAAAATCACCAAACTTTAACTATTTGAATTAAATCTCATTCTTAGGGCATTTTATAATTATTGGTCAATAGTTCCTTCTCTATAAGGGTTAGACGCATACCAGTAGACCAGGCAAATGGGTCATTCGGTTCGGGTACGGGTTGAGTCAAGTTCGGGTCGGGTCATGTTCGGGTTAAGTGACATTTCGGGTCGTTTTGGTTTGGGTCGAGTATGGTTCGGGTCGGGTTGATTTCGGGTCAACCAATTTTTGGTGAAATATGCTCGTTATGCTAAAACAAGCAACTTTGTTAAAAATTTCGGGTCGGGTATGGTTCGGGTCGGGTCAATTCGGGTTTCGGGTCCACTTTCGGGTGAGCATATTTCGGGTGTCGGGTCGGGTATGGGTCCGGATCATTCGGTTCGGGTTTCGGATTTCGGGTCAGTTTTGCCAGGTCTACATACCAGCTAGACACTTAGGATCTCGGGACTCACTAAAGTCCATAATGTACCTTACCCTCGTCAGGATAATATAAATATGAAATGCATAGGCTAATTTTCGGAAATCAAGAAATGCATCGAGAATTGCATGGGCTGAACAATTTGTTTTGGAACCTGAACAAAATTCAAAGCCCTCAAAATCATCCACAACAACAAAGTGTTTTCCCACGAACCACAACTTTTCACCAAGAAATCCCATTTTTAACTACTTAATCAACTTAATTTAGAAATCATAACGGTTTTTCAAAACTCGGTGAGTATCCCAACAACACAGTAGCCATGGCAACACGAACATCATTCATAAAGCACCAAACACACATTTTGACACAAGACACTTTTTAAACAAATTCACACAAGTTGAGCTTACCACCATCTTGTTCTTACGTCCAACACACTTCACAAGTCATTGTGAAGATAAAATTCACTAATTGACAAACATTTTAAATATAATAAAGATGCCATAAAAATTCTTAAGAATGTTAACAAGGCTAGCAATTGCTTAGCATAACCAAGAGAACGTCTAAAGGTTTATGAGCTTAACTCACTAACATGATTCTCACTACCTTACCACATGGTCATTAGTCACACTATAAATAAAGAAAATCTTTACTTAAAGATAATTAACTTAGCACCCATGTCCAAGGGTTTTTCAATGCCAATTACCATCATAATATGTTCCAATATCCAACATCTAACCCGAGATAGTTAAAAGATTACTTGGTGTTATATAGACTCCTCTTTCTTTTCTTTTCTTTTTTTAATTAAACCCCATAAAGCATCTCCTTTCCTTGTCCCGCTCCCCCCCGCCAAGTTAACCCCCTATTACCTCATTCGATATTCCCAGATGATTTAAGCCATAAACCACTAAATATTGTGGTCTCAACTTTATTCATATGAACTCAACTATTGGCCATAATAAATTCATGGTTGTTCAAGAAAGGTATAAATCTACTTATTTAGTCTCAAATTCCCATCCAAATGCTACCACATCCATTAATTCCTCAATTTTCATCCAAATACTAACAACTCACATAATACCTTCCTCTCACTTAAAAATTGATAATATAACTAAATAAACCCTAGATAGTACTCATTATCACCAGCATTCAACATAAACCCAAAAATCAATTTAATTTCAAATTAATATAGTTTAGGGAGAGAATTACTCACTTGAGAAATTTAGTTGAAAAGAACAAGCTTGCTAGCGTTGAGTTCTCGTTTTCCTTCCCAAGCCCTAGTTCTCCTTCTTCTCCCTTTCTTCTTCTTCTTCTCCCTTTCTTCCTCCCCTTCTCTTGCTACTCACTCTGTGTGTGTGTGTGTGTGTGTGGTGTGAGAAGTGTGTGCGTGCGTTAAGAAAACGACCCCCCGCGTGATTCCCTGATGACACCCACTCCCTTTTTTTCCCTCTTTCTTCTTCCGCTCCTGCGTGGACAACCCCCTCAACATGGTTCTATTTTTTTTTGATCACTTTTTAGCTGGATGATTGAGTTGAAAATAAAAGACAATTCAATTAGTCTGCCTAGAATTTGACCCACAATAAGAAAATCAAAAAATCCAAATTTCAAAAAAAATTAAAACAACTAACTCATAAATAATTACGAACAATTATTTTGCCCAAAATAAAATGTCATAAAATCACGATATTAATGAATAATATAACTAAATTAATCTAACCCATGTAATTAACTAAAATGATTACTAAAATAAAATTTCATGGTTCTTACACTCCCCCACTTAAGAAATTTTGTCCTCGAAATTTTAGTTACTTGTAGCAAAGAGGATGGGATACTTTTCCCACATCTCACGTTCAAGCTCCCAGGTTGCTTCAGCCATGTTGTGTTGCTTCCACAAAACCTTGATGTAAGGTATAGTTTTGTTTCTCAACTTCCTTTCTCTTCTTTCCAAGATGCGTATTAGTTCTTCCAAAAAAGTAAGATTTTCCTTGATTTGAAGGGGTTCATAGCGGATTATGTGTACTAGATCATGCACATAATTGCGGAGGTTGGAAACATGAAACATCTCGTGTATAAGGCCAATCGGTAAGCTACCAATCCCACTTTTTATAGGATTTCAAACAACTCAATGAACCTAGGGCTAAGCTTACCTCTTTGCCCAAATTGTATTCCCATTAAGAGGTGAAGCCTTCAAAAATACATGATCCCCTACCTCAAAGTCCAACGACCTTCTTCGTGTAATTGCATAACTCTTTTGTCTATTTTGAGCAGCTTGTAGTCTTTTTCAAATGGTTTAACCACCTAATTGGTTTGGTCCATCAACTCTATATTAGGTGGTTCTCTTTCCCCCACCTTATCCTAACAGACAGGCATCTTACAACATGTCCATAGAATGCTTCAAATGGGACCATATAAATGCTAACGTGATAGCTATTGTTGTTGGCAAACTCCACTAGAGGTAAGTTGCAATCCCAACTACCCTTATAGTCCAGGGCACATGCCCTCGGTATGTCCTCCAAGGTTTGGATTGTCCTTTCTAATTGCTCATCTATCTGAGGATGAAAAGTTGTAGTTAAATGCATTTTAGTACCCATTGAAGCTTGGAATCCATTCCAGAACTTGGAATTGAACTTAATATCTCTGTCTTACACAATGCTATGGGGCACACTGTGTAATATGACTATCTACTGGATAGAAAGATCAGCAAGTTGTTCAGAAGTGAATGTGATTCTGATGGCGAGAAAACGAGTCGCTTTGGTTAGTCTGTCAACCACTACCCCAAAAGCCATCATGGTGCTTGGTAGTCTTAGGTAGTCCGGTGAAGAAATCCATGGTGACGTGCTCCCATTTCCACGCCAGGACTAGTACCGGCTAAAGTAAACCGCCTGGCTTTTAGTGCACAGTCTTCAGTCTTTGGTAGGTCAAGCATCTAGCCAGAAAATCTGCCGCATCTCTTTTTATCCCAATCCACCAAAAGTGAGTTTTCATGTCATGGTACCACTTAGTACTCCTGGGATGAGTAGTGAAAGTGGAGTTGTGTGCCTCTTTCATCACTTACTTCTTGAGTTCTACAACATTTGGCACACATAATCTTCCTTTAAACCAAAGGACATCCTCCTGAAGGTGGAAGTCTTTGATCCTTCCCTCTTCAACTCCCTTCTTGATTTTCATTAACTCAAGATCTTCACCCTGTCACTTCTTGATCCCATCCAGTAGAGACGAGCCTTCTTAAAGTGCTACCAAGTATCCTCTATCTCCAGGTAAGACAATCTCAATCTAGAGTTCTTCAAACTCTTTCAAAAGTTTCTTTTCTTGAGGAGGTACACTAGCAAATGATCCCATTGATTTCCTACTCAGAGTATCAACAACCACATTCGCTTTCCTTAGATGATACTTGATTTTCCTGTCATAGTCCTTCAAGAGTTCTAGCCACATTCTTTGCCTCATGTTCAACTTTATTTGGGTGAAATATACTTATGGCTCTTGTGATCAATGTAAATCTCAAACCTAATTCCATATAGATAAGGCCTTCAAATTTTCAAAGAAAACGCTACAACTGCTAGCTCCAGGTCATGTGTGGGGTAATTATCTTCGTATGGTTTTAATTGACGAGAAGCATATGTAATCACTCTCCCTTTTTGCATTAGAACGCATTCTAAATGCCTTTTTGAGGCATCAATATAGATCACAAATCTATTAGTTCCTTTGAGGATTGCTAATATTGGGGTTGATACTAGCCTCCTCTTTAGTTCCTAAAAATCTGCTCACACTTTTCAAACCACTCAATCTTAGTGTTCTTGCAAATCAACTTGGTAATAGTCAAAACCAATTTGGAGAGTTCTTCCACAGATCTTCTGTAATAGCCTGCCACACCTAGGAAACTCTGAACTTCTGTCACCGTTGTGGGCATAGGCCAATTCACTATTGCTTCCACCTTAGCAGGGTCTATTAATATCCTATCTTTGTCACTACATGACACTGGAAATGGACTCTCTCTAACCAAAATTCACACATCTTGAGCTTAACATATAACTTGTGCTCCTCTAAAGTCCTTAGTACAGTTCTTAAATATTCAACATGCTCCTCCTTAGAACTTGAATAGATCAAGATGTCATTAATGGAACACCACAAACTTATCCAAATAGGGCTTAAATACCTTGTTCATGAGATCCATAAAGAAAGTCGGGGCATTTGTCAACCCGAAGGGTAACACTAGGAACTCATAATGTTTGCATCGGATCCTAAATGCAGTTTTGGCACATCCTCTTCCTTAATTTTCAGTTGATGATAACATGATCTTAGGTTATGGAGTACACTGCTGATCCTACCAACTGATCAAACAAATCATCTATTCTTGGTAGAGGATACTTGTTCTTCATAGTCATCTTGTTGAGCTCTTTGTAATCAATACGTAATCTCAAACTTTCATCCTTCTCAACAAAGAGTATTGGGGCTCCCCATGGAGACAAATTAGGCTCGATTGTCCTTTGTCTGACAGTTCTTGTAACTGAACATTCAATTAAGCTAACTTTGCTAGTGTTGTTTGATAACGAGCCTTAGATAAATGATTTGTACTAGGCACTAAATAATTGGTGAACTCGATTTTTCGATCTGGTGGTAATCTAGGAACATCCTTGAATACCTCCAGAAATTCATTTACTACCAGGATTTCATTCATATTGGGCTCTACGGGAGTAGTCACCTCTACTACACATAGGTATCCTTGGCACCCTTTCTCATCATCCTAAAGGCTCACATTGTGGAGTTGGTTGAGATTGCTTTTATGAGGGTTGCCCCCTTATATTCAAGCTCCCTTCCTTCAAGAATAGTGAGCGAGATTACTTTTCTTTTGCAATTAATGGTCACCTGATACTTAACTAGCCAGTCATCCCTAAAATAACATCAAAGCCTTGCATCTATATTTTTACCAAGTAAACAAGAAGGTTCTTTCCACTAACATTCAAAGGACAAGTTCTAAATATAACAACAATACATAGAACAGAACCCACTGGGGTATTCACACACAATACATGCTCCATTTTGAACGGATATCTTGAAAGTTCCTTAGCGAATTTAGGGGTCACAAAAGAATAACTTGCACTAGAATCAAATAGAACATGTGCATAAGTTTTCTCAAGAAGCAAAGTACCTAACACGACTGCATTAGAATCCTCCTCTTGGTTTTCACAGAGACAGAAAACTCAGCTTGTAGCTTGAGGTTTCTTACCTTCTTTCTGGTTAGAAATTATAGGGTGACCCTGTGGCACTGATTGCTGAGGTCGGTAGTTTGGCCTTTGGGTGTTGCCTTGGTAATTCCATGTAGCCTTTGGGCAATTAGCTAGTAAGTTCCCAAATTCATAGTAACCATAACATTTCCCCTGAGTGCATCTACAAGGTTTAGAGTGGTGATGAAAGCACTTGTCATAGGGCTTCCTCTCCCTACTTCCTTCAAGTTGTTTTCCCCTGTTCTGAAACTGCCTAGGGTTAAACCTTTTGGGGTTCCTCCCAGGAAAAGGGGTTAGAGCTTCTTGAACCAAACTTCCTTTTTGCATGTACTTCTTCCTTCTTAGTCGCTTCATTCGCATCCACCACTCGTGGTATCTTAATCGCTTTTTGGCACATCTCTTGGAAGTTAGCATATGAGCGGCCTGCTACCGCCTCCTTAAGCGTACCCTTCAACCCATGCTCAAACCATTCCATCCTAATCTCATTAGTGGCCACATAGACTGGAGCAAAGCGACTAAGCTCATTGAATTTAGGTTCATACTCCATGACACTCACAGTCCTCCCTTGCTTAAACTTAATGAACTCCTGCTCCTTAGCCAATTTAACATCCTTAGGATAATATTTGGCATCCATAAGGTTCTTAAACATAGCTCATGTTAAGGCTTTCTCTCCTTCATGGGGCTTAATAGTCTCCCACCAATATTCTGCTTTATTTTCAAATTGATAAGTGGCTAGTTCAACCTTAAACTATTTAGGACACTCATCATAAAGAATAGATTTTGCATCTTTCTTCGCCATTGCTCATATATTAATGGTCATGTCCTCCTTTGATTTTGGGGATTTTAGCTTATTGAACTTGCAGACCATGTCTATGGCCCTCGACTTAGGAGGAGGTGATGGTGGTTGATGTACCTAGGGTGGACATTGATTAAGGTCATCCTCATTAGCTGCCCAAGGCTAATGAAGTTTAAGAGATGCTCCTTGTGAGCAATCATCATGAGGATCAATGCCACTCCTACCCGGGCCTGTCTAGCAAAAGCCTTAAATTTTTGACTATGGTTGCCTAACCTATGGGTGACTTATGTCCTATTTTAAGCCTCCATCCTTTAGTTTAAGAAGTCTACTCTCTGATAAAGAATGTTTCAAGTCAACAGGACTTCATTTTCCTGTTCAAATAAAGTCAAATAGTCTAGACTGCTATTCGAGCCAATTTTCAACCCAGTTTGGTGGTTTTGTTTTCCCCAACCAAGGCCCCACTTAGAAACCTAGAATTTTGGTTTTTTGGATCCCTTTTGAGTTGACTTTGAGGACAGCAAAATAAGTTAAGGCCAAGATTTGATGCAAGGGCACCAAAAGGGAGAAAGATTCAAAAGGAGCACTGCCAGCTTCAGTCAGGGACAACTTGCCTTTTTCTGGGCATAACTTTCAAACAACCAGACTTTTAAAGCTCTAAGAGGTGTCATTTGAAAATTGACATTTTATGCTTTACAATGACCCATGAAATGCATATTTTAGGCAAGAAATTTGGGAGAAGTGGCTGTTTGAAGTTGAAACATATGCACTAAAAGCGACTAGCCAGCAACCCCTTTCACCTTTTGTACTTGCATTACTTTTTTGTCTCCCCCTTTTCATATCGCCGTTTGTTTGTGACAAGGATCAAGCTACCCATGGTCAAGACAACATCCAAGGAGTCCAAAGAAGTCAAGAATAAGCTCATAGGTTCTAAGGATTAGCTTAAGTTGTCCAAAACATTCTTGGCACCAAAACTATCCAAGATGACTTGTGCAAATTCGGTTTTGTGATCTTGATTACTAAAGCTTAAGAGGGTTTATGGGATGAAAAATTCATGTTTTGAGAAGGGTTTTGTGTTGGCTTTGAGGACATACAAAGATTTCTAGACTAAGTTAAGGAGAAATCAGTTAAATTGAAGCAAATTTAAACTGCAGCAGAAATTGATCTAGTTTGGACCACTTACACCTCAAATGGCTCATGTCTTTCAAACGGTAGCTTTAAAGCAACCCCAACTTGATTCATATGAAAGAAGAGATCCCAAGATTCCATTAAATTTTGTTTAACCCAAATTGGGCAAGTATTTTAGAATATATGGCTTTTCGAATTAGGGAGCTCTGCACTGAAAAGTAGCTGGCAGACTATAACTTGTAGCTTTTGTATTTTCTTACCTTTTGATTGGCTGCTTTATTTGACTTCTAGGTTGTATGTAATGGCTCTAAGGCATCTCCCATCTATATGTATACATTTCGTAGGCTATAACATTCAAATTTGACATTAAAATGAAAGTTGAGTTTTAACTCCTTCACTTTTAAACACTCTCTTGCTTATCTTTGATTTGGCTAATCAAAGTGGTGATCAAGTGAGTCTTAATCTTGCTTAGGGTGGTTTGTTTTATCACTGAATATGATTAGGAGCCCTAGTTTGTTAAAAACTGGTATGTCTTATCCTTTTTGTAAGCTACCTTATCTTCTTTCTTTCTCATACAAACCGTGGCTAATCAAGCTAGTTTCAGATTCTCTACTTCTCTCTCTTCATTTTGAGTTTTCTTTTGATTTTGCTTGCTTGATTCTCTCATTCTCCATTCTTGGTAAATCATATTTGGTATCAAAGCTATTGGTTACTCTCCTAGGTTGTGGCTTCCAACCCCAAACACAACCCTTAGCCCAAACACAAAACCAACCCACAAATAGACTTCATCCATCATGCCTTTATTTGAGAACATGAAGGAAGAGTTAGCCTTTATTGATATTGATTTGGCTAGCCTTGAAATCCCAAGATTTCATGACCAAACGAATGAGTTTCAAACTTAGTTTTCTAAGGTGTAGCAATTCTTTACTTGTTACAACCTTGGTGACCAAGAGAAGTTCAGGGTGGTTATTTCAAGATTGAGAGGTTGTGTACTTCAACGATGGAAGAGTTAAAAGTTTAAGAGAAGAAAAAAAAGGAAAAGATAAGGTGAGAACTTGAAAGAAGTTGAGGAGTAGGTTGATGGGTGCCTTTTGCCCACCCACTTACATGCTTAAACATGTTTCTCCACTTCCTAAGAAGAATGACTCAAAGTTCTCAAACATGGACATCCTTTTCAACAAGGGGAGTCCAAAGAGTTCTTTTACTCTTAACATCCCTACCTTGCTGCCCATGAAGGAAATCTTCTCCAATGAAGATGAAGAGGTTAATAAAAAGGAAGAAGGATTAAGTTGGTTTGATCTACCTCCCATCTTTGATAACTTTGGTGATGAAGAGATCTTAGCTTGGAGAACTATGGCAATGAGAAGCTATTAGACTTTGTGGAGTTAGAAGGAGCCTTCAATCCTTCATCTTCTTGCGAGGAAGAGGAACAGGTTCGTAGGAAAGAACTCCACCTCTCTCTCTACAAGGCTACATGTTTTCATCAAGAAGATAAAGTTGAGGTAACAAGAGACTTATATTCTTCATCTTTCTTAGTCTTCCCTCATGAGTTATTTTCTTTTTGATCCTTTCACTCTTGGTAACAAAATAAGGAACCACAAACCCACAAGTCTCCCACACCCTCATCCATGACTTTACATCAAGAAATTCCAAAGATACTTAAAAGTTTGATAGTTCATTTTCCATAGCCAAGAAGGTTGATTTAAACCAAGAAGAGAGTGAGATACTCTTGTCCTTAATAATCCTATGCACAAAATGTCCGACAAAATTAACCCTTAAGAGCTTGAAGTGAGAGAACCCAAGAAAAGGAGTGTCCACAAACCTGTGTTTCCCTTTGAACCCATTTTTAATATCCTAATAGAAACCTCTACCTTCAAAGTTTTAAGTGGAGTCAAGATAGCAAGTAAGCTCTATTGTCATGTACTTGAGGATATTAGGAAGACCCTTTGAACTCCATAGGATGCAAAAGCAAAGCCACAAAAGGCCAGTTCATCCAAAATCAGTTAACCTTGTTTGAGTGCACCTTGGGAAGGAAATTTTTTCTTCTAGTGGAAGGGATCAATCCAAGGTCTTGAATTTTATAGATCCTGTGAGATAATTGATAGGGTCCTTGTTGATGCTTACAAGGCTAAGTTCCTAGGAATGCATGTGATTCCAAGCACTTTTAGTTCTGCCCACATTGGTTCATTCGATGATGATAAAGAGTAGAATTTGAGGGCAAATTCTCTCCAACAAGGGAAGCATGATGTACCTAATGTGGACATTGATGAAGGTCAACCTCATGAGCTGCCCAAGTCCAAGGAAGTCTAAGAGATGCTCCTTGTGAGAAATCATCAAGAGGGTCAATGCCACTCATACCCGAGTCTGTCTAGCAAATGCCTCAACTTTCTGACCTTGGTTACCTAACTTGTGGGTAACTTAGGTCCCCTATTTAAGCTTTCATTCTTTGGCACAAGAATTCTTATATCTATTTTCAATAAAGAATGTTTCAAGTCAATGGGACTTTATTTGGCCCTTCAAACTAGCTCTCAAAGTCAAATAGTCTAGGCTGTCTATTTGAGCCAGTTTTCAACCCAATCTGGTGGATCCATTTTCCACAACCAAAGCCCCACTTAGGAGCCTACAATTTTGGTTTGTAGGATCCAGTTTGAGTTGACTTTGAGGGCATAGAAATAAGTCAAGGCCAAGATTGATGGAAGGGCACAAAAAAGGAGAAACATTCAAAAGGAGCACTGCCATCTCCAGCCAAAGACTACTTGCTTTTTTCTGGGCATAACTATCAAATGACTAGGCTTTTAAAGCTCTAAGAGGCGTCTTCTAAAAATAGACATCTTAAGATTTCTAATGACACAGGAAATACCTATTTTGGGCAAGGAGTTTGGGAGATATGGTGGTTTGAAGTTGACGCTTGTGCACTGAAAGCGAGTGGCCAGCAACCCCTTTCACCTTTTGTACTTACATTACTTTTTTGTCTCCCCCTTTTCTTATGGCCATTTGTTTGTGATGGGGATTAAGCTAGCCAAGGTGAATGCAGCATCCAAGGAGTCCAGAGAAGTCAAGGATTAGCTCCTATGTCCCAGGGATTAGCTCAACGCATCCATAAAATTCTTGGCACCAAAACTTTCCAAGATGACTTGTGCAAACTTGGTTTTGTGAGCTTGATTATTGAAGCTTAAAAAGGGTTTATGGAGCTGAAAATCCAGTTTATAAGAACCTATTTATGTTGGATTAAAGGACATAAAAATAGTTCTAGACTACGTTAAGAGAAATAAGTCAAATTGAAACAAATTCAAACAGCAGCAGAAACTGATCTATTTCGGACCACCTACACCTTTTAGCTCATATATTCCATAACGTAGCTCTGAAGAAGAATCCCAAGATTTCCATCAAATTTTGTTTCACCCAATTTGGGCAAGTATTTTAGAAGATATGGCCTTTTGAATTAGGAAGTTGTGCATTGAAAAGTAGCTAGCAAATAGTATTTTCAGCTTTTGTACTTTCTTACTTTTTGGTTTCTCTATTCCCATTGGCTGCTTTATTTGACTTCCTAGACTGTATGTAACGACTCTAAGGCCTCTCCCATCTATATGTATACTTCTCTTAGGTTGTAACATTAGGATTTGGCATTGAAATGAAAGTTGAATGTTAACTTCTTCACTTTTAAACTCTTTCTTGGTTATCTTTGATTTGGCTAAATAAGAGTGGTGATCAAGTGAGACTTAATCACGCTTAGGGTAGTGTGTCTTATCACTAAATGTGATTAGGAAACCTATTTTGTTAAAATGTGGCATATCTTATCCTTTTTTGTAAGCTAGCTTTTTTTCTTTTTTTCTCACACAAATCGTGGCTAGTGAAGCTAGTTTTGAATTTCTCTACTTCTCTCTTCTTTTTGAGTTTTCTTTTGATCTTGCTTGCTTGATTCTCTCATTCCCCACTCTTGGTACATCAGTGGTGTTCTCTTAAGTGGCATATGCTCACATAGATACACTTGTATGAATACAACACTTCTTAGCTTTACTAAAGTCAAAAAGTTACAAATGTAGTAGTTCATTCACAAGCATCATCCAAATACATATATATCAATTCGTACATTCATACAAACATAATAATTAGATATACAACATTAGTAACATTCATACACAATACATGGATAAGGAAATACAAGTAGCCCAAGTTCATACCTTGCCGGTAGACGACTCAGCAATATTCAAATAGTTAGTTACAAGTTTTTTGACTTATAGTCACATAATGAATCTCGCCTATATTGTTAATCCTAGTTAGAGTTTGAATTACAAACATATTAGCTAATTCTACTATAGCGTGGGGAGGATTAGATCCTCCTATCACTCGACGCCAGCAAGGCGGGTGGTACTTAGTCTTCACTGGAAGAGCTAGTCTCATATGGGTCTTCCTCATCTATGTTATTGGGGTTGACCATAGGATATTGGTTAGAACTTTCAGACTCAACCTTGGGGGTTAGTTGCTCCGTTGGCTACAGAATAGGTGTAAGCTCTATATAATCATTCTCTTATATCAGCTTGAGCATGCGAGCCATAGTGCCTATCGTACCCACATATAGGCTACCCTCCTACACCTCACTGCTCAAAGGGACTGCAAAAGAGATCTAACATCTGGTGATTCTCAAAATTTATCCTCCCCTCTTACCCCCTGGAATCACTTGTCCCTGCACAGGCCCTGCTAGTTCATTTAAAACAAGCTGGCTGGTTGCTGCCTGCCTCTCTACTGAGGCTTAACCTTGAGAAGAAAAGTCACCATCTTATGAGAGGTGAAATCACTCCATCTACGAGGAAGCATCTTCTGACGGAGATTGGTAGCAATCTCTGCCCAGGACCTACGATCAAAATTTTTCTCACAAAGTATGACTTTGTGGTCAGCTGTGAGGCATTTCGGGTCCATATACTTGAATTGTTTGATACATCTCCAGACGAAACCGATTTTTCAAGCTGCCAACAAGAAGGGTATAAAACAAAGTCACTAAGAGCAAATGTCATCCTAACTATGACATCAAACACATAAACATATATTTATACATCATGGAAATAATTATGATTTGCACACCAATCACTTACTCAAGCAATTTATCCACACAAACAGATCATGATGAAACCTATGGCTTTGATACCACCAAATGTAACACCCCTCATTCCCTCGAAGGAATATTACATTGCCAAGACTCCATTATGGAATCCTTAAGTCTAAATCAAACATTAAAAGTAAACCTAAAATACTTATGAAATATAAAAGTATGGGAAATTTATTTTTCTCTTTAAACCAAAAAAAAGGTCATTAGGCCCTGCTTGAACAACTGTACTAAGTAAGGACTAAAAATGAGTCAACCCGAAAATGTACCATTAGGAAATAATTATGTCGCTCATAATAGGCAACCACTAAAAGTTCAAGAGTAAGAAATAAAGTCTTCACGGGTCACAGCCTCGGATGTCAAACCAAGTTATGTCATAGCTAAGGGAATATTACAACATGTTTAGGGACGGGCTACGTGGTGTTGATCCTATGGAGATCAATGGAATGAAACTAACAACGTATTATAACATTACAACTCCAAAAGATATAGCTCCTCATCAATCAAATTGCAATAGGAGCATTTGAACAAAATAAAGCAATGCATCAACATCCCCCAACATGTAATAACAAACAAAAGAAATGTTCTTCTGTGAAGTTAGAACTTACTCTGAACCTGGAAAAAGGGGAAAAAGAAGGGTTAAGAAAACCACACGCTCAGTGAATAACTATCACCCTTAAAAACTCAAAACATTTGCACACCATCCATTACATAATAGTAGTCAAATACTATTGGCATACTAGTATTATAGGATAGGAAATCGCTTTTATAAACTTTTAGCATAATGAAACTAAAACCTCCATTCTACTGGATACTAAATAAAAACTTCATAAAACAAAAACTTCATAAAGATGACACATTTGCATCATTGAAAGCATTTTTCCTCACCTATAAGTAAGATGCATGCCAATAGTGTGAAAACACATTTTCAGTTTCAGCTGAATCAAATTGAAATCCCTTTTTGAATACTACTTGGGGTTAAAACCCTTAGAAAATCACCACACTTTACTTATTTGAATCAAAATGCATTCTTAGGGCACTCAATAATTGTTGGTCAATAGTTCATTCTTTATATGGGTTAGACGCATACCAGCTAGACACTTAGGATCTTGAGATTCACTAAAGTCCATAATGTACGTTACCCTCATCAGGGTAATATAAACCTGAAACGCATAGGTTAATTTTTAGAAATCTGGAAATGCATCGAGAATTCCATGACCTAGAACGCATAGGCTGCACACTTTTTTTTTCTTGGAACCTGACCAAAATGCAAAGCCCTCAAAATCATCTACAATAACAAAGTGTTTTCCCATGAACGATAACTTTTCACTAGAAAATCCCCTTCTGAAAGTTTTAACTACTCAAGCAACTTAATTTTAGAGATCATGACAATTTTTGAAAACTTGGTGACTATCCCAGCAACACAACATCCATGGCAACATGAACATCATTTATGACACAAGACACTTTTAAAACAAATTCACACATTGAGCTTACCACCATCTTGTTCTTGCATCCAACACACTTTACAAATCATTATCAAGATAATAATTCATTACTTAGACAAAACATTTTAATATAATAAAGATGCCATCAAAATTCATGAGAATGTTAACAAGGCTGGCAATTGCTTAACATAGCAAAGAGAACTTCTAAAAGTTTTTGAGCATAAATCTTAAACTCGATTCTCACTACTGTACTGCATGATCATTAGTCACACTACTAATAAAGCTGCTCTTCAATTAAAGATACTTAACCTAGGACCCATGTCAAGGCTTTTCCAATGCCCATTACCATCATAATATTTTGCAATATACAAACATCTAACCCAAGATAGTTAAAAGATTACTTAGAACACATAAACTCCTTTTTCTTTCTTTCTTTTTTCTTTTTTTTTATATTGAAACCCATCAAGCATCTCCTTTCCTTTTCACTTTTTTTTTCCAGGGTAACCCCATACTACGACATTCAATATTCCCATATGATTTAAGCTATAAGTCACCAAAAATTGTGGTCCAGACTTTATTCACATAAGCTCAACCATTGGCCATAATAGTTTCATGATTGTTTAAGAAAGGTGTAAATCCACTTACTTAGTGTCAAATTCCCATCCAAGTACTACCATATTCATCAATTCCTCAATTTTCATGCAAACCCTAACTACTCACATAATACTTTTAGTTCACTTAAAAATTGATAATACAACTATATAAACCATAGATACTACTCATAATCACCAACATTCAACATAAACCCAAAATCAATTTGATTTCAAAGTAATATAGTTTACGGAGAGAGTTACCCACTTATGAAAGTTGGTTGAAAAGAACAAGCTTGCTAGCCAAGAGTGGGTTGAGTTCTTCTTTTTCTTCCCAAGCCCTAACTCTCCTTCTTCTTCTTCCTCTTCTGCCTTTCTTCTTCTTCTTCTTCTCCCTTTCTTCCTCTATTTCTCTTGGTGCTCAGTCTCTGTGTGTGTGTGCTGTGAGATGTGTGTGTGTGCATGAAGAAAAAGACCCCATGTGTGATTCCTTGATGATATCCCCTTTTCTTTTTTTCCTCTTTCTTCTTCCATTGCAATGTGGATAGGCCCCGTCCACAGATTTTTTTTTATCATTTTTTAACTATATAATGGAGTTAGACATAAAAGACTATTGGGGTTCAATACAATTCAACTAGTATTCCTAGAATTTGATGCATATTAAAAAAATTGCAAATTCTAAATTTTTTTAAAAAAAAGAACAACTAACTAACTCACAAATAGTTAAAAACAATTATTTTACCCAAAAAACGTCACAAGATTACGATATTAATAAATTACCCAGCTAAATTAATTTAACCCATGTAATTAACTAAAGTAAAATTTCATGGTCCTTACAAGGTAACACCCAAGTACCGCCAAGTGAAGTTGTGTGAGGCAGTGCAGAGTCAACCTTCCATCTAGGGTGCCACTGCCTTGTTATAAATTGAAAGTGTGGCATAGTTCTCTTTGCTTGTATGAATAGGTCATTGACTTCGTGTCTTCTTTAGTTACTCTGTCCCTTTTGCCACTTCTGGCATTCGGTTGCCTTATATAGGAACCCAGTGTACTTTGTAATCTACCATCATTAAAAAAATGAGGACAGGTTATACTAGAATTAAGTTCATCTCACCACCATTGCTAGAGTAACTAGAACTCCATTCGACCTCACACATAATAAGTGTGTCATTTATAAATTGCAAATGAGACACTTGAATTTTGAACTTCCCTTGCACTTATTTCCTTAAGATGGCTGTAATGTTTGGATTAATAGTTTGTTTTGAGTTTTTGTTTGTAAGATAAAGATAAAGGGGTATCCCTTCATTGATTTTCTCCCCATTTCAAAGATAGGCACACAAACGTACATATCGGTGTCTCTGCTTACTTATAAGGGTAAGATTGCGTACATTTGGACGAGACTCATACTAGTTACCTCAAAGGGAATGGAGGTTACTGTCAATGGTCACAGTGGATGTTGTCATTGTTATTGTTAATATAAACTGCAATATTAGCCCATTATGGAAGTCCAACACTGGATTAATCGAGAAGCTTTTAGTTTTCTAGTCTTTTCAGCTAGCGAATAATTACCTCTTGTTTGCAGTTAAAACTCCATCTTATTCCGTTTTGATTAAGGTATTAGGTTCAAGTCTTCTAAATAAAGAAATCTATGATGGAAGAGTTTATGTATGATGGAAGAGTTATAACCCCTATAAACCAATAGCCACTCATAAAAAAAGTATGTGCTAGGGATTGGAAGTTAGAAGCTTAAAATTTATTTTTAGAGGCACCAATCATCTTGAAATCACCAAGCTAGCTTCAATATACTTTTTGGGTATCAAAATGACCCACATTATGTTAGTTCTCTTTGGTATGGAGCCATTTGCAAAGGACTCTTGCACATATTTCACAAAATCCAAGTGCATTGCTCCATGTTCTCCATGAATGCCATGTTGAAGCCGCTCATGAAATTCTCTAAAAGTATAATGTTGGTAAATATGGTTCAACCCTTCTTTTATCTTATACACGGATATTTGAAGAACTTAACGACTTGTTTCCTAAAGTGTTCAAGTTTTAATACAACTCGTTATGAATCATAGTGCTATCAATTGACTTCGATTTTCTCATTGTTAAATTTTTATATACTAGGCCTTAATAAACCAAGCAATGCATATAAGTTTGAGTAGAGATTCCAACCCAACATCAGTGTACAATGGGTAGAGTAACTCATGAATTTATGAACTTGCTCAATGCCCTTCTCCTTTATCAATGAAGGACTATAGCCCCCCTCAAACTCCGAACGCCCCTAATTATAACTAGGGTATCAAAGTACCTTTTTCATTAATCCATTTGATATACTTGCATAGTGACAATTGCTTTTCGTGTATTTCCTTTCGAATAATTCAATTCCGTTGGAGGCTTTTGAACTCCCTTTTTTCATGTCCAATAAATGTTTATCAAGGATTCATGAATCCAAAGACTTCAATTTCTTTATGTTGGCTGGGTTAAGTAACAATCACATCCCATATTTGGAGGTGGGTTGTTACGGATTTAATTAATTCCCTTTATCTCTTCTTAACTTTAGCAGCTAAGTGCCTACTTGCGAAGATGTTAAACAAAGGTTTAATAGTGCAATTAAAAATTTAGCCAGGAAAGCTTAATACTGCAATTGACAATGGGCCATGAAAGATAAGGGGGATTAATCCAATTAGTAACCGCCCTCCAGTAAATGTAGGAAGTGGACGTTCCTTGACTAGATCAACATTTCCCTCTTGGACACACACGTCATTAGCAATACATCTCTTTGCCAACATAGTTCTTTATGTTTGATACTGAGAATAAGTTGTGCGACCAAACAGTAACAAGTAGTATTATATAAAATTACCATTTAACTAACATAATACTTTCACATTTAACAACACCCCAAATCATCCAAACATCATCGATGTCATACATTATCCCTTTATGCTTACATCTACGCCACTTAATTATATATCAAACATAGTCGCATGGGTTGATATGTTAAGGATGCAAAGATTCTTCCTTAAACACTCATGATAGTTCGCCTTAGTTCAACTATTTTCCTAACATGTTTTGCTAAATTGTATACATCTTGGCCCTCATAAAACATATTAAGGTAGAACCACCAAGCCATGGCTCTATATCATAATTCTAAGTTAAAGAGCATTGTACTTAGGGATCACACAATGATAAAGAAAGGGAACCCAATTGTCACTCTACTTGTCAGTCATCTTATAAAATACACAGCACGAAATGTGTGTCATGACATGACTTTCACTAATTTGGACTTGTCACACTTATATGCCATGTGAATCATAAGCCTATAATGAATCTAATTTAAGCCACTATATTAACATACCCAATGTTTATCTCGACAGTCTAGGTTCGACTTTGAGGCTTCGACATGAAATCGGTGCATTCATATTCGACTCAGTAGAGCCATGTCTTAGAGTTATTAGGGAGACTATTACTTACCGTCTATATATCACAAGTATAAAGGTGGATCAATATTACACACCTAGTGCCAATATGATTTTGTATAATCTCACTTGGTACTCAAGCGTTAGGGGGATTACCTATGTAACAAGGACAATTAGAAGCCAGGTGACATTTCAATGTGCCTAATCACGCAATTGAACATTTGAAAAGCAAACATCAATCTTTACTACGTAAATGCTCAATGCAAAACAATCATGTTTATCGAAAAACAAGACATATCTAAGAATTAAATCCTACACATTCCTAGACTCATCACATGAACCTTAAAAGCTTCTCTAGGGATAGGTTCAGTTAAGGATTAGCGGCCATATTGTTAGTGGATATATACTTAATGACAACTTTCTTAGTCTTTATGACGTCTTTAACGAAATGATAACGCCTTTTGACATGTTTAGTTTTCCAATGGAATTTTAAAACCTTGACATACAGAATGATGGTATTAGGATTTTTTTTTTAGGGTTCAATTCAATTTTGTTGAGAAAATTGTTATTTTTAAAATTTTCTTATAGGGAGGTGAAAGTAATGTTAATACCAAAAAAACCACCTTAAGTCTAGAACATATTTCGTTCCACATATTTGTCAACTTAAATTTATTTTATTGCTATTTAATTAACTTGTTTGAGGTTTATTTTCATTAATTATGCTATTTCAATTTTTTATCATCCAAAATGATAATTGTGAAAAAATAACATTTTCTCTATAATGTTAAAATATAATTTGGTTAGTGATATTATACAATTTATTTCATAAATATGAAGGATACATGTAATTTACTTTTACGAAATAATTTTTTTCACAATTGATATATTAAACAGCAACAATTATGCATACGTATATGAAAACTATACTGTACAACTTTTTAATAATTCAACAACTCCTTACATATCTTCTTACAACTTCTTATGGCTTTTTACAGCTCTTTACATCTTCTCACAACTTCTTACAACTTCTTATATATTCTTACAACTTATCTACAGTTCTTACAACTTCTTATAGCTCTGCACAACTCATATTTTCTTACAGGTTACAACTACACCTTATCACGCAAAAGAATAGGCCTGTAGTATTTGTAGCGGATCTCGATAGTAAGTGTTGAGGTAAGGTATGTCGATGCCCTCGAAGTACAGCAGTTGGAGAGCATCCGGCAAGTTAGTGATGCTGTTGTCCCTGAATTGTAGAAAATCCCTTCTGATTGGCAGGCATAAGATTTTCTCTTACTATTTTTTCGTGATCCTTTTCCCTTTTATAAGATTTTTCACACATTGTCACGCATTTCTCTTACAAGTTTATTTAGGAAGAGAGATTGATATGATTTGAATTGTGGCTAAGCTCAAAGTCACCGTCCGTTGGATCTGGCATTGGTGTGGCTATCGTTTGGGGAAGATGTAGTTGAGATAGCATCGTCCTTATGCCTCCGACGTCTATTTTTTGCCTCAAGTGAATTGTTTTTGAGAGTTTGAATGCAACACAATGTGTCACCCTACTGGTTACTACCTTGCTCAATCATATTCACAGTCTTGGGTTCAAACCCTCTCGCTAGCATATTGCACAAAATCCCAATTTTTGTTCCCTTTTGAAATTATTTTTGAAATTTTTGGACCTTCAAATGCTATTTAAATCTTTCAAGAATTTTTGACATGAGAAAATATCTTATTTATAGACTAACTATTAAAAATTCAAGTATGACGTTGCTTCATGTGGTGGGTTAGGTAATTGTTGTTACATGATGACAATTCGCATGACATCCAAATGTGTGGTCCATCTAAAATGCTCTGTGTATCGAGTGGTGCTTACACCACTTCATATGAGTTATGGCCCTACTTGAATCATCTACATCCATGGGGTTCGGCTAGCTCTGTGCGCAATCTGGCTATAGAAACATGGAAAACTTGGTACGACAGCTACAAGATGGTGTTCATAAGTTATCTACAACATTCCAAAGTTTGTGTGATCTATGAAACTGTATTAGTTATAGCAAGATATGCAACTATTTGTCGATGAGAAGGAGGATTGTATACTCATCATATCACCACGAATAGTTAACTTATTCCACCTGCAAGGGATAGTGGGAATAGTCCTGTAGTCTTACGTGGTGGAAACATGTTTGCTCATAGGAATCAATCTGAGAAGTGGTATTGTCCTTAATCTTGAAGTCCTAAACATGATGTTAGTCCACCCAGTCAGGATCCAACACCTTAAAGAAAAATGGGAGGGATCTGCCATTTGAGTAGACAGGAAATTGAGGTCCTTGGATGTCAATAAGTGAACATAGAAGAATTCCTTGACGATATGGTGAGTTATACACATTCAACTTTTCCAAAACATCCATATGTTTAATTCGGAGTCACTAATTTACCAAAAATATTTAATTCGATTACCTAAGTGGTTGTTCATCAACAATTAAAATGCAATAATCATATATCACTAAACAACAGTCCAAAATAGCTATCTACCTAAATAGTTGGTTTGTTCGACAATGCCACAAATCAAGTTTTCTCTTACATTATGTTTTTAATGTTTTTAAGGGGTTTTCAATTGAGTTACAGAGGGCATTTTGTATGTCCTTTCATTATACGTTAAGGACCCCTATCTCTATTATATGATGCTATTCTTACAAGTGGAGTTTGCAAGTATTTGAAAGTTATCAAATAGTTAAGTTCTAATTGCACCTCATATATATGCACTATTACTTGGATATCAAACATTAATTGGTGTAATTGCAACTCTCCAATGACACATGCCTTCACATGACACTATGGTTGCAATTCTTCACTACGAAAAGTTATTTAGAAAAAGTATGGGAATAGAAAAATGGTCACACATCCAGGGACTGATACATATTGAGCATGCCTAGTATACTGAATCATTTTTGTATTTACAATGTAAGTAAACGCTTCCAAAACCCTACTTGTTGCAGAGTGTTTGAGTGAAAAAGATTTTCATCCTCAGGGATATTGGTTAATTAGGCTATCTTGTGGCTAGATTATGAGGGGATGCTAAATCAATAAACTAATCAACTATTAATCTAAAATGCATTCCTAAATTAACTAACTCCTAGTGAAAACCTAAGATTACCACAAGCAACTAAACTACTATGAATCTAACACCAAATGGAAGAAACAAGGCAATCGAGACATAAACACTCAAAAAAGGTGATTAATGGCACGACGTGGATGTACATCAACTGCCTAAATTTTTTTTCTCAAAAGATCACCACCAAAAGAAAAATCTATCCTATAATTAACAGCTATCTAATCTAACAAAAGCAGCAAAATGGGAAGAGAGAGAACATTGCCCACAAACCCAGTAGCACTTGATGTTGATTTTTGCTTGATTAACATTCATTCTACCTTCAATCAAACTCCAATTAGCATTAATCAACTCTATTCTATCTTCCTTTGATGGGAATTGGAACTTGAGTTTGTCAAATTCAAAGTTGAACAAGAGAAGAAGAAACTGAAAAGAGGTTGACGATAAGGGGATGATTAGGTTTTTGAGAATTAGATGATAGGTTCAACTTAGGGTTGTCAGAAGCTGATCTGACATGATTGCCGACTCGAACCCGACAAGAAATTAGGTTGGTTTGGGTAAAGATTTTCAACCCGTTTAACTAAATGGTTGACATAGTTAACACCTCTAATTAAATGAGTTAGGTGCAGGTTAAGATTTTTAGTATTAAAAAAAATGTTTAACTCGTTTAATTAAATGGGTTAATAGGTCAACCCGATTACCCATTTACCGTACAACTCGTTTAACCCATTTATCAATAATCATATTTGTTTTGGGGAAAATTTGGGATTAAAATTTTCAGATTTGACATTTAGGGGAGGAGGATTGACATTTTGGATTTTTGTTTTGGGGGGATGTTTGCCAGAAAAACAACATTAATAGTTTTTTTTTCTTTGTGATTAATAAATAATATTCTAACCCAGAGTCCCATACACCCCAAGCCCTTAACTATAAAGCCTTTTAAAATATTTTGTCCTATACTCGTCAGCCAGTTCACTTTGTTTGTTCTCTAGTTCTCCTCTTAATTATTAGTTTCTTACCTCTCCCTTAATCTCAAGTCTCACCTATCAAAACCCTAGCCTAGACTCCTTTACCGTCAATACATCTCATCACCTTCACCAGTCTAAAGCTCCGATCTGTCTTGTGCTTACTACAATAATCTTAGGCTCACTCACTCGCACATCTGCACCTCTCATTTGGTCTGTTAGAGACTCGAAGCGGGGTAAGTGAGGCTTGATCTCTCTCTCTAACTTGCTCTATCTTTCTCTTTCTTGCTCTCTCTCTCGAGACTTTTTTTTGTCACTCTACCTTTATTTTAGCCTCCAAGACTTCACAGTGATCTCAACTTCAATCTGGAAAAGGTAAGGCTCTATTATCGATTTTGCTCGCTAATGCTGTGATTTGTGGCTATGGAAGACTGATGTTTATTTGCTAATGGATTTTATTTTTTTTGCTTTCTGATTTTGACTCTTTTGGTTTCTTCCGGGTTTTCTGGAGTTATAAATATATTGAACTTGATTAACACTCTTTGACTGAGACCTATTAAAATTAAGCTAAGACCTAAATTGAACTTGATTACTTTCAAGTAAGGTTGATGTTTACTTGCTAATAGCAATATTTTTTGGCTCTAAATAAACTGTTTGATGAGCTTTGTTTAGTACTAGCTTCAATGGCTCTTGCTGTAAAGTAAGTAAAGACCTATTAAAATTGCATCCTTTTTTTCTAATCTGAACAGAGATGACATGAGATTATGGTGATTATGTGCTTATTGATATCAATCCAATGGTGATGAGCATGCAAAAGTTGATAGTACGGAGGCAAAGACACTATTCGGACAGGAGCATACAAGCTGTATAATGTTGCTGATATTGGTAAGCCCCCAAAATGTCAAATGAAGTTAACTTCTACTATTTTGGAAACATTATGAATTCCTTCCTCCTGATAAAGAGGGTAATCTATTTTGTGAATGCAAAAAATATGGTCAAACTTGTCCTACGGACAATAAGTATTAAACTAGTAATCTAAAAAGGCATTTAGGCATTTGTAAAAGAAGGAATTTTAGAGACATAGGCTATCTTCTCTTAGAAAGTCATTCTGGTTCTTTGGTTAGTGGACAACTTTAATTGAGTTTAATGGGTTTCATCAATTGTTGGCTTATTGGGTTGTTAAGCACGAGTTGTCATTCCAATTTGTGAATATGATGGTGTCATGGATATATTAGCCTATTTGAATCCAGATATGAAATTTGTCTCAAGGAATATAACTAGAAATGGCGTGATTAAGTCATGTGCTAGGGAAAAAGAAAAGGTCAAAGTGTTCTTGGAGTTTTTTCCTAGGAGAATTGCCTTTACTTCTGACTATTGGACATCTTTGAATGTAGATGGTTATTGATGCCAACTGGGTTCTACATAAGAGAATTTTGAACTTCTCTTTCATGGGCCCACCCCACAATGGTGTTGTCGTTGCTAAAAAATTGTTGTTATTATTAAAAGATTGGGATCTTGATAATAAATTAATGTGTTCAGCTTTGGATAACGCTTCTTCAAATGATTTGTGTTTTGACTTGATGAAAGTCCACTTGAAGCTTTTGTATAATGGTGATTACTTTCATGTGTGCTGTTGTGCCTACATGCTTAACTTGATTGTGAAAGAGGGATTAGAGGATATGGATGAGGTTGTATCTAAGGTTAGGGAGGGTGTTAAGTATTACAAAGGCTATCAAGTGAGAAAGCAAAGGTTTCTTGATTTCTATAAGTTTCATGACCGTGTTTATACTAACACAAAAAATGACTCTGAGTTACCCTGTGGCTTAGGATAGCAACTTTTTGGTCCCTGGCTTTTTGAAAATAATACTTGGGTACCTTATGTTTTTGAATAAAAGACTCTTTGGTCATTTTTTTTATTATTTTGGCCCCTAAACTTTTAAAAATTGCAGAAAGCCCCGTAAAAAGGGTAAAATATGCAAATAAGCTATTTTTAGGGTTTTTTCATGGAATATGCTTATTTTAAATGATTAACCTTCTTATAAAGACTTTACTAGTATTAGTTATCACAATCTACTACTTATATCATAAATATTATACTTTCTGTGGTTATAGGCCCACCATGCTTAGCAAAATAATTAAATCTTAATTAGAAAGTTTCAACTGTCACCTGAACTTGGTCGGCATTAGACTGCAACGTTTCTCTAGCTTTCGGTTTACAAAGATTGTTAATTTCAACCGCACCTTCCTTAGATCAAGCACATTACAGATTTGTTTTGTTTCCTACCTCAGATCATAGTCACTAATCAAGTTTTATATTTTTTTTAAAGGATAGTGAAACTTTAATCAACAACTTATAATATTTAAGAAATAAGGTTCAATTGAATAATGTTCCCTACTGAAAAGCTTGTTTTATTGAAAGTTTGAAAGTAGAAATATTACAATGAAAAGATTAAAGAGGGCTTAAGCCACTAAGATCATAAGAGATGCTTGCTCATAGAGAAATAGATCCTCTCGACTTTTCTTTTGCTCAAGTATACTCAAATAAGCGTGTTCATTCTCAGCTCTCAGCCTCTCCTTTTATAGAGGGGATGGGTTACATAGGTCGTAATGGCTACAGTACATGCACTAATATTTTCACATGACTGCACCTGTCTTCACATGGCTACGGTAGACAACGTTATTTTACTGATTAGACACTGGATAAGATAGTACAATAATGGTTCAGCCACTTTTCCAAGTCTTTAATTGCAAACAAGACTAGTCATCTATATTGAGATTTTGCATGCCCTCATCTCCAATAATATCTTCCAGTCCTTTATTATCTAAATAATCATCAAAATCTTCATCAAGATGAAGATGCTCTAGATCCTATTTTTCAAATAACTCATGAATATATTTCATTCCCTTTTCTGATAAGAATTTTTCACCTCCAACATCAAAGAGATAATCAAGATGACATCTAAAGCAGCTCCTTCTATCTTATGATAGGCAAAAGTAGTATTTTCGCAGCACATTAGCACTATTCCTTGCTCAATCAATGCCCACATTTGATCGTAAATATTGAAAAAATCGATGGCTCTTGCTAAAGGAGGGTCACTAACTGACTCATGTCATTTTGGAAACCATTCTTGTTGTTGATCTCTGGGATTGTCTAAATCAACTAGTTGAACCAAATAATGGGCTGGTTTGGCCTTTCAATTTTCATACTTAATCAGTGTGCAATGTACTTCGACGTATAAACATCTATTATACAGAATTTTTGTTGGACCATCAGGAGATGTAAGAATCCAATGGATCCTTCTGAACATGCACTATTGAAATTTAGTTAGTCTTGAGAAAAATGGGTACTTCGGATATGAGATTTTCATGAGGTAAACTACCATTCCATATTCGCAGGCTTTCACGACTGGGTGGTCATTTGGAGAGATTGAATTTGTTGGAAAACTAACACCACTAATTCCAGATCTATTAAGAAAGTAGATTGTAGTGCTCCATGATTCCCAAATATCATAGGAATAATTATGATAATAGTGGATGAGGGCTGCATACCATTCGTTGAACCATTTTTCTTGGACATGAGAACTTAGTTTTTCTTGGATGTCATAAGGACATTTTAGGTAATTAATTTGTGACTTTAGAAGGCTAAATCTATTGGCTATTAGGTAGGTAAAAGACAGCAGACTAAAACGTGATATATTTTTCGTACGGAATTCCAAAATATCCATAAGGATTCTAATAGAAGGAGAAACCTGTTCTAGTAGTAAAGGCATTTCATTTTGGATTTCCTCCTTTTCTAGCAGGAGTTCTGCTCTAATGATCACCATTGGCAAGCTCATGAGTTACACTATCTGTCAAAGAATTCTTCCATCCCTGCATATGTTCAATAGAGAAGGAAACTAGTTAAGCCATAATTGCCAAAGTAGGAGTCGCCTTTGCACTTGCATATTTGATAAATTCTTTTTTATAAACCAAGTATTCCTTTGCAATCAGTTTGAATAATAAATGGTTGTGGGCCTAAAAAGATTAGGAACTTTTTAATTATGCTTATGACTGCAAGGATTTCTTTTTCCATTATGGGATAGTTGCATTCTGCTTTATTAAAAGATCCACTGCAATATTTGGCAAGCTTTTCTCCTTCTTTGATTTTGAGTACTGTACTCCAATGCGCATTACTGGCATCTGTCGTAAGAATTAAATCATATCCTTAATTAGACAAATTAAGAATATGAAGATTTTTACACATCTTCTTGAAGTTTTAAACAATCTTTTGAATCACTATAGGTCCATGTCTAACTTCTTTCTTGAGTTTCTACTGCAATGGTTTTCTCAGTTTAGCTAAATCTTTAATGAAATACTAGGCATTGGTTAGACATCCAAGAAACCTTTCTAACTGCTTTTTATCTTCAATCTTTTCAGGGAAATTTTCTATGTTTTTCAGAATATTCTTTTGTAGAATGATTTGTGCAACTTTTATCTTTAGACCTCAAAACTCAATCTCTTATTCAGCATAAATGCACTTGTTCTTACAAAGTATAATACCATGATAAATGCATCTTTGGGTGACAGCTAAGACATCATCTTTGTGCTGTTCTATGGTTTTGGAAAAGATAAGGATATCATCGATGTAAACTAAACAACATTGATTAATACTACGACCAATCCAGTCTTCTTTGGAATATTTGACGTGTCTTTTTTAGACCAAATGGCATTACTATTCATTCCTAGTGTCCTTGAGGGGCACTAAAAGTTGTTAAAGGAATGATTTCTTCATCTATTTTTATCTGCCAATATCCACTTTTGCAATCCATTTTTGAGAACCAAAAGGCTCATTGAATTCTATTGAAAGGACTGTTTGGTTGGGAATATAATAACCATCAAAGATAGTGATATCATTAATAACCATCAAAGACAGTATTATCATAAATTTTTTTGTAATTGATTCCCATTCTTACTTTTCTTCTTTTTTCTTCAACATGATTTCGTACCATGAAATCGGGACTGGTGTGAGAACTCTTGCTATTTCTAATTAATCCTTTGTCTAGAAGTTCTTTGATTCATTTATCAAATTTTTTATTGTCCTGGTGTGTATACACCATTTATTTAACTCAAATAATAGTATTGAGATTTAACAAAGTAATCTTTACAAATATTTTATCTTTATTCCAAAATTTTAGAGGACTATCAGAGTAGAGTTCTTTGCATAATTGCTCTTATTGTTTAGCAATCTGCTCTTTAATGGATAACTCAAGTAGTGAGATTGTCAACTATCTCACGTTGTGCAAGAATTACCTTTTCGCCATGTTGGCTGCGTGTAAACTCAATTTTCTTATAAGTGTAAGCCTTAATTTTTCAATAGGAAATGAGTGACCATTAATTGTGAATATTATTTGGTTTATGGTCTGTGTGCGTGGATAATATAGTCTCTAAAAATTATTTCCAATAATCATATCATAAGAAGGTTGATCTGTAACCCATAGAACTCTTATAATGCATTGGACTCTCCTAATTCTATGGATAACCATTCTATTGCCTCGTTATAGCTCATAATACTATTATCAGGTATCCTTGTAAAGGATTCTTGGTTTTTTTCCACATAAATTCTGAAAATAATGCTCTTTTTCCAAAGCATATAGAACAACCACTATCTATGTAGGCACATAATTCATATTTATTATATCCTGCTAAACATACCTTTATTGGGGTATAGATATTATTAAGATTTGTATTGAAGCTTGATAGCATATCTCCATAGTCATATAACAGTTCTAGTTTTCTACCCAATGACTTTTCTATCTAGACTCATACTTCGGTCAACACTGTATCCTGCGGGTTCAAAACTCATTCTACTCATTTCACTGGTCATACTAATTGTATCATCTTCTTTAAGCTCTTGCTTAGTTGATGAAGATGCTTTTCCCCATTCTGATCTTGCACTCATGCTTCTTAATTAATGGGGTTTAATGGTTATTTTACCATTGTCATCAATTTTTATCACGCCTTTCTTGTTGATTTTAGTGGGATTAGCAAAGCTAGTTATCCACAATCTATCGATTTTTATCTCCTGTAGATTGGACTTTATCTTTTGAATCTTTTGCATTGGAATAGGACTTTTCAAATTTTCTACCTCTATCATTGTCACCTTAGTTTTTTGATCTATAGTATTATCTAATTTGTAAATAATTTTCCAAAAAATATCCTTAATGGATATCATCCTCTTTTCATGTCTACCGTAACAGTTTTTATCTTAAGGGATAGACAATTTTTAGCAAATTCATCTTTTAGACTCACATAATATCCAGGTCGAGAATTGAATCCACCACTCCATTACATAAATTAGTCTTAATCCCTATGATAATTTAATTACTAAATTTGGTATGCGTAATATCACAAAGCAACGCATAAAGATCAATATCTTTGCCATAATATTATAATGGAGTAAATTGTACTTGGATACTTCCAATATAGATATACATGTACTTTCTATCTTTGTTATGCCTAAGGATGTTTTCCCAATTACTGACATTAACTTCTCCCACATCATACTCACAATCTTTTATTTCTAGGTTCCCTTCCATCATTTCACATAAGTATTTGTTTTTTAATTGAAACATGAATTTTTTTTATAGATTATGTCTTTCTGGATTATGGGAAGGACCCAATCTCATTTGAATTCTTCATTTTCATTATTTACAATGAATTATTCTCCTTGAAGATCATCAAGACTAATCGAGCTACTTTCCATAATATGATAGGTTTCTCCATAATCACTTTCTTCCTACTCATCTTCTAGTATAATTTCAACAATTCCTTTGTTGTTATTTAGGGTTAGGTCTAGTGCATTTTTCTCACTTAGCTCAAAGTAATCTAGGCTTCCTAGAGTTTCAATCAGCTTATTATTCTTCATATTTTTACATTCATTAGCATAATGTCCTACTTCTCCACATGCCTAGCATTTGCAGTTGTTTTTTCCTACAGGACAATAAGCTATTTTCCTAAAAAAATCTTCTTTTTTAGGATTTGGTTTGTTATAATATTTTCTTTTATATTTCTCTCCCCTTTGCTTATTAAAGCTTTTTTTTCTTATAAAATTTTCTTTTTCTTCTCCTTTCAGGTTCTTTCCCCATTGGTGAGGTGAATCCCAATAAGCTAGATATTGCTTCTTAATTTTTTGTTTTTTTCGGAGATTAAGGCATTGATCATTGACCCATTTCCTTAAATAAGAGATTATTGAACCAAGGGTATCAATGACATATGCTCTTTCAAGCCATGTAATGTATATTTCATTAGTTATGAAATTTATCGGATATGGTAATTTGTCATAAAACATACCAAGATTAGTTTCATTATGAGCAATTTTGTAATAATAATGACAAAATTCAGCAATATAATTTCCAGATACCTCATATCCCATAGCTCTCTATTATGAACCTTTCTTTGTAATTCTCTTGATTTTTCTTTATAATCAAGTTTAGCTCCGATAAAATCAGTTTCGATTTCCTTGCATAAATTTTTGAACATTGTAGTTGGTGTTTCCATCATTGTTAACGCATTTTTACCATATTCATTTAATGAATCATATCAATCAATTACAGTGCCATAAAAACTATGCTCGATGTAATTCAAGAAATTTCCTACAGTCCATATAGTATTTAAATTTAAGATACTATTCATTCCTCTTTTCCAGTGCTCAAATATTTCTTCTCTATTACGAGCTCCATCGATGTTTAAGATATACTCAGTTTGGCTAATTGCAGAATCTCTTCAAAGGTCGTAGTTTTTCTTGGGGTAAGCCCAAAAGAAAAGTTAGTTGTACATCTTACTGGAACATAACCAGACCTTATAAAGTGGGTATTTCTTCTAGAAGGTTCACCAAATTCCTTCGGCTTAGGAGCTCCATTGTTAACTAGAATGGACTCAATTTCATATGTGTTAAGCTCTTCTCCAATCTCGTTAATCAGGTCGTCAAATACCATTTTACCATAGTTTATATCCAATTACTTTCTAATTTCTTCAACAAGTATAACATTAAGAACTTCTAGCTTATTGAAGTTCATCTACTGATATATTTGTTCTTCTAATTGGACCTTATTTGTCTCTTCATTATCATTATATAATACATCCTGTTTATTACTAATTGCACCCGTGATTTTGTTTAATTCTTTTGGATTTTGTTCTTTCTCAAGCATATTTTGTAGTTCTTCAAGATTATATTGCTTATACTACATACTCTTTTTCTTTCTTTGCCTTTTCAGACGATTTTTTAGTTGATTTTTCTCCTACTTCTTTTTGGATTTTTATATCTTGCAAAGGAATGGATTTTTGTTTTTTGGGGTTTGAAAAGGATATTCATGCTGAAATGAAGTACTAATAATTAAAGTTGGTTTCCAGTGTGTCTAATTTCGTTAAGTAACGAAAGATGGATTACAGATAATTGCTTTTTGATCTCCTTGACTTCAATCTTAATTTTTGCTAATTCAGCTTTTAATTCTAAAACTATATTAGTGATGTACTTTAATTGAGGTGTTACTGAAGTGGTTTCTTCTGGTGACTGAACAATATGTGAATAATCAGGAACATGACAAGAAGATGAAGATTCAAGCAATAAAAGCTGTTAATAAGCTTAATTAACTACTAATACTCTTAATTATCTTAATTATTTTTGTTTATGTAGCTCTGATACCAGATTAAAGAGGGCTTCAAGTAGCACTAATGAGCAGAATATCACATGTCCAAATTTAAATTTTTTCAAAGTAAGTCTTTAAGGATTGTGGTTAAATTTACAAATGGGAAAAGATTAGGGTGTTATGGAAAAATTAGAATAGTAAATCGAATCCTTTATGTTGGTTATCTCATAAGTTGATGTACCGTATAGTTATTTTTAAAAACTAATGATCCTTTTTGTTGTTTACGCAAAACTTGAGGTAGCTTCGTGTATTTTTTCCATAATAACAGGTTGTGCCAAGATATCTAAACAAGGTGGAATTCTATCTTGTGCTTGAAAGTGCCTTTCATTACAAAAAGGTCTTTACTCATTTGGAGGTTGTTGATACCAATTTTATCATTGTCAAAGAATTGATTAGTGGGCCAAAATTAGAAAATTTTATGGCTTTTGGAAAGTTTTCTATGAAGTTACTTTTGCTTTGTCAGGCACCAAATATCCTACTTCCAATCTCTGTTTCCCTAATGTGGCGAATGTGAGATTGGTATTGAAAGAAGAGATAGAAAACGGTGATGCTTTTATAAGAAACATGGCTACAAGGATATTTGGTAAGTTTGAGAGTTATTGGTCCGAGTTTAGCACAATTGTGGTTGTTGCTACGATTTTAGATTCTCGCTACAAGTATCAATTTGTGGAGTGGGCATATAAGAAGGTTTATGGTGATAACTACTATGTTGACCTAAGCTTGTTGAAAGTTAAGCTCTTTGCGATGTATGGTGAGTACGCCAAGACCGCTAAGGGGTGTTCTCCATCTCCTAATTCATCTTCTAGCATTGCTCAAGCCACTTCAAATGTGTTGTTGCAGTCTAATGCATTCACGGAAGTGTGAATATGACTAGTTATAAGCATTACATGTTCATTTATTGCTGCTATTATTTATTTTAGCTAACTTATTCTGGCAGCTACATGTTCATTGGTCCAAATGTCCTGCTTAACTGCTAGACCAACATTGATGCTCTTTTAACGTTAAGTTGCTGATTTGATATAAAAATTGAGCAGTGCTAGCTATTGCTCATTTTGATGCTCTCTTTTTCCCAATTTTGTTGCCGTTTTGTTAATATTAAGTGTTGTTTTGTTCAAGTTAACTTTATCTTTTCAAATCTAGTCGGTTTTTTAGATTAGTTGGCTATTTGCTTTAATTTTACTTTAAGTGATTTTATTTTGATGTTTATGGCTTTGATTAATATATAAGTAATGAATTTGATTACGTCTCCAAATTTGAATTGGAGATCTATTTGGAGGAGAATAAGCATCCTACTGTTGAAATTTTTGATATTCTTCAAAATTGGAAAACGAGTCAAGATCGTTATCCTATACTCTAAAAAATAATGTGTGATGCTTTGACTATTCCATTTCATACTATTGCACTTGAGGCTACCTTCAGCATTGGTGGTAGAGTACTTGATGCAGTTCGTAACTTTCAAAAGTTAGATATAGTGGAAGCTGCTATTTTCCTTAGAGATTCATTATTTGGCCAAGGTGATGATTTCTTTTTCTCCCTTGTTTTTGGTTTCATATGTCTTTAATTTATTTTTTTCTAATATGATTTTGTGTTTTGTATGTTACTTACCTTAGCACTCATGCCAACTCAATTCAATTTGAATGAACTTTGTGGAGATGTGATCAAAATGAATTTAAATGGTGTTGAAGAGAGTGAAGGCCAATCGAAGAGGGCAGTTGCTAGTTGATATGGACAAAACTCGTCTTTACTTAACTAGTTTTTACGCTGTGTTGCTTTGAACTTAAACTTTGTTTAGATAATAGCCGTGAACTTATACTTGTGGGTTTGTACTTATTTAGGCCTTGGTTTAGGAGAGAGAGTTTAACCAAGTGAGAATCAGGTCAACCTATTTGAGTTTTAAACGATTTTAGGTTAGATTTTTGAACCCGTTTATTGAACAGGTTAGGCTCAGGTCAGGGGGAGGAGTTCAACCCATTAAACTTCAACCCAAGACGAACCCAACCCGACCAAACTTATTTGATGGCCCTAGCTCAAATGCTTTGGGATTGAACCTTCAATATCTTCTCAACCACTTATCAAATGTCATCATTTAGGGGTGATTTTGATTGACAAAAACACAAAGAATTGATAGAGATTTAGGAGAGAGAAAGTGAAATTAACGCTTAATCAAAGAAGTATCAAAGTGATAATAACCTGAAATCAAAAGATTAACCTTCTATTGATGAAACTTATAGTCTACAAAAGTGCCTTATAGCAAGAAAAAGTTGCTACAAACTGTTAAAAGGGGAAAATTTTCTTTTCATTTGCCTAAACATGCTTCAAATATCCACAATTTCGTATAGCCATACAGTCGGGCCAACTAGCTTGCATCGACCGTGCCAAGTTTATGCCAATCTTCTTGTTTTGCTCCTCTCAATTTTTGCAAAACCCAAGCTTGCACAGGCAGCTCGTGCCACTTTTCTACCTTCTTCTTCTATGTAATTTTTCTACTTGGCATGAATGACATGCTTTGGCATGTTTTTGGCATCTTTCCTTCTTCAAGGCTTCAAATTGGGCTAAATGGCTCTCGAACTTGGTGCTGCTTCATTTTCAACCAGTAAAAAACACAAAACACTAATAAGGTCCTAATTTAAGAGTTATTTTAGGAGTTAAATCAATTGTGAAGGACGTCAAAACTATACCGGTTAGAAACCAAATAAATAACCCCACACTTAGATTTTTCTTATTGTCAACTAAGACATGAGGAAGACACCTTTTCATAGAAACAACAGTTGCACTTAGCATATGCAGCAAACCCTTTTAGACCTCTTAGTTCCAAGTGGAAGAGTCCGTTCTTATGAGGGTTTATGGATGATATATCCACAAAATCTTCAAAGAAGAAAATGAAAAGAGGAAAAAGATAGAAAATCTATTGGCTTTTCATAAATTTTTGAAAAAAACATCAATGGGATGTAAATGCACTATTTTAGTCCGCAAATCTCTCAAATGACAAGGGTACATCTAACATATGGATAGGATAGCAGTTAAGGTTCTCGAACCTCCTAATGACAGTCATGCAATATTTTTGACCCGTTTTAATGATAAGCAAGCAATGTTTAGCTTACTTTGGGTAACGTGGAGCTTCTTATCATGTTTAAAAATGTTAGGGTCCACTTAAGCTTATTTCAAAAGATACACTATGCTATAAGCTTGACTTAGCCTTTATTCCCCACCACTGGAATTCAAATACAAGTTGATGATCAAGAGGGCTTTCACGGGTAGTAGTGGCTCTCGGACTAGGGGTGGGAATGGAACAAATACTATAGGACACTAGGAGCTAACTCGCCGAAAACTAAGGAGTCAGAACACCTCCTAAGCATGGACTCAGCATCTCACATCCCACTTCCCACTCCCAAACAAGAAATGCAATCAACCTCCCACATATGAAGCTCAACAACTTGAGCAAGCTAAATCCAAAATGAAACCTCTATGCTAACACTTTTATTTTCTTTTATTCTCTTTTTTTCACTTTTCTAAGACAATTTTTCTCCTTTTTATTTTCCTTAGTTAAACCAAAAACACTTGACATGAGGATTTTAGCAGCACAAATAACTCCTATTCTAGTTACAAGAAGCTCAAAACAACTTTCACTAATTACTCTTCTCTTCGCTTGCACTAGCACGCCACCAATGATCTCATCCACCAACGTCCATTAAGGGGGTGTTTGGTAACAACTTTTGGGGGGAAAATAGGTGTTTGGGGGTATTTTAGTTGGTTTGATTAAGTTAAACAACTAAATAAGCATTTGGTAAACAGCTATTTAGAATAGCTTTTTGGCCCCAAACAACTCTTTTTGCAAAAGTTGTTTCCATTGGCCTTTTTAAGAGAGCTTTTTTGTAAAAATGACACATATACTCAAGAGTTTCAAAAAATTGCACTACATGCCAATAAAATTATATTTATATGATATTGTTTTTATAATTCGAATCTAGTTAGGTCTTGAGGATTAAAAAGAGTTGAGGTCTTTCCTTTATTTTTTGTTGGGACAAAACCAAACCATTGAAGTTGCATTGTCTTTTTCGTTGTTTGTATTTTTTTAGGCAAATAATCTACTTTTTTGGTGTAAGTTTTCTAATTCTATTAGCATATTATGTCAACCTTATTGTGTTCTCTTATGACGCACCTTTATAAATGTTTGATATTTATATTTTAGACTATTCAAACCCCATTCCGATTACCTATACAATGAGTTTTGGATTGATGCAAAATTGTAACACTTGGTACTATATTTTATATGAAATGAATTTAATGAAGATTAAGTAATTAGAAATTCGTATAAATTTCAACTTCAATTCATAACCCAAAAAAATCTAATAAATAACAAAATAGTGTTGTAAAACGTTGACATGATTTACATAAGTACAAATTGAAAGTAAATAAGATAAACGATAAATACAAGTTTTGTAGAATTAGTAAGAAAGCAAAGTCTTAAGAATGATTTCTTTTTTGGTGGTCATAAATGAATTTAATTTACACATATGGCACAAATTTAATTCTTTTTAAAAGAAAATAAGATGACCAATAAATAAAAAAATATATTTTCTATTAAAAAATAATTTAAACTTGAGGATATAAATAGAATTTTGCCAAACATCTTGCTTAGAAACAGCTAACTTTATCAAACTGTTTTTTTACAAACAGCTAACTCAAACAGCTAATGTAACACATCTAATAGCTAATACAAACAGCTGTTTGTCAAACAAGGCCTAAATTCTCTTTAAAAATGATACTCAGTCTTAGCTTGGTAGGGAAATTGTATTTTGCAAGGGGTCAAAAGAATGGTACATAAAGGTTGGTAATAATAAAGGCTTAATGGATTAGCAAGGGATCTCATTATTCACATATGGTAGCTTTTGTGTTATGTAATTTCATAACACATAAAGAATGCTCTTCTTACTAATCAAATATGCAAGTGCTATATGTGGTCTCAATTAGAGAATGACAACTTCGGATGAGTCTCTCATGCAAGAAAGCATATGACTACAAGTGATGAAGTAGTCCAACTAGGCTCAAAACCCCATTGGTTCATTTACCACACTTACTCTCACCTATCAGGTTAAAATAATATATGAGTTGACCACCAACTTGGATCAAAACCTATCATATGCACTCTAGTTACAATTCATTTGTGTCCAAGTCAAAAGGGGTCAATATAGATCAAAATCACACAACTTCCCTTAAAACTCACTATTTATAAAAAAATGAAAATCTTTTTGAGTTTTTTGAAATGTTTAACTTTTTTTTCCTTTCTCAAAAATTTGGAGGAGCGACCTCTTTACCCCCACACTTAAAATGCACAATGTCCTTATTGTGGGAATATAGGTCCTCCAAAGAAAAATAAAAGAAAACAAAATAGAAAAAGTATTTACCGGGAGGAAAATTAAAATATACCTTGAATAGGTGAAGGACATGAGTCTTCAAGCATGCATGCATATGTACAATGCAGAGGCAACAACTATCCTAAATACAACTATATACATTGTCCATGCTCCGAAGAGTCGATTAATGATGCACACAAATCCTACTAACTCATGGGGATCACAACCTCAATTAATCATAAAAAATTCTCAATCACACAACCAATCAACAACCAAATTGCATCTCAAATGGCTTCATCATCGTACCAACATCACAATCATAGTAGAGTAAGGGGTGGGAAAAGAATATGCATACAAAAAAGCAACATACCCTATATGAGATATGCCCTTATCAAATATCCACACGTAATTCCCCCCTCTTAAATTAAGCGAACATGCTATGAAGAGTAAGAGAGGGGAGGGGGATACAAATCACAATTGTTGGGCCCCATCGGACGCAGGCGGTGGCCAAAAGTGTGGAAGGAATGGTGAAAATGATGACAAGCTCTCATGATCGTCTATGAAAGCATGATGCATCTCTTTAAGTTGGCGACTAGCCTCCACTTGTCTCCAAATGAGCTCATTAGTCCTTCTTTCTTCCAAATTTCGGGCCTCTCTAATGGCATTCTGTTCCTCTCACCTTGCTCTCATCAATTCTCTCTCTTCTTAGTGCTCAACATAGCTCCTTAACCAAGTAACTCCCTCATCAAATCTCATGTGCCCGATCTCCTCTTGAAATTTGGAAAAAAATGAAGGAAGACACTATCAAATGCGACTTAAGTCGATGAGGAGGAGCCACCTATACCAAATAGGGGTGGTTGTTAAAGTGGTGGGTCTTGAATTGGCTTATCCTTTCTTGGGACTTCATTCCCCTCATGACCCTCATCATCACCTTCTCCCTCATAATCAGTGTCAAGCCCCTTATCACTAGTTTGAGCCCTTGTTGACTCTAAAATTTTGATATTTCTAATTGTAACACCATGAGTACAACTTAAAAAGATTTCAAGTGACTACTTAAATCACCAAAGAAGCACCTCCTTTTTTAGGGAGCCCATTCTTAAGAATTCCATAGTTAAGCGTGCTTGATGTGGAGAGATCTAATGATGGATGACCTCTAGAGAAGTTTTCGAGGCAGCGTGTGAGCGAGGACGAAGTACACCGGAAAGGCTTATGGTGATTTGTGGGGTTAGTCAATGATATTTGAAGTTGTTCCTAGCAACTGTCCTCGGCCCGAGAAGATGTCAAGGCATTACATGAATACCCTGTAAACTTTATTTTGCTTACAAATAATATTATTTTTAGTATTTCTACACTACTTTTATATTATTTGTAGGAAATAACAGAATGCACAAGTCAGTCCAAAACTCTAGCATTAATAAGGGTTTAAAAGCAAGAATGCTTGATCAAAAAAAAAATCTCACAGCCCAACACTGATATAGGATTATTCATTATTTGGTCCGAAACTAGACCGAACCGAAGACTGCTCAAAACCAAACTGGATCGGTCCGGTTTGAGTAAGTTCGGTCCGTTGCACGGTCTATGAATTTTTCTTATTCGGTCTTCGGTCCGATCCAATCTGGTTCACTGGTCCGGACCGAGGAGCGAACAAAAAAAGTTATGGACTGTCAAGTGGAATTTTTGATTTGATTTTTGTTAGCTATCCCAACCTCTCAACCCACGTATTGCTCTTTCACCTCACCTTCTTTCTCTCTCTCTCTCTCTCTCTCTCTCTAATCTCTCACTATTTTGTTGGCTCGTATATACTTAAAAGTTATATTTTTTTAATAAAGTTTTACTCTTAAATAGGCTTTTAATTTTTGAATACAACTAAATTGCCCAAAATCCTTCTTCTAGATATTCTATTTTAGTTTAGATTGCTTAATCCATAAAAGTTGAAAGCTTGAAATCTCCTAATCAATTTGATTTGTTCAGTTTGTTTCGATAAGGTCTGAATTTTTTTGGTCCGACCCCGGTTTGATCTAAGTTTAACTTAGGCGGGTCTATGGTACGCGTTCCTCTTCTTATTCAATTCTCGATCGAAATAGATCCAGTCTGATGCGGTCCGTGTTTGGACCGATGAACACCCCTATTCTCATTAGTCCATACCCACCTCTTCTCTTTTCCATTTGGAAAAAAAGGAAAAAAAATAAGACTCAACCCCCAATCCTATTCATATGACTCAACTTACCCCCCCCCCAATTTATTTTTCTCTCCTCCTCCACTTTCTTGCCTTCCCCCTCCTTTTGCAACTCCATCAACAACATCATCCATCATTACCTATGACTGGATTCTTTGAGTGAATTTATCTCCTCAGCAATTAAACTCAGTCAAGAACCCATGATTTTTGCTAACTAGGCTGTTTCAGTGAAATGGTGAGCTCCAAGGGCTCAAACGATCATGAGAGTGGTAGGCAAACAATCAACAACATACCCAGATTTTGTGGGTTTTGGAAACTGGATTGAGTTGAAATTTCATGTATAAATAGAGGTTAAAGAGGAGGTAGAGATCATTAACTCAGAGCTAGAGATCAATTGTAATCTAGTTTCCTCTTGCAACATTTGCTTCCCCTGTTTTCATATTTCAGTAATTTCGAGGCTCTTCTCCATTGTTGGTTCAAGAGCCCTATGCCATTGTTGAAGTTCAAGCTCGTCGAATACTGATTTTCCATTTTCTATTCAAATTTGTGTCAACTAGTCTGCACCAATTTAGGTTTCAGAATGAATTTTCAATTTAGTTGGTTGTTCTATTTTTATTCGCATCCCTCTACTTGGTTTTTACATCTTTTTAATAGACTTTACCTTTTTTATTTTATCTATTCATATATTGTCAATGTCATGTTTCTAGTACTTTCCTTCTTTACTTTAGCTGTCTAAATTTTGTTATATTTACCTATTCATTTGACCAACATCACGTAGATGTTGATAGTGTTTTAATTGGGTTTTTTAAATTTATTTTTTGTTTGTTTCTAAGCATACATGTTCAGTCATAGCATAGCCTTTTCCCTATGTCACTTTAGTTCATGTTTTTGTTGTTAGGCCCAATTTTGTTTATTTAATTAATACCTCTTCAATTTGTTTACTTTATTTGTTTTGTTTATTATTAGTAGCTTAGATGTATTTAGTTCTTCTTAATCAAAATACTACTGGTGCTATCTTCTTATTAATTTTTTTTTTGGGCTTGTATTTTATTTTAGTAAGTATGTGTATGGATCTAGTCAATAGTTTAATTCATTTTGCTTAGTTGTTATTAATGGTTATGCTAATTAAGGGATTAAATTTGATTTTGCCATTTTCATGGGAACAACTCATATTTGTCATATCATACTACAAGTTAACACCATGCACTTGTGGCAACTTTTTACATCAATAAGTTTTTGGTGCTGTTGCCAGGATAGTAAGTATTCAGTTGACCACTTTTGGCTTGACCATTTTGTTTATATTTAAGTATTTTGCTAGTTTTGTGGTTCATTTCATTTTTATTTGAGTGGTTTATAGATCACCTTTTCTTTATTTACTTTCGTTCTTCTCTATAAAAAAAAAGGAACAAAAATATGATAGTGGGTGTGCACCTGCATGATTGCTTGGGTTAGGGAGCCTAAAAGAAGAAGACTTGTTATGATTGAACCTGAACTTGAACTCGACCTTGAAAAAAAAGCTGGATAAGATAGGAATGAAAGAACTTTGAATGAGTTCTTTCATCCTCCATGTTCAACCTTACCTTCATATTTTAAGCTGCTTGCCCTAGGTGCTAATGTAAGTCTCAAACTGGAACCACTTTACATTATGATGCTTCCTATGTTCATTGGACTAGAAAATGCTTATTTATTTCTTAGTGAATTTGAAGAAGTGTGTAATATAATACATTTTCATAATGTGTAAATTGAAATGGTTAAACTGAGATTTATTCCTTTTGCTTTAAAAGACAATGCTAAGATATAGGTATATAGTTTGCCTACTAACTCTATTTCCAATTGGAATGATTTGGTTAAGGTTTTGTTGCAAAAATATTCCTAATGGCAAAATTGTTAAATTAAGTAATGAAATTAATCATTTTATTCAGTTTTGCAATGAGCCTTTTTGGAGGTACATGGAAAGCTTTAAGAACTTGATGGCCCAATGTCCCCACCATAGTCTAGAAATAGTGACATCTTTGTCAAATTGCTTATAAGGGTTAGACCAACAAAATAGGGATATGTTAGAGACCATGTGTCAAGGTGGATTTTTATTCAAGAATCATATCACAACTAGGGAATTCTTAAAGGACTTAGTCGAAAAGACGATACAGTGGGAGACCATTAGAGATGATAGTTTGAGCTCTAGAATCGCTAATGCCAAGGGAAGTATGCATTTAGTATCAAACTTGAGCCACATAGAGTCTATGTTTGTAGCTTTAGATAACTGGATAAAGGGGTTGACTATTCAGCAATCTCAGGTAATTCGAATTACTTCTATGTTATGTTCTCAATTTCGATCCCTAGATGATACTTTGGCTAGCTGCTCCTACTATGCTCTCTAATTATCAATGGGAATTAAGCAAGTGAATATGGCTTGCCAAAAGCCAAGAAATGACCATTTTGCACTAACTATAATCCAAGGTGGTGGAATCACCCAAATGTTTCCTGGAGTTGAGGTCAGCACTGGGGAGGTCCTAGCTACAAAACCAAGGATACCAAGGGTCACTTAGGAAACCTCCTTTCCCTATTGTCCACACACAATCATCTCTTAGCTATAATGAGATTGATAAAAGATTTACAATCTAGAGAGATCATGGAATAGCTTCGAGAAGGTAATGAGGACAGTGCCAGAACAATTGTCTCAACTGGTTACTGCTAATAGGGAAAAGGGAACATCCTTTGTCATATAAAGCCCAACTCAAATGTAAATCCATCCTCGATGAGCACACTAGTCCGGGATAATGTGGAAAGCGTTAATACAATAACTTCACTTAGGTTAGGTTGTTTAATTGATCATAACGTGGAAGGCCTTGTGGATGTTCCTATTTAGCTTTTTACAACTCTGTCTTCACCATCTCTCCCTAAGAATGATTCTATTTTTAGGGATGCTACTGACTGTGCCCCGGTTGACTCTTCCCCAACTACTAACTTAATTGACCCTAAGGAGACTAAGCAAGATGCGTCTAATAAGGGAAATGATACATCTTAGCCTTCGAACATTTAGCAGGCTTATAAACTCATCGCACCATTTCCAAATATGATGAGGACAAGAATGACCAGACCTATGTTGATAAGATTCTAGAGACCTTCTCTCAAGTCAAACTCAACATTTCCCCTCTAGATGCTATCCAGCATATGCCTCCCTATGCCAATTTCTTAAAAGAGTTATGCACCACTAACAGAATGACCAATGTCCTTAAAGAAGGCTTTCTTAGCCTATAATGTGAGCTCTATTATCTCACACCAAATTCCATCCAAGTATAAAGACCTAGGTTGCCCTACCATTCTCATAGTTATAGGGAACCAAACCATCCATAAAGCACTATTGGATTTAGGGGCAAGTGTCAATTTGCTTCCATACTCAGTGTATGAGAGGTTGGGATTGGGAGAGTTAAAGCCCACTAAGCTCATTCTTCCGTTGGTTGATCACACCACTAGAACTCTTAGGAGTGCAGTTAAAGGTGTTTTGATTAAAGTAGGTGAGTTCATATTTCCTGTGGATTTTGTGGTTCTGGAAACTAAATTTGTTGCTAACCTTGATGCCCAAATACCTATAATTCTTGGTGGACCTTTCCTTGCTACTTCAAATGCTTTAATCATTTGTAGATGAAGTTGTCTTTTAGCAACATGACTGTTGACTTGAATATTTTTAATTTGAAAAGATAACCTGCACTTTTTGATAAAATGATAGTGTTAATTAGCTAGATGTGTATCGCTTGTGATGGCTCATATGCCGATGGTTTGCCTAAAAATTATTTTTGTGATGATATTTATTCCCTCACCTCTTGTTCTTCTGACGACTCCTTTTTTGTCACACATGCCGATCCCACATTAGGGTTAAAACCTTTGCTTGATTCCATTAAGTATGCCTTTTCATGTCTGAATGAGAACTTTTCCTATGATTGTTATATCTAACATGAATGAGGATCAAGAGCATAAATTGTTGAAAGTAATCAGGGAAAACAAAGAGGTTATATGTTGGACTTTAGGTGGCATAAAAGGTATTAGCCCCTCCATTATTTAATACAGAATTCATCTAGAGGAGAATGCTAAACCTTATAGAGACTACTAAAGACATCTAAATCCTACCCTGCATGAAGTCATCAAAAAAGAGGTCATTAAGTGGTTAGATTATGATGCGGAGCAAGAGCCTAAATCATTCCCCCAAAGTTAATTAGGTCCATAATTCACTTGTTAGTGGTGGATTATGGCAAATAAAGCTTCTACGACAAGGTGTCTAGAAATTTTCAGTTTCATAGGTCAACTTTCAGCTGCTTTTTTGGATGATCAAATAAGCTTCAAAATTAGTATTTTAGCTACGGATGGAACGCCCCACAAGTCCATTTTCCGACATGACTTAAATCAAATTTAAACTCGAAGCATTGAGAAAGGTATTGACTATTAATCAATCAAGGGTCGGTCCAAGGTTGAAATGCATGGTTTTAATTATGGGCTTAACTGGGGAGGATACAACTGTAATCTTGGAGATTAATTCATATGGGGCGATTTTCCACAACAAAGGAAGATTTTCCAAGTGGAGGAACCTCCATTGGTGCAGTAGAGCCTTCTTAAAGCTCTATAGAAGATGGAGAATGAATCCTAGAAAATACAACTCAACCTTATTGTAATTATCTTAAGCATCTTGATTTATTTTTCTAGGATATTTAGAGGCCGCCTATTGAACTACTTGCCCCACTAATGTACTAGCTAATGGCCCTCCAATTGGGTATTTATTGACCCAATTAGCTCCATGAAAATTTAGACTTATTGAATGATATGGGAGCTTGAAGCTTGTTGCTTTTCTCAAAATCTCAAAATCTTTCTCTCTCTAAGGAGGGTGGCAATTTGAGTTCATCCCTTTGATCTAATCGTTGGTGCTAAGGCATTAGAGGGTTAGGAAGTGGGTTGATTCAATCTAGGTGGTGGTTTAACCTTTCTCCTGGATATATCCTCTTTGAGTTATCTCTTAGTTCCCTATCTCAAATATTAATCCAATTTCATTATAAGAGTTCTTCTTTTTGGGGATTATTTCTCTCTGATGGTTCATTCTTAGGAAGATTGATCTTCAACATCCTTTGGGTACATCTCCATACATTTCTCACCTTTATTTGGTCAAATAGAATTCAATATGCATTAGATCATGGGATAACATATCCCATTTCTGATAGCGAGGGGGCCAGCCCAGTTTAAGTCATTCCTAAGAAGACCAATGTTGTCATGATTAGGAATGACAAGAATGAGTTAGTCCCCGCTGGAGTTAGGTTTGATTGGCGTGTTTGTATTGCTCATAGGAAGCTAAATGTGGCCACTAGAAAGACCACTTCCTGTTGTTGTTTATGGACCAAATGCCTAAGAGTTAGCTGAACATAATTACTACTACTTTTTGGATTGGCGTTCTGGCTACAGCCAAATCTCCATAGCACCTAAGGATTAAGACAAGACCACTTTCACATGCCCCTTTGGTACTTTTACCTTTAGGAGAATGCCTTTTGATCTTTATGATGCGCTTGCTACTATTCAGCATTGCATGACTTCTGCATTTTTTGACATGATTGAGCAATGCATTGAGTTGTTCATAGATGATTGTTCAGTGTTTGGTTCCTCATTTGATGACTATTTGGCTAATCCAGCTAAAGTTTTACAAAGATACAGGGCGAAGAATTTAACTCTAAATTGAGAAACTGCCATTAAATGGTAAAAGCGGGCATTGTTTTAGGGCATATAATTTCACAAGATGAGATTGAAGTTGATAAAGCAAAAATTGATTTAACAGCTAATCTCCCACATCCCACTTGTGTGAAAGATATTGAGTAATTTTAGGGCATACAAGATTTTATAGGAGATTTATCTAAGATTTCAGTAAATTGTTAGGCCCTTAACCAACCTTTTAGCCAAAGATGTTTCTTTTCACTCGCATGAAGAGTGTTTAAATGCATTTAATAGGCTAAAGGAAGTTCAGACTTCTGCACTTATCCTACACCCTCTCATCTTGAGAGAGCCCTTTGAATTGATATGTGATGCTTCTGACTATGCTGTAGGCGATGTCTTAGGACAATGTTTAGATAGAAAACCTCATGTCATATATTATGCAAGTCATAACTTGAATGAGGCGCAGCTGAACTACACTATTACTGAAAAAGAGTTTTGGGCAGTTATGTTTGGTTTTGAAAATTTGACACCTTACTTGATCGGATATCATATGATTGTCCATATTACCCATGCTGCACTTCAACATCTCTTCTCTAAGAAGGATACAAAACCTAGATTGCTTAGGTGGATTTTGCTCTTGTAGGAGTTTGATTGTGCGATTCAGGATAGAAAGGATTCTAAGAACTTACTTGTTGACCATATATCCCAGATCATTGTGAAAAATGAGAGTGAATCCCACATTTCTGAGTGTTTCCCTGATGAACAACTACTTATGGTTCAATCTGAATCATAGTATACTGACACTGTCAATTATCCTATGATTGGTACGATACTGTTAGGTTGGAGTAAGCATGATAAGGGCCGATTCTTTTATCTGGTGAAAATTTTCTATTGGGATAACCCTTGCTTGTTTAAATATTCTTCTAATCAGATTTTTAGGGTGTGTATCCCTAATAATGAGATTAGAAGTGTCATTTATTTCTCTCACGACTAAGCTTGTGGGAGGCATTTTAGTGGGAAGAAAACGGCTACCAAAATCCTTCAGTGTGATTTGTATTGGCCTACCTTGTTTAAGGATGCCTACTCGTATTGCAAGAGCTACCCTAGGTGTCAACAGTTTGGAACAATCAGTAGGAGAGACATAATGCCCATTAACCTGATAATTATTGTTAAGATCTTTGATGTTTATGGTATTGATTTTGTCGGACCATTTCCATCTTGTTTTAGGAATGAGTATATTCTCCTTGCTATTGACTATGCATCTAAGTGGGTGGAGGTTGTGCCATCTAGGATCACCAAGGCCAGAGTCGTTCTCGAGTTCCCTAGGGAAAACATTTTCACCAGGTATTGCATGCCTAGTGCTAGCATTAGTGATCAGGGAACTCATTTGACAATCGTTCTTTTAAGGCACTGTTGAAAAAGTATGCCATCCTTCACCATTTAGTCGCCGCCTATAATCCCCAGACTAGTGACCAAGTAGAGGTTTCTAATAGACATATTAAGCAGATTTAGAAAATAAACTAAGTAGAAACCATAAGGATTAGGCAGATAAGCTCATTGATACTCTCTGGGCTTATAAGACAGCTTTTAAGATCCCTTTAGCCTTGTCTCCTTTTAGAGTTGTCTTTGGTAAACCTTATCATATTCCTGTAGAACTTAAGCATTGGGCTATATGGGCTATAAAGACTTTGAACCTTAACTTGGAGACAGGTGGGATAGAGAGGAGGTTATAGTTGAGTGAGTTGGAAGAGATTAGAGCATAGACCTATGAGAACTCTAGGATGCACAAAGAAAGAGCAAAATTGTTCCATGACAAGCATATTCATAGGAAAGAGTTCTATCTAGGTCAAAAAATGTTGCTTTTTGACTCCAGACAGTATCTTTTTCCAGGTAAGATGAGACCTCGTTGGACTAGTCCTTTCATTATTTCTCATGTTTTTTCACATTGATGCTATAGAGATACAAGACCCCACAAGTGGTATGTATTTTAAGGTGAATAGATAAAGATTAGACCCATTTCTAGAGCGACTTGCAGAGGAGAGAAAAGTAGAGTATCTTATGCTCTACGAACCACAATACATAGATTAAGGACATAGAGATTAGCTTAGATGCATCTAGCATTCAACCTGGTTCTATTGTTCCTCTGTATAAACTTTATTTTGTATATATATTGTCTTTTATTTTCTTATCTTTTTTTTGTGTGTGCTTTTCTTTCTTATACTTTTGCATGCAATAGGGACATAACACTACTTAGGGGGGTAAGGGCCTTTGCAGATTTTATTATTGTTTAAAAAATCAAAAATACCAAAAAGATTTTTTTCTTTTTCTTTTTCTTTTGTTTTACTTTGTTTGGGGAATATGTATACTATTTTGACTAACTTGACCTCTTATGATTTAGTATGAGGTTGTATATAGGTAGGATGTATATGATAAAAACTTAATCTTATGGGTGACATTTTGTGCCCCAGTTCTAACCTCAGCATTTCATTATAACTGTGAGTGCAATCCTTACTTTATACATCAACATTGTGTTAGGGTCTTAGGTTTCCATGGTTGATTCTCCCACTTGTCTTTATATAACTGCTTTTGTTTTTGCTTTTCAATTTGTATTAAAAAAAAGCAAAAAAAGAGTTACAGATTCGGGAATGACAAGTACCCCTTTGTGGCATGCACTCTGGGTGCTACTCTTTGAGGCAACACTGTTACTGAGAAAGCTTGCTTCCCATGTAAATGAGTCAATAAAGTAGTTTATGTCTTGTCAAATGGGACCGAGTCAAACTCTGGTTAGCCTAGCTCCTAGGATGGTGATACACTCTATCCATTAGGATGTATACATTGTTATGTTAGATTGTGAGATGAAAAGCTAGAATATGGATGTCAATAGTGAGGATCCACAGTCTTGGAGTATCCACCTTGTTTATATACAAGCTAATATCTGGGTTATAAGGTGATATGTCTGATTGGAATTTTACATTGTCCCCCCTTTGTACATTTGCGTAAAGAAGAAAAAAACCAAAAAGATTTTCTTCTCTCTCCTTTCTATTCTTTTTTTTTTTGCCTTTTAAAGATTTGTGGGTACATCTTCTGTAAACCCTCACAAGATGTTACTCGTCCACTAAGGGGAACTATGTGGTTTAAAGGGTTTGCTACATATGCTACATGTAACTGTGATTCCTACAAAATTGAGTTAGGATTTTCATTATCTTATTTTTCTTTTCTTTTAGGTAATTTAGTTTATTTTACTCAGAGACGAGAAAAACCTAAATATGAGGGTATTTGTTGAGTCCAAAAGTTTGATATTTTCAATACCCTTTAAACTTTGTTTTGCTTGTAAATAATATTATTTTTGGTATTTTGCACTACTTTTATATTATTTTGTAGGAAATAATAAAATGCTCAAATCAGTCCAAGACTGTAGTGTTGTTAATGAGAGAAAGGCAAGACACTAGTCAGAACAAAATCTCACAATTCAACTCTCATCACCCCACACCCACCTCCTCTCTTTTCCACGTGACAAAAAAGGGGAAAAATAAGACACTACCCCAATTCAATTCACATGACTCAAATTAACTCCCCCCTGCCCCAATTTATTTTTTACCCCTCATCTCCTTTCTTGGCTTCCCCCTCCTTTCACAACTCCATCAGCATCATCATCCATCATCACCCATGACCGGATTCTTTGGGTGAATTTATCTCCTTAGCAACAAAACCCAGTCAACAGCCCCGTGATTTTTGCTAATTGGGTCATTTTAGTGAGATGGTGAGCTCTACCAACTCAAACGGGCATGAGAGCAAGAGGTGAAGAATCAGTAACACACCCAGATTTTGTGGGCTTTGGAAACTGGATTGAGTTAGAATTTCATTCATAAATTGAGGTTGAAGGGGAGGTAGAGACCATCAACTTAGAGGTAGAAATCAGTTGTAATTTAGTTTCCTCCTTCAATGTTTTCTTCTTGGGTTTTTAGTTTTTAGTAATTTCTGTGCTCTTCTACATTGTTGATTCAAGAGCCCATGAAGCCTTTATTGAAGTTCAAGCTCATTGGATATTGATTTTCCATCTTCCTATTTAGATTTGTGTCAATTAGTCTGCACTAATTTAACTTTCAGAACCAATTTTCAATTTATTTGGCTGCTCTGCTTTTCATTCGTGTCCCTTTGCTTGGTTTTTGAATATTTTTAATAGACTTTACTTTTTGGATTTTATGTATTCATCTCTTATCAATGTCATGTTCCAGTACTTTCCTTCTTTACTTTAGCTCTCTAAATTTTGATATATTTACTCATTCTTTTACCTAGTATCACATGGGTCGTGGCAGTGTTATAATTGGGTTTTTATTTTATTTTTGTTTATTTATAAGCATACATGTAGCTTAGCCTTTGCCTTGTGTCACTTTAGTTCCTTTTCCTTTATTGTTAACCTCAATTTTGTCTATTTGGTCAACACCTCTTGAATCTATTTCCTTTCTTTGTTTTGTTAATTTATTTAGTAGATTAGATTTATTTTGTTCTTGTTAATCAGTATACTATTAGTGCTATATTCTTATTTACATTTTTTTGGAGTCTGTATTTTATTTTTGGAAGTATGTGTATGAATTTAGTTGATAGTTTAATTCAATTTTATTTTTGGAAGGGGAGCCTTGGAGCAACGGTAAGGTTGTCTCCGTGTGACCAAAAGGTCACGGGTTCGAGCCGTGGAATCAGCCACTGACAAAGTCAGGTTAGGCTGCCTACAATTCATCCCTTGGGGTGCGGCCCTTCCCCGGACCCTGCGTGAACGCAGGATGCTTGTGCACCGGGCTGCCCTTTTAGTTGTTATTAACAGTTAAGCCAATTAAGCAGTTAAGTTTGATTCTGCACATTTTTGTGGGAACAACATGCATTCGCTGGATCATTGCTACAAGTTAACACCATGTGCTTGCAATGCGGGGCAGACTCCAAACTTGGACTTACCTTCATAAGCAAGGATATTGAATCAAGCAAGCTCAACATTAACCCCCAGGTCGATATAACTTGGGATCCTTGAGGAGGTTTAACTAAGCTTAGCAAAGCCGGTTGGGCAATTAATAGCCCTAAATAAGTAGCTTAGCCACTCTATTCTCCCAAAATCACCTCATTAGGTCATTTTCAGCTTTATGGGCAAAACACCTCACTTCACTTCTAGCTCAGTTTTATCGAGCAAATGGGCTCCAATTTTGGTAAATTATAATGGATGGATAGCCTCAGATGTCTATTTGCTAACAACCCTTGAATTGCATTTGAAATCCAAGTGTTGAGAAAGTTCTAGACTGTTAACTGAGCAAGTGTCAGTCCAAGGTTAAAAAATGCACATTTTAGTTATGGGCATAATTGAGGAGGATACACCTGTGATCTTGGAGATTAATTAGCATAGGGTGATTTGACACAAAAAAAGGAAGATTTTCCAAGTTGCAGCACCTCCATTAGTGAAGTAGAGCCTTCTCAAAGATGTTGAAAAGATGGAGGAAAAATCATAAACAATGCAGCTCATGTTAATTGTAATTATCTTAGCATCTTAATTTATTTTCCTAGGATATTTTGTAAGCCCCTGATTGGTCTACTTACTCCATTAATGTAACAACTAATCCTCCTCTAATTAGGTATTTATAGACCCAATTACCTCCATGAAAATTCAAACATGTTGAATGATATGAGACCTTAAAGCTTGGTGCTTTTCTCAAAGCCTAAAAATCTTTGTCTCCCTAAAGAAGGTGGTGATTTGGGTTCACCCCTTTAATCTAATCCTTAATGCCAAGGCTTTAGAGGGTTAGAGGGTGGATTGATTTAATCTAGGTAGTAGTTTAACCTTTATCCTAGATATATCCCTTTGATCATTCTTGTTACTAGCTTTCTCAAAATCCATAAAAAAATCTCTATTACTTGATGGTTGATCTCCGCTTCAGGTTATGATCTTATTAGATTATAATTGTTGTTTTGGGGGTTTGTGAGCGATTGGGTGATATTCTTCAAGCTCTTAGGCTTTCTTCCTCAATCTTAAACATTTACTTGGCTAAGGCAAGTTACTTATGCATCATTTGGTATCAAAGCAAAAAGTTCTTACGTCTTAGTAAGCATCAAATCCATCAATCTTTGTGTTGGATTGGCTTAAAGTTTCGTCCTTTCTATACTATTTTTGTCGTTAGTTCTCCCTCTCTGAATCTCCACCTAGTCCACAAAGAACCGTAATTATAGCCTAAACACAATCCCCAACTCAAACACATCCCTAAACTTTACAACAAAAGCCAAAAACCGTCAAAAACACCAAACCAGAAATTCAGCACTACCACCCCGTGCCACTTGGCACACCCGTACCAAAATCCTACACTTTGGAAATTTGACCCGAAAATTTGGCACGACTACCCCATGCTGCCTGGCATGACTATGCCCCTTTCTTGCACTCGTGTTTCCCATTCTAGAGATCTGGCAGGATCCTTGCACTTCGTGCCGCTGAGCATGGCTGCGACCCCTTTGTTTTCATTGTTTGCTTGCCCATGCCCCTCTAGCATGCCGAGCTTCCCCTGTTTTCATCCTTTTCTCCTATTTTTACCTTACCAACTACCACCATGGCTGGTGATGGAGATGCCTTCCACCCCATAAGCATTCCCCATGAGCAAGCCTATAACATAGGCAGAGCCCTTGTGGACCTTCAAGAACAAGTGAGGAAGCTCACTCAAGAAGTTAGATGAGCAACAGAATCGACACAACAAAACCCTTACCAAAGAGGCTATAATGTTCATCCCATTAACATTGAATACTCTTCCTCTCATGAAGACTTTGATGGAGAGGAAGGAAGGCCTAGAAGAAGAAGGCATCCAAGGGATAACCTTAAGGATCTCAAAGTTGAGGCTTTGGAATTTAATAGCAATAACCTAGAGAACTATCTTGATTGGATTCAAGCCCTTGAGAGGATCTTTAAACTCAAAGATTATAATGATGAAAAGGCCTTCAAGTTGGTCATTCTTAAGTTGAAGGGGTATGCTTCACGTTGGTATGAGCACTTGAAGAAGAATACGGCTAGAGAAGCCAAATCCAAAATTAAAACTTGGTCTAAGCTTAAAAAGCATATGGACAAGGGATTCCTAACCTCTTCTTACAAACAAGAACTCTACCTCAAGATCAACTCTCTTAACCAAGAGAATCTAGAAGTAGAAGAGTATATTAGGGAGTTTGAACAACTCCAAATGCGGGTTAGGTTGGATAAAGAACTCAAACTTAAGATTGCTGAGTTCATTAAGTGTTTATCTTCTAGCATTGCTATCAAGGTGGAATTAAAACCTTACTTATCCTTTGATGATGTGTGTCACCTATCTATCAAAGTTGAGAAGCAACTTAAGGGTATGAAGTCCTTTCACACCACCCATACTAAAAACCCCTCCACTCACATTGAAAGTGAAACCCCACCCCCTCAAGTCAAAGCTCTTAATAAGGGAAAGGGAATCGGTAGTGAGTCTCCTAAGAGGTTGGAAGGAAAGAAGTGTGTTAACTTTCATAGTTTTGGGCATTTTCAAGTTGATTGTCCTCACAAAAGAACCCTTACCCTTAAGGAGATAGATGAGATTCAAGCCATTGAGGAAGAATCTAGCAAAGAAGAAGAGGAAAAAGATGAGACTACTTTGGTTACTCCGAATATAGGAGAAATGTTGTTGATCAAGCGGTCCCTATATGCCACAAAGGGTCCTTATGAAGATATCCAAAGGTAACAAATCTTCAACTCAAGGTGTACCATTGGAGGCAAGGTTTATGGTTTAATCATAGATAGTGGAAGCTGCACAAATATGGCCCTTAATACACTCATTGACAAGCTACGAATTCCCACTAGGAGCACCCTACTCCATATGCTACTCTTCAATGGTTAAGACCAAGCAATGAGATAACTGCTTCAATGCAAGCTCTTATTCCATTCTCAATTCATCCTTATTGTGGTGAGGTACTATGTGATGTCCTTCCTATGGATGCATGTCATTTGTTGCTTGGAAGGCCATGGTTGTGTGATAACCATGTGATTTATGATGGGTATGCTAGTACTTATTCAATTAAGCACAATAGAAAAAGCCTCACATTGGCCCTTTTACCTTTGTTCGAGCCTCACAAAGCTAAACCAGGGAAGGGAAGTAAGAAAAGCCCCCACATGAGTGAAACATGAGAAATGTCTGCAACTAGTAAGAGCAAGCCTCGAATTGCCTTACTAATATTGAAGACAAACACAAGTGAGGGGGTGGAACCTTTACCCCTTATAGCTTGCCAACAGCTTGAGGATAAAATCCCAAAAGAAGCCATCACCAAGGTCCCATTGTCCATTAAAATGGTGTTCAGAGAAAGCTATTATAAGGGTGATCAAGCCACAAGTGACACCTCTCTTGAGCATGATGAGTTTGAGATATCTTATGATAATTATGTGGATATCTTCAATGAGTTAATGAGGCCTAGGAGAGCTATCGTATTAATGTTCTCCCAATGGTCTTCAACAATCTACATATTTAAGAAGAAAAGAGTCCTTAGTACATTGGGTATTCTCAAACCCAAGAGTGGTAAAGGGCATGCAAAGTTGCTGTCCATGAATTCTAATTCTAAGGATTTGAGGGAAAATCCTTTTCAAGGGGGAGAGGTTGACGCGGAGCAAACTCCAAACTTAGACTTACCTTCACAAGCAAGGGTCTTGAATCAAGTAAGCTCAACATTGACCCCTAGGTCGATATTACCTTAGGAGGTTCAAGTACGCTAAGAAAATTTGATTGGGTATTTAGCGGCTCTAAATAAGAAGCTTGGCCACTCTATCCTCCCAAAACCACCTCATTAGCTCATTTTCAATTTTCTAAGCAGAACACCTCAGCTCACTTCTAGCTCAGTTTTTACCAAGCTAATCAGCTCCAATTTGGTAAATTATGCATGGATGGATAGCCCATATGTTTATTTCCAACAAGCCTTGAAGCATGTTTAAGTTATGGACTGTTAACCGAGCAAGGATTGGTATAGGATTAGAAAATGCACGGTTTTAATTATGGGCTTAATTGAGGAGGATATAGCTGTGATCTTGGAGTTTAATTAGCATAGAGTGATTTTACACACACAAAAGAAGATTTTCCAATTGGCAGCACCTTCATTAGTGAAGTAGAGCCTTCTTACAGCTCTCTAGAAGATGGATGATGAATCCTGGAAAGTATGGGCATATTAATTGTAATTACATCTTGATTTATTTTTCTATGATATTTTGTAAGCCTCTTATTGGTCCACTTGCCCCACTAATGTAACAGCTGATTCCCCTCTAATTGGGTATTTATAGATGGTGAATGTCATATTTACATAGGATTTCATAAGTGTTTTGGAGTCATAATGGTACAATTAATATTTTGAGACCTTCTAGATCGAAGAAGATAGCAAAAGAGGCCTAAAGACACCTATCACCGACAAACCTTAGCTAGAACCACAGTCTAGAATTTTGTGAATTGATTGATGTATTTGCTTTGCGTATTTGCTCTTCAATCGTTCGATTTATGTTGTTTTCATGTTTAATCTAATTTTAGAACTTTGATTTGCAAGTATGTTGGTCAGCTATCTTCTTGCTTAATTATGGATATTAGGTCAAGTACAAAAAGGTGAAACTTGGCATTGCAAAACTAAAATCAGACTTCTATGCATGAGTTCTTGAGAAAGATTCATCATTCGAGGAGCATGAGTGATAATTCTTTTCCTAAAAAGTGTAGATTGATTGAAAATCATGAAAGTAGGGGATTGATTGATACTGACATCTCCCTATAACTTGAAATACTTTAATTATCGTCCTTTAAACTGAGTTGGCTTAGATTGATCAATTGTAATGAGCTTCAGTGTTTTATCATGTGGTGAAGCATATTCCTGAATGTTTATTCCCATTCAAATGAGTTATAGTTGTTTTCTTATCTAAATTTTGATTTGTTTAGCCTATCTCGAGGGAATATAACCTAGTAGCTTGACCCAGTCCTTGTGGGAAACAACCTTGGTTTGATACAATGCGACCGTGCGCTTACGAACCTATCAATAGACCCATTTACCTTCATGAAAATTCAGACTTGTTAAATGATATGAGAGCTTAAAGCTAGGTGTTTTTCTCAAAATCTCAAAACCTTTATCTCTCTAGGGAGGGTGTTGATTTGAGTTCATCCCTTTAATCTAATCCTTGGTGCTAAGGCTGTAGAGGGTGGGTTGATTTAATCCAGATGGTGGTTTAACCCTTAGCCTAGATATATCACTTTGATTATTCTTATTACTAGGCTTTCTCAAAATCCACAAAAAAAAATCTCTCTTGCTTGACGGTTGATCTTGGCTTGAGGTTATAATCTTGTTAGTATCATTGTTGTTTTGGGGGTTTTGTGGGCAACTGGGTGATATTCGTCATGCTCTTATTCCCCAATGTTAAACATTTACGTAGCCAAAGGAAGTCATCCATGCATCAACTTGTGATAATTTTTACATCAACAACCATCGATCTAAAGACTTCATTGTTCACTGCTCCATTACAAGTCAAATTCCCCTTGTTGGCTAACATTATGCGCCCCACATTAGCAAGGTGAAAATGGTCTTTTTAGTGAGGGTATGTGTATGTGCCACCCTTGGAATTTATTATCGTAATGTGAGCTAAACTAACGAGTTCAAGGCTCTCACCTAAAAAATGAGCATAAAGTGACTCAAACTTCCCCTTATAGTGCAACCCTTTGGCTACATAGCAATCATGGCCCTATAGACATTTTGAGAAACATCCATAAGGTTGCAAGTACCTTGTATCAATGTTCTCCCAATTAAAGGTAACCAAATGATAAATAATTGTGCCTTTCTATAAACATTTGGCTATACATGCACAAATAATGTTGTCCATCAAACATTGAATGTAGCGGATGTTTATGCTGCAAACACTAGTTCCTTTGCTTATTTAGAATTAAAAACACGAGGCCTACCGCACCTAACACAATATATTTTTGTTTGACACATGTGATACTCAACCAAGCGGAGTCGGGTTTTCAATTACAGGGCACATCTCTATAACTTTTATCATGGATCGGGAGGTGAATAAGTTCATTAATATCCCTCAAACTCAATTTAACATCATTGTTGAACATCCTAATCAGCATCTGTTTACCCTTATGAGAACCATCGCAATCAGCAAGCAGCGAGCTTAAAAACTCATGCACTAATCTGCCATATGACTCACATATTAAATTCACATACTCAGGCGAACCTAAATTTCCAAGTAACGCAACCACATCGTCCAATGTTCCCAAAATTCTCAATGCATTCACATGACAAAATTTTTGTTCACATAGAGATCAACAACTCCAATTTGACCGTTTGCTCCTCATTCACAAATTGCAAACCATGTTTACTATAAGGAATCACTAATGGATAGGCATTCGATTTACCTTTGCTTTTGGATTTGATGAACAAGAAGCCTTAGTTAACTTCTGGAAGCACTAATTTGGTGGAAGCTTCACCCATTCTCTTTGTACCAATTTGTTGAAGAATTGAGTTGATGAGTTGATGGAATTTCACTCCTTGTGCCAAAAATGCCTTTTCAATGCTTACAAGCTTGCATGGAAGCTGAAGTTGAGGTAAAAATCAAGCTTTCTCTCTCTATCACCTTCAGCTTCAACAATGGATGTTAGAGTTTTAAGGAAAGAAAGACACTAAATGGAGGTAAGAAAGTGAGGGATTTCTCAAGAGATTTCTTTGGGAAAATGGTTTGGTTTGAGTAGAGTTGAAGAATTTTGTGAAGAATTAGGAGTATTTGGTGAGGATTTGAGTGGGGAGTGAATGAAGTAAATGGGGGAATTTTGGGTAGAAGAAGTAAGAAGGCAAAATGAAGGAAAACAAAGGAAGAAGAGTGGGGCTTAGGGTGTTGACTACAGATTTGACTAGCAGGGTGCCACATTTCTATCCTGTTTTTTGATTTTTTATGATTCGACATTGTCCTGCCATGTGAAAGCTCTATGTATCTATTTTGAATTGACAATTTTTGGCACGGGAGTGCCATTTGGCATGGACTCACAGTTGCAAATTTCCACCCAGTAGACATCCTTCTAACTCTTTTTTTTTTCTCGCTTTCCTTTCCGCTCTCTCATTTTCTTTCAGCATTTTGTTCTATGACTCATTCACTCTTTTTCTCTTCTTTTTTTTTTTTTCACAATCTCTTCTCACTTGTTTTTCAATTTTTCATTTTCTCATTTTTTAAACTTTTTCTCAATTTTCAACACTCACCCAACCCCGCACACATTCATGGGTATACACATATGTACAAAAAGATAGAATTCTCACATCTTGAACTTGAGAAGACTTATGGAGTAAAAGACACTCCACATCCTCTTCACTAGGTATCTCTAAAAAAGTGTTTCAACTTGTGCCCATGCATTTAAAGGTGTGATCTATAGTGGGGTCCTAAATCTCAATAACTCCATTCGCAAACACCTTAATAACAATAAAAGGAATGATCCATCTAGACATAAGTTTCCCGAAAATAGGTGAAGTCGTAGAATAACTTTTTACTCGGGAGAGAACTCCTTTTTATTAATGCATTTATCATGGAAAATTGTGCCCCTCTCTTTGCTCAACCTAATGTTCTTATAAATCTCCCTCTTAATCTCGTCAAGTTCATTTAAACATAACCTCCTCTGCTCTCAGGTGACATTTAAATCATAACTGAGGGTAAAATTGCTTACTAAGCTTGATGCTCAAGCCCGACGGATAAATGACATGGGTGACCATAGACTACCCCACAAGGTGATAAACATAATCGAGTACTAAAAGCTATTCGGAAGGCCCACTATGCATAAATCAACTTATCCACCCAATCCTTTCTATTTTTGGCTACAACTTCTCTAAGATTTGTTTGATTTGTCTATTGGATCATTTCACTTGGCCATTTGTTTGAGGGTGATATGTGGTGTCATGTTGGTAAATGATGGAAAACCTTCTCCACAAAGCGTCAAAGGACCTATTCTCAAAATAGGTCCTTTGATCACTTCTAATGGTGCGAGGCATCCTATAACGAGCAAAGATGTTTTTCCTTAGGAATCTACTGACCACCCTAGTTTCATTCACCCTAGTGGAGATCGCCTCAACCTACTTTGACACATAATCAATAGATAAAATATAAACCAGTTTCCAAAGAAATTGGGAAACCAGCCCATAAAATCAATTCCGCACATATCGAATATATCAACCGCAATAATGAGGGTAAGGGGCATCATTGTCTTTCTTATTAAGTTTACCCAATTTTTGACAATGAATGTATTTTTTTACAATATTCATTGGCATCTTTAAGTAGGGTCGGCCAAGTGAAACCACAGTGAATAATTTTTGTGGTGGTTTTCTTCAAAACTACACCTAACATAAATGATCATACCAAAAGAACATAACATTAAGAATTTGGTAATTGGGAACACACTTTCGAATGATTTGATCTTCATAACACTTGATCAAATAGGGTCCTCCCATATAAAGAACTCAACCAATACAAGGAAGCATGCTCTATAATCATTAGTCGATTTCCTCGGCATGTCTCTCGTGGCTAAGTTATTGACAATATTGGCATATCGCAGCTCTAATTAATCCCCAAATAGTTATTTATCAGGAAAACATTCAAAAATTAGGGTCCCACATACATCATGAGTCACAATCCTACATAGGGGGTCCGCTACGAGGTTTTTAGAACCCTTCCTATTTTTAATTTTACAATCAAACTCTTGGAGATCGAATGAGGCTAGCTTGGCATCCTTTTCTCGAAAAGTTGTTTCAAAGCGGCACGATCAATAAAAAACAATCACATGAGACACTATGAGGTAATGCCTAAACTTTTTGAATCCAAAAACAACCATTAGAAACTCACTCTTGGTCATGGTGTAGCTTACTTGTGCTTCATTTAAAGTATGACTCGTATAGTAAATAACATGGTATTTCTTATTAATTCTTTGACCCAAAACTACCCTACTGCACAGTCAAACACATCACATGTGAGCTTAAGTTATTCTCCGCAAACGAGAGGATGCAAGCTAGAAGTGGTGGTAAATGCCTCTTTAAGCTTTGGAAATGACACTTCACACTCTTAAGAAGTGGAGTATCATGTCCTTAGCTAGGAGTGAACACAAAGGCTTAGCGATCTTGCTAAAATTCCTAATAAACTTTCAGTAGAAATTGACACGTCTAAGAAAAGAATGTATGTCTTTCACATAAGTAGGGAGGGGGAAGTTTGCAATCAAATACACATTGACCTTGTCCAACTCTATCCTCTCACTTAAGATGATGTGACCCAAAATAGTTCCCTTTTAACCATGAAGTGACATCTTTCCTAATTAAGTGTCAAATACTTGTCCCGACACCTTCGTAAACCCTTTCCCAAATTAGCTAAGCAATCATTGAAAGAGTCTCTATAAATAGAGAAGTCATCCATGAAAATTCAAAGACATTGCTTAACTACATCAAAACATATGGATATCATACACCTTTGAAAGGTGGTCGGAGCATTGCATCGACCGAAGTGCATCTTACTAAAGGCATAAGTGTCAAAAGGGCATATAAATGTAGTCTTCTCTTGGTCTTCGAGGGGGGCAATAGAAATTTAGGTATAGCCAGAACATCCACTAAGGAAACAATATAAAGCAAGCTCAGCTAACCTCTCTAACATTTGGTTTGAGAAGGGTAAAGGAAAGTGATCCTCTCTAGAGGTAGAATTTAACTTATGATAATCAATTCATAATCTCCGGTAGGATTGGATTCTTATGGGAATGAATTTATCCTTGCCGTTCTTAATCATGGTGATATCGATCTTTTTAGGAATGACTTGGACGGGACTTACCCATTCACTATTCGAGATGGGGTAGATAATGTCATGGTCCAACCATTTAAGAATTCCTTTTCTCACCACTTTTTATATGGTAGGGTTTAACCTTTTTTATCGATCGTGGTATGGTGTATCATTGTCCTCAAAATGAATTTTATGTGACACAACGGTGGGACTAATGCATAGTTTGTTTCCTAAGGTCCACCCTAAAGCCTCTTTATTTTCCTTAAGGAAGTCAAGCACTTGGGTCTCTTGGTCCAAGTCTAAATCATTGGTAATTATAATAGTAAAAGATTCATTCGGACCAAAGAAAGCATATTTAAGGATATCGAGAAGGAGTTTCAATTTTAGAGATGAAGATTAAAGCAGATTAGGGGGTGCCTTAAGAGATGGAAAGGAGAAATTAGAAATGGATGCAAGAATGGATATATGCAACAAGTCATCACATTGATCATCAAACACAAATGTGTCATATTTGAACTCATATTCCATACAAAATAACTCTTACACACATGTCATCAATTCCTCTGCATGATCAAATCTTACTTCTTTCAAAGAAAGTCACCTATCTAATTAAGGGTACAATGCTCCACATCATAAATCTTACAGGTTGATTTTATAGATTAAATACATCCAATTCCATTGTTATATTTTCGAAAGTTAACGTTATTTGCCCATCCCTAAAATTAGTGAGTGCATTTGATGTACAAGGAATGATTGACTAAAGATCATCAGTATTTTATCTTCAGGACACACAACAAACTCAATCTCAAGCACAACAAAGTCAACTGAAAATATGAATTACTCTATCTTGATTAACACATCTTCAACCATTCTTCTAAGAAGGCTAGTGGAATAGTTGGCCAATTGAATGACTATTTTGGTAGGTTTAAGACCCCTTAGTCTAATTTCTCATACACCATGAAGGATAAGAGATTGAGACTAGTACTAATGTCAAGTAAGGCCCTATGTATATCATCATTGCCAATGACAATTGAAATTATAGGGCATATGAAATCCTTTTACTTGATGGGAGCTTAATTAGAAGTGATCAAACTCACATTAAAAGTCTGAAATGCTCTCTTGGGAACATTAATAACTCTCTTAGTAGTGCATAACTCTTTAACAAAATAAGCATAGAGGGGCAATTCTTGAATAGCATCAAAGAGAGGAATGTCGATCATAACTTAGAAGCAACTCTCCCTTATCCTGTCAATATGGGACTAGGTCTTCTTCCCTTTTTGTAACACCTCCACTCCTGGGGATGGAAGTGTTAGTAATTTCTTAGAATTCTGGAGTAAAACGGATAGATTTCTACAAAAAAAATTGATCATATCCCATGCTTAAAGCCTTACAGTAGGGCCATGTAATGAATAAGAGCATGAAAGACATGCCCATAAGCTCAACGACTATTGCCGAAGATCACAACTCTACGGGCCACATGCCTGGAGTCCACCAAGTATAAACTTCAATAACAAAGAAGGAAATAAGAGATACAATCCAACATATCACACGACCGGAGCGTTGGGGTTTACATCCCAAAAAACAACAAACTTTTACTAAAACAACGACTGACTAATCAGATGGTTGGCTCACACGGCCATTCAGAACAACTGTTATTCAATATGCATTACATGAAGTTTAGCAGTTAACTTACATATACTCAATAACTTAATGATACATCACAATTCATTACTAACTCATATACCCACGTGCAAAACATATAATCTCATTTTCTAGAGCCAGAACGGAGGCTCCACTTCAACTTAAGTGAACCAACTTCTACCTATCATCTTAAGAGCATAGCAAAAGCAAAATAGAGAGGGGATAAGCTACCACACACTCGGTGAATGATTCTCAACCCTAAGAAAACAAAACAGTTGCACATAACACATTAGTAGCGTTCATACACAATTTGAGATATAACATCATATAATAATCATGTAGGTCTCCCATATTCGTTATTACCTCAATAACCTTCCAAACTCGATGGTATCCTTACCCTCCTTCTATTTCACATATAAGAGTACTCAACTGGCCTAAACAGTCTCTTGTAGCTTAGCAGTGGCAATCACTTACTTAACATCACATAGTAGGCATACTAGACTAAAAAGCAAACAGACTCACGTACAAATTCAGATATAGAGAACAGTAGAGCATTCAATTCACACATCAGCATATACCATCCCGAAGTTCAATTAAGATCACCAAGTGGGATGCTTTTAGTAAGAAACTGGGATTAACACAAAAAAGACAAGGACCATTGCTTAACAAAAGCAATTCTTTATAAAACAGTCACTGGCAAATAATTTGGAATTCAATAAAAGTTCTTTTCAAAATTATATGCACTTTTCCAAATCTTAACACTAGCGTAGTCCTGGACTGAGGAGTTTACATCAAATAAAAAGTACGAAATCATTTCATGGGACATCGGATTCTCATATTTGTGCTATTCAGAGGAGATCTACGCCCACCCTAGGGGAGATCTACGCTCGCCCTTCATATTATCCCCGGGGGGCCCCTTGTAATCAGTGGACCATTACCCTCGTCAGGGTCTTCTAAGGTTCCCACTTTTGCATCTACTCCTTAGGAGTTAGGGTTCCCGTATAACGAGTCTACTCCCTAAACATTTGTCCAAACATTTAGCACCATTCTCCTAGCCCAAAACATTTCAGATGCAACTCACTTAAATACACTTGCATCAAAATTCTCATTGTATCACAAACAATGACATTTTCATTTTCATTGTATCACAAACAATGACATTTCAAATGTAACTCACTTAAATACACTCATTTAGGCAAAGTATGCTTGTAAACGACTTAATGACCTAGTAGCATTCACTTTTCAAGGAAAGGAGTATCAAAACTCATTTTAGAAGCCATTAGTTTGCATCTTACGCAAAATTAAATTCGCTTAAAACCACTCAGCAATTTGGTTTAGTAAACTAGTCATTTACTTCCGTCCCTACCTTTGTTTCAGTTTTGTACGAAATAAAGGGTTTAAAGCAAGTTCGCACTTTTAAGGTAATGCCTTGCCAAGTTCAAGTTTTACAGTTCAGTGGTTCAACTCGCTGGACCAGTCACCTGAATCATTCAGCTGAATCGTTCAGTGCCCTACATGTTGTCCATATTACAAGTATTTCAACAACTAAGGTAGGGAATGCAATCGACAAGCAAATGGGGTTTACCCATAATACATTGGGATGAGTAGTTATACCATAATCAGTCAGCGTATAGCCCCTTTCATTTCATTTTTTAAAAAAACACACAGAATACACATGACGGTCTTATTTGTAATAGTGAGATTAATGGCCAACAACTATTATAAGCCATTATTAGTTCAGCAGAACCTGTACAATTTCATACATATTGGCATATTTCACAACCTTAAAAATTGTTCGATAACTTGGGGTCCTTCCTCACGACACCATCCACAAGATCCTTAAAAATCAACTCATTATTTCAACCCAAATTGCTTCGAATAACCAGCAACTTAGCTTTAGTTCAATTCATTACAAATGGCCAACCAACTCGATTAGCCCAAGCAACTAAATTTGCCAAGTAACTCGATTATGGTTTCGGTTCATTCCAAATAGCCAACACTTATGCTACAACCTTTGCTTTCCACACATTCAGATTCATCTCTAAATCGAATCAATTAACTCAGTAATGAAACAACAATCAAAATGCCTCAGTAAAGGAGATGTTAAACCTTGCAAAATTATTAGTAGTTTAGGCAATTGGGAACACCCACCTCAACTCCACGTGAAGGGACCCGATCTAGGATTTGGTTTGGGTTAGCTCGGCACGGTTTAATTTGCTCCCTTACTCCTGACGTGTTACTCGACACCTCACCACTGGGTTGGCATTGTCGCATGGAGAAAAAAGTGTTCTAGGTGCCAGAACGATGGCAACCCTCTACAGCTCTCCCTCTCTCATACTGATCGTGCACGAGTTGGTGGAACCCCACGCGAGTCACCTGATAGACGCTTAGAATGCACTCCATTTTTGGGTCATTTTGTAGCACTTTTAGGGAGGATTTTGTACTTTATGTTATAATCTATACTCTTTTTCCCGTCATACGCTTGTGTATGGTTGTTTTTTGTGTTTTATAGGTTTCTTGGCCTTTTTGCCCTTGCTTGGACCTTAATTGAGTGCATTTTGACTCCTCACGAATGCCACTAAGTTACCATGCCTGTGGAGAAGAATGAAGAACCAAATAATCATGAGACAGAGGTGACCAAAGACCCTCCGTGGTGATGGCCACGGTACATGGTAAGCTTGAAACTATTACCTATTCGTCTTCCCTTGTCTTGTGGCTGAGGATCGCTGAGTTTGTGCATAAATATGGTTCTTTTTGGCTGCAATAGGGGGACCACAGCCCGTAGTAAGCCCCTTTCATTTCATTTTTAGAAAAACACACAGAGTACAAATGCAGCGGTCTTATTCGTAGTAATGAGATTCTTGGCCAACAACTATTATAAGCTATTATTGATTTAGCAAAGCCTGCACAATTTCATACACATGGGTGTATTTCACAACCTTACAAATTTTTCGATAACCTGGGCTTTCTCTTTATGGCACCATCCATAAAGATCCTCAAAAATCAACTCATTATTTCAAGCCAAATTGTTCCAAATAACCAACTCAGCTTCAGTTCAATTCATAACAAATGGCCAACCAACTCGATTAGTCTAAGCAACTCAATTAGCCAAGCAACTCAATTAGCCAAGCAACTCAATTATGGTTTCGGTTCATTCCAAATGGGCAACACTCATCCTAAAACCTTTACTTTCCACACCTTCATATTCACCTCTAAATCGAATCAATCAACTTAATAATGAAACAATAATCAGAATACCTCATTAAAAGAGATGTTAAAACTTTCAAAATTATTAGTAGTTTAGGAAATTGAGAACACCCACCTCGATTGCATGCTAATGGACCTGATCTGGGGTTTGGGTTGGGTTGGCTCGGCATGGTTCAGTTCGCACCCTTGCTCCTGATGTGTTACTCGATGCCCCACCACTAGGTTGGCACCGTCATATGGTGAGAACAACCGTCAAACTGCCAGAATGACGGTAACCCTCCGCGGCTCTAGTCCCCTGCAACCCTCCCTCTCTCACACTGACCCCACACGGGTTGGTGGCACCCCACGTGGGTCACCGTTACTGGGTGGCTGATCAGCCAGCGCTCGCGCCACCTCTCCTCTCCTCCCTCCCTCCCTCTCTCTCTCTCTCTCTCTCTCTCTTCTCAGGCTCGCGGGAGGATGAACAAATGGGCAGAGAAGAAGGGTTTCAAGCACCCCCCTTCGTGTGTCGTTTGGAGAAGAAGGGTTTTGCCCCTTTTCCTTTTTTTGTGTGTGCCTTATAGTCGTTTATTAGTAGCTCAATCCAAGTCTCCTAGCCCAAAAATTAAGCTCGTTATTCCTAATACTCATTCTAACATTCGACAAAGTATTATCTTATGTTCGTAAAATATGCGTCGTGAAATTTCAAAGGTAATAATACAATTATGATTTGACAAACTTGTTAGACGAATGAGTTAGTTTTAACGAAATTAAAGACACGAGCATTACATTCTCCCCCTTAAAAGAATTTCGTCCTCGAAATTCCAACACCTAAGGCAACAATAAAACATGGGATCTATATACACAGACCACATAGGATGACAAAAATATTCAAATATCGCAATAAAACTAAATAATAAATTCATCTTCCTAACTAGAAAAGAAAAACAATTTATGGTATCCAGCCTCCTTCTCACGGACTGTCTGCATCTCCTCACTCTATTAAAAGCACCAAGGGCAAATCACATAGAAGAGGGGCAAATGAGTTAAGATAGAAAACCATATAAAAACTATTAAATTTTTGAAAAACATGAACATAGATGTTCAATCCTATACCTAAACACTACCTGTATAGTAACCAATAACTCTATGTAGATGCATTGGTATGACTTAGTATCTAAGGCTTTTATTTGTAGTAACTCAACTAGAAAAAGTTAAGATCACATCAAGGCAATCAACTAAGTCAAGTTCATTCGGAAGAACAAAGTATTCGAAGTATTTCAGAATGCGGTTAATTAACCAAGGAGTTTTAAATTCTATAGAAGAGTAATAGAGACGTCATATAGAATCACATCAAACACAAAGACACTCTAAATAAGGTTCGAAGCCGTAATGACATCAATGAAAATTAACAACTTAACATCCTTAGGATAAGAAGAATATGTAGCATCAACCAACCTCACAGACGTCCGGCATGCAAATTACTAAGGAAATTACATGGAATTTTGAATTCAGCAAGCAAACAAGCAACTTAGGGAAAAATAGTCTAACAGGAGCACACGACATTATGAAGGGAAGGTTCCATGTGTCACTTGCACATGAATCATTTAAAGGGGGTGGTAAGGTTGTTCCCTAGTGAGGATTGGGTTGGCATAAAGTCCCTATATCCAAAAACGCATTTATAGTGCGACTACTAATTCAGTTTCCTAAGATATACTATTTCACACATGAAGGTCGTCACTGAGGGGGCTTCTAGTTCCGATACTTTACAGAATACAACATGGCAAGTAGCATACAGTTAGCACGGCAGCAGCCAAAGTTTCTAGGCCAATGCCTCACATTATACTTACATCGACATTTATCCAAATGAAAAATCTCTAGTGAGGGTGAATAGTTACAAGACAATCAAATAGGCCAAGTAATAGTTTAGCTGACTAAAAATTCTATCCTAGGATCTCCAAACAAAACGGATTCTTTCTAACTCAAAGAACATACGAATAGAATGGCATGCTCATAGACACGAACTAAGCTCTTTGCAACTCTTTAGAATATCAAAAGAACATATCCCAACACAAACAAATCACATCATATCGTATACTTCGATCAAATCACATTGACAATCGTATTTCATAGCTCAACTATCAACTTAGACTTTGTTATGACTGTGAGTATGCCAAGCACATCATCATGTTTCTGGAGATGCTCATAAGTAGGCATATAGACATGTGAATGTAATTTCATAGGGTAGGAGAATGATAGCATGTTAACATAGGAGCCATAATGACTAGCATGGGGATTGTCCACACAAAATCAATAGAATATAACCAAGCTACAATGGCAAAAAGCATAACGGCTAACAAAAGTATAACTCGAGAGTTTCCTATAAGTAGTACTACGCAATATCATAAACTTATTGCATAAAATATAGCACAAGGAAACTTAAGCATTTTATGTCACTGTACCCATACGAATCATGCCAACCATCGGCTAACCTAACTTCTCCAATAAGTATAGGATCAAGAATTCAATTGTGATAATGAATACACTAGTATGTCACCCTATTAAACACATATATTACAAGGATAAATGCATGTACGCAAGCCCATGTGGTCACACGATTATGTTATTGGATATAGGCAACCTTTTATTAAATGCTAGCTGTAACATGAGGAGATATTAGGCATGCAGCTCAAACAATCATGTCAAGACCATACCACGTAACTAACCACATGAGTCAACTAGTTCGTCAAGTCACCCATAATTCAAACTAAGAAATAACAAAAATCGTCTTCATTTAGCAATTCATCGATGAGCACATCAATGAGCCCTTCATGACAACTCTAAGTCATAAGTTTATATGTGCCTTGCACCTTCATTTAGGCATCTATATCCAATTGCAACCCTTAAGGACTCATAGCACGAGGAGAAGGGGTTCACTTAAAAGGAGTTTTGGCTTCAATTTTCTCACTAATACTTCCAAAACCACTTATAATGTATGGACCATTCATCCTACTTGATCGCATAAGTGGTGTAACAACTTCAAAGTTTGTCAGGTTCTTCCTCTTTTTTTCTTTCTAGGTGTTTTGAGGTTTTATATATATGAAATACTAGCAATCCAGGACAAGAATAACAGTCATTATGATAGAAAGTGTGTCACATGATCGACACAGTAGTAGTTACATGATGAAGAGTAAGGAATCTAACATGCAAACAGCACCAAGTCACCTACTAAGCATGAAATAGTAACAACAGCATACCACAATCATACGAGACAATGGGGAATACACTTATGCGACGAGCAAGAGAGGTGCACCACTATTACTCAACTTTGCATGCAAACATATAAAAAGTCTCTCTTAATCCCTTTTATTAATTCAGAAATCCCCCAAAGGAAAACACAATCCAGTGTGCCCTCCGAGCAGAAAGGATAATCTCTAGTTACTTTCCTAAGGGTTCATAATTAGCTAGTCTCAAGAGGTACACATCTCGACATACCTACATTCACAAATAACATCCACTCACATATAGGGGCGCACACTCCTAAATTTAACCCCTACATTTCCTTAGAATAGATGACAGTTTCGAATACGAGCGCAAAAAAATACGATTTAATCGTTAGAAAAGACTCAATACTTTAAAATCTTCATGTTTTGAGCAATGGAGAATTCACATAAGAGAGGTACCATTTTAAAAGATTAAATTTTAATCACGCCAGGAAATCTGTAATTGCTTGTTAGCATATCAGCATTAACACATCCAGCAATGCACACATCTTGGCATGTGGACACTCAAAAACATTTGATTACACATAGAAAGTTATGCTCATAGAGCTAGACTCAAGTATGATTAGAAAGCAAATGCAAGTCCTCAAATGCAACAGCGAGGCCTAACCAAATAATTAAAAAGGTCTTTTAATGCAAAGGTAAAATCCTAACTCACTAATTAGAAAAGGCCATAACTTTCAAAGTCTATAGGTTCTCAAATGAAATATTTTAACTATTTCTAGCTCTTTCTTTCTCTCTCTCTCTCTACCAACCTTTGAGTACGTATGCTCACTCCATTATGGGGCCCGAGGAGCAAATCCTACTTTAGAGGCAAAGAATGAGCTTCGAGTTAAGACATTTTCAATCATTGAGTTCAGACCTAGCGGCCTTTAAACTTTTAGTTAGATCATCAAAGGCGAATGCACAAAGCATTTACGAATCAAGCTAAAATTTAGCTTATTCATGATAATACAAGCCATTTAGCCTACAGTCTAGCAAATGGCTCACTTCTTTATTCAATCAGCTCACTCAAGTCACACATAATTAGCTAGTGCGCCAATGATCATACCAAAATCACATCTATAGACAAAAGCAGGACATATGCCACATCATCACAAAGATGTTCCCAGATGACTATATGAAATGCAAGACACGGGTAGCGGCCTATGGTCGCAGGACCTTGCTCTGATACCATCTGTACCACCCCTACCCCTAGGGCTAGAAGTGTTAGTGAATTCTTAGAATTCTGGAGTGAAATGGACAGAGTATCGCTTAAAAATTAACAATATCTATACTTAAAGCCTTACATTAGGTCCTTGTAATGAACAACAGCAGGAAAGACATGTCCACAAGCTCAACGGCTACGCGCTGGAGATTACAAATCTACGGGTCACGCGCCTAGAGTACACCAAGTATAAAGTTCAATAATAAAGAAGAAAACAAGAGATATGGCTCAATATATCACACGACCAGAGTGTTGGGGTTTACATTTAAAAACAACAAACTTTTTCTAAAACAACGACTGGCTGATCAGATGGTTGGCTCACACAACCATTCAGAACAACTATTATTCAATATGCATTACTTAAAGTTTAGCAATTAACTTACATGTACTCAAGAACTTAATGATACATCACAATTCATTACTAACTCGTACACCCACATACAAAACATATAATCTCATTTTCCGACGCAAGAAAGGAGGCTCCACTTTGACTTAAGTGAACCGACTTCTACCTATCATCTTAAGAACCTAGCAAAAGGGGAATAGATAGGGGATAAGCTACCACACTTTCAGTGAATGATTCTCAACCTAAGAAAATAAAACAGTTGCACATAATACATTAGGTAGCATTCATACACAATTTGAGATATAACATCATATAATAATCATGTAGGTCTCCCATATTCGTTATTACCTCGATAACCTTCCAAAATCGATGGTATCCCTATCCTCCTTCTATTTCACATATAAGAGTACTCCACTAGCCTAAACTATGTCTCTTATAGCGTAGTAGTGGCAATCACTTGCTTAACATCACATAGGAGGCATACCAGACTCAAAATTAAATTGACTCACCCACAAATTCAGGTATGGAGAACAGCAGAGCGTTCAATTCACACATCAATATATATCATCCCAAAATTCAATTAAAATCACAAAGTCGAATGCTTTTAGTAAGAAACTGGGATCAATGCACAAAAGACAGGGACCATTGCTTAAACCAATGAAGGTCTTTGTAAAATAGTCACTGGCAAATAATTTGGAATTCAATAAAAGCTTTTTTCAATAGTATATGCACTTTTTCGAATCTTAGAACTAGCATAGTCCTCAACTGAGGAGTTTACAAAGTATGAAATCATTTCATGAGACATCGGATTCTCATATTTGTGCTATTCAGGGGAGATCTACACTCACCCTTCATATTATCCATGGGGTCCCTTATAATCAGTGGACTATTAGCCTCGTTAGGGTCTTTTAGGTTTTCTACTTTTGGGTCTACTCCCTAGGAGTTAGGGTTCTCGTATATTGGGTCTACTCCCTAAATATTTGCCCAGACATTTAGCACTATTCTCCTAGCCCAAAACATTTTAGATGCATCTCACTTAAATACCCTTGCATCAAAATTCCCATTGTATCACAAGTAATGATATTTTCATTCTCAAGGAGCTAAAAAGCCTTAATGAATTCAAGTCGACTTGTGTAAGCATAAAACCACTCCTTTGGGCAAAGTATGTCTATAAACGACTTGATGTCCTAGTAGCATTCACTTTTTAAGGAAAGGAGTATCAAAACTCGTTTTAAAAGCCACTGGTTTGCATCTTACATATAATTAAATTCTCTTAACACCACTCAACAATTTGGTTCAGTAAACTGGTCACTTACTTCCATCGCCAACTTTGTTTCAGCTTTGTACAAAATAAAGGGTTTAAAGCAAGTTCACACTTTTAAGGTAATGTCATGCAAAGTTCAAGTTTTCCAGTTCACTGGTTCAACTCGCTGGACCTGTCTCCTAAATCATTCAGCTGAATCGTTCAGTGGCCTACATGTTGTTCATATAACAGATATTTCAACAACTAAGGTAGGGAATGCAATCGACAAGCAAATGGGGTTTGTCCATAATACATTGGGACGACTAGTTATACCATAATCAGTTAGCATATAGCCCCTTTCATTTCATTTAAAAAAAAAACATACAGAACACACATGTAATAGTCTTATTCGTAACAGTGAGATTCATGGCCAGCAACTGTTATAAGCTATTATTAGTTCAGCAGAACCTGCACAATGTCATACATATGGGCATATTTCATGACCTTACAAATTTTTCAATAACTCAGGGTTCCTGCTCACGACATCTTCCACAAGATCTCAAAAATAAACTCATTATTTCAACCAAAATTGTTTCAAATAACCAACAACTCAGCTTCAGTTCAATTCATTACAAATGGCCAACCAACTCAATTAGCCCAAGCAACTCAATCAGTCAAGCAACTCGATTATCCAAGCAACTTGATTATGGTTTCGGTTCATTGCAAATAGCCAACACTCATCCTACAACCTTTGCTTTCCACACATTCAGATTCATCTCTAAATCGAATCAATTAACTCAGTAATGAAACAACAATCAGAATACCTCAGTAAAAGAGATGTTAAAACTTGCAGAATTATTACTAGTTTAGGAAATTGGGAACGCCCACCTAGACTCCACTCGAAGGGACCCGATCTAGGGTTTGGTTTTGGTTGGCTCGGTATGGTTCTATTCACTCCCCTTGCTCCTGACGCATTACTCGACACCCCACAGCCAGGTTGGCACTATCGCATGACAAAAATAGCCGTCAAGCTGCCAAAACGACAACAACCCTCCCCAACTCTCCCTCTCTCACACTGACCGCACACGAGTTGGTGGCACACCTCGCGGGTTGCTGGAAAGATGCTTAGAATGCACTCCATTTTTGGGTCATTTAGTTGCACTTTTAGGGAGAATTATGTGTTTTATATTATAATATACGCTCTTTTTCCTGTCTTACGCTTAGGTGTGGTTCTTTTCTATGTTTTGTAGGTTACTAGACTTTTTTGCCCTTGTTTTGACCTTAATTGTGTGTATCTTGACTCTTTACGGATTCAAGTTACCATTCCCATGGAGAAGAAAGAGGAACCAAAGAATCCTGAGACAGAGGTGACCACGAACCCTTTGTGGTGATGGCCACGGTCCATGGTAAGCTTGAAACTCTTGTCTCCTCATCTTCCTTCGTCTCATGGCTAAGGATGGATGATTTTTTGCATAAATAGGGTTCTTTTCGGCTGCAATAGGGCAAGAGCATAGAAAAATAAAGCATCTAACTCTCATTTTTATTATTAGTTCTAGGATTTTTCTAGTTTTCTTTAGTATAAGAAGAGGATTTGGAGTGGAAGTTTGGCACTTGGAGACTTGGACTTTAGGAATCATTGAAGATCACCATTGTTGCTAAGTTTTTCTTCCCTTCTAATTTCTTCTTGATCTTTTGTTTGGATGTTGAATATTTCCATTATGAGTGAGTAGTTTTTCTTAATGTATGGACTTGTTAGCCAAAGTGTTGATTTGGATCTCTAATTTTCAACACTTGTACTTTATCCAATTGGTTTGATTGAATTCTGTTTTGTGCATGAATTGTTATGAGTAAGTTTTAGCCAAATTTGCTTACATACCCTAGATAGTTGACTGAAGTACTGAAAGGAGAAACTCACTATTAGAACAATAAGTCATAACTTAATTTCAGGACTGCTTGAAAGAGAGTTGTTTGTTAAGAGGAAAATATTGGCAATCAAGAATCCCTAGACTAAATTGAGGATATTTGAAAGAATGCTTTTTGGGTTAGTTTAGGCAATTCAGTTTGTTTCGAAAGAAAAGATTGAATTTTTAATTTGATTGCACTCCTTTGAATCATCCAATTTAGATAGAGTGCATAAATATATCCAACGATCCAACTCTTTACTAGGCGAAGCAATTCCCTAGATGCCTTTAATCCAATTGAATTTCCAGTAGTTAAACAGTGATAGTAGAGACGTCCAATTGAAAATTTGGTCACTTAACCTTTCATAATAGGTTAAAACTCAATAAATTACACTTGATCTTTGTGGGATCGATATTAAAATTATACTGTAATAGTCGTGCGCTTGTGGTAGCAATTACGTTTTTAGCGCTGTTAACAGGGATCAATTTTGTGGATATTGAGTTCACCTATTTAGATTGACTAAGTTTTTTTTTGTCTTTTTATTTTATTTTCTTGATTTGCATTGGCAGTGGTTTGTGGTGATTTTTGCAGGATCTTGCCACTTATATGCGAAGTCCCTTTACATTTAAATTCGATCCAGAAATAAAAAGGACTTTTCACTCTAAGAGAAAAAATTGAAGTCAAAAGAACAAAGAGCCAAAGCTCAAGAAGCTTCTTTGACGATGGCGGGAGGCAGAGATGATCAAAGAAGGGCACTTCGAGATTTTGTTACCCCGGGAGTCTAGGGCATTGCCTCTAGTATTGCCCAACCCAATGTGGAAGCCCATAACTTCGAGCTTAGGCCGACTCTTATCTCTATGTTGCAACAATCCCAATTTGGAGGCACCCCTCTAAAAGATCCTAACCTACACCTCTTGGTAGTCTTAGAGGTGTGCGACATGCTGAAGCTCAATGGTGTCTTAACCGATGCTATAAGGTTGTGGCTATTTCCCTTTTCATGGAGAGACAAGGCAAGAGCGTGGCTCCATTCTTTGCCTTTGGGATGCAATACAACATGGGATGAGCTCACCAATGCCTTTCTTACAAAGTTCTTTCCTCCCAGCAAGACAGCAAGTTTGAGCAACCAGATCATTACTTTCGCTCAAAGGGAGGATGAATCGTTATATGAAGCCTGGGGGCATTTCAAAGACCTATTGGGGCTATGTCCACATCATGGCCTTCAACAGTGGATGTTAGTGTAAGCTCTCTATGACAAAGTCACCCAACGGGTAAGGTCTACTATAGACATAGCTGCGGGAGGTACACTTATGAACACAATTGAAGACGAGATCTACAATCTTATTGAAGAAATGGTGCTGAATAACTACCAGCGGTCTAATGAGAGAAGCCAACCCAAGGGGTTGGAGGTAAGTTGGAATTTGATGCTATCTCTACGCTTTCAGCTAAGGTAGATGTCGTCTCTCAAAAGTTAGGACGATTGAATGTTAATTCTATTAGCTCAAGTACCCTTTCTTCATCATATGAGATTTGTGGGTCAGTGGATCATGTGACTGAGAATTGTCAAGTTGAGAGCCCATTTGCTCCAGATATCGGTGCTCCAGTCAAATATGTCAACAATTTTAACCCTAGACCGACTAATGACCCACTCTTAAACACATGTAATCCTAGTTAGAGAAATCACCCCACTTTCTCATATAGGTCTAGTGGCCCTCCTATGCCTTAGATAAATTTTAGACCACCCCCTGGATTTCAAAGACCTCCTTATCCTCAACAAACACCCTAAAAATCCAACTTAGAAACCATGATAGAGAATATACTTTTGGCGCAGCAAAAACAAGATGAGTCTATTAAGCAATTAGCCTCTAAGGTTGATGTGCTTACCACTTACAATAAGATGTTAGAACCTCAAATTGCTCAACAAGCTAATTATTCATCTACACCCCCCCACTAGACTTCCTAGTAAGCCCGAGGCAAATCCGTGTGAGCTGTGTAACTGTGTTACCTTGAAAGGTGGGGTAGAGGAGTCTACAGGTATGGAACTTGAGGAAAGTGTAAAGCTGTCTAGAGCCATAGATGAGGAGAAAAAAGCTGAATTTGAGACCCTATCCTTTAGAGGGGGGAGTAATGTGGTGATACTTGAAGACTTTCCCCCTAAACTTAAAGACCTAGGTAGCTTCTCTATTCCTTGTACGGTCGGTCGAGTGAGGATTGATAGGGCATTGTGTGATCTTGGTGCAAGTGTTAGTCTTATGCCCTATCCCATTTTCTAGAAGCTTGGTTTAGGAGAGTTGCAACCAACACCGATTTCACTTCAATTTGCGGACGACTCCATGAAGTGCCCTTTAGGTATTTAGAGAATGTTCCTATTAAGATAGGTGATTTTTATGTAATTGATGACTTTATCATCTTAGACATGGCCGTAGATGCATATGCGTAGATTAGTTTAGGGCGATCCTTCTTGGTCACTACGGATTACAAAATTAATGTGAAGGAAGGACGTTTGACATTTGATATAGGCCATAATCATGTTGAATTTGTCTCGTTTGAAACCAGAATATCCCATCTCCTTTATTTGCTTTAGAAGAAGATGTGCATTTTTATGAGATCAGTTCATTTGATGATTGGTGGCATGTTGACCCTTTTGCGTTTAAATGTGTTACATCTGAAGGCCTCGACTGAGATTATGCTAGGGTGGAGTTCAGTGCGCTTACGTCACCTAGCATGATCGAGGATGAGACTTAGCTACTAATGAGGTGTCCATGTGTGATTATTGTAGATTTGCTCAAGCAGTGCAGTCTATGCATCAAATTGATGATATCGAGTATGACTTTGACCATGGAGTTGAACTTAGAAGTGGCTCGTCTGATGGAGCCCACTATAAATTTATTATATATATGGATCTAGTTAAATTGAGTCATTTGATGGCAAAGAAGCCTCGATCCCGAGTTTTTGAGATGGTACCTTCTAGTGAATAATTTTGATTTTGAGGTCCACAATAAAGGTAAATTGGGATATGTGGAGGACCCCATTGACAAGTCTGTTGTTCATTACTTTTTGATCCCAAGCCCTCCTAGAAAAGACGGTCAAGCTCCTGACCCTAAAAGAGTGCTTCTTGGGAGGCAACCCAAGTTGTTTTTTATTTTTGTTTCTTAGTTTTTCTTTTCTTTGATTGTATATATTGTTTTACTTTTGAAAAAAAAAAGAAAAAGAAAAGGAAGAGAGGAAAAAAAAGCAATGAGAAAAAGCATGAAAAAGAAAGGGGTAAAAAAAGCAAAAGCAAAAGAGAAGGAAACAAAATCAGAGTGAGCAAAGAGGCAATAAGAAGAGTGAAAAATCATCACAAAGAAAAAATAAGAGAGTTTTAGCCTCTATTCTAGAGCTGTCCATGGACCCCTTGTGGTGTCCAATCCAGGCCGTGGAGGAGCTGCTGGGAAAACTAAAGAAAACTCGGAGACAGGGCTCACCACTAACTGTCTGTGGTAGACCCCACAGTCGGTGGTGAGGCTCCCCGTCCGTAGTCAAGAGTTTTTCAAGCTCTTTTGACCCAACATCCTTTCATCTTCCTCACTTCTTCATCCCTTCTCTCTCTAAACTCTCCCTTTCTCCCTCTAAAATCTCCATAACCACCATCTCTAAAACCTTCAATTTTTCATCATTTTTCCTCAAATTTCTCTCTTTCTTCTCATGTTCTTCACTTTTTCACTAAATCTTCTTAAATTTTCTCGTTTCTTGCTCTCTTTTACTCACATTCTACCTATCTTCATACCCCAAATCTCACCAACTCCATTTCAACCTCTATTGTTCCAAATTCTTTCTTTTTCTTCGATATTTCTTCCTATTTCACCTTCTTTTTCTAAAATTTTGCGTTTTTAGTTCTTTTCTTTCCATTTTTCACTTTAGTTAGATTTTCAACATTTCATCCATCCGTTCACCATTTCAATGGCACCCAAGAAGAAGGCAAGAACCACCAAGATGCGGGAACATCTAGTCAAGAACCTCAAAGAGCATCCGGGACTTCTCAAACCTCAACAAACGCGTGAAACCGAAGTAATATCCTTAAGCCACTTGGTTTAACATATCCCAAACATATTACTAGATATAATAATTTAAGTAGTTAGCTAGTCATCGCTACTCATTATTATGACGAGAATTTGTTAGCTAGACTGAATTTGTTGGATGATATCTATTGTTTGTTTGCTAAGGGATGTATGGGGCCATTTTTAGAGACTGAAGACCACACTTATCATGACCTCACCTTTGAATTTTTGAGCACATTGCATGCGGAGGTCATGAGTGGGCCTCGTTGTCAAGAAGGATAGATTTCCTTCTATCTAAATTGGGAGTTTTATGAACTGAACTTAAGTGCCTTTAATAGCATATTCGGTTTTCTACCGAGTATGGACTTACCCTATCGCCATGTCCCTAAAGAATTTAACCCGAATGCATTTTGGCATGAACTTTTTAGGGATTATAGGTACAATATAAGCAACTCCAAAGACACTGTAATTAGATACCCCTGTATTCGAGTAGCCCAATGATTGCTTGCTTGTGGTTTATTTGCAAGGGAGGATAGTTTGAATGTGTCTTGCCTGTCTGAATTGTATTTTTTGTATCGCATGCTCAAAGGTGACTGACTTGACCACGGTTCATTTTTGGCTAATTAGTTATATAGTGTGGCCACTAGTTCCACACAGAGGATTGTTATTGGGGGACTTATTACCCCCATTACTAAATTTATGGGGAATGAACCAAACCTTGACGATAGAGTTTCTAGTTCCGATCGGTTAAACTTAGCTCCTTTTAAACAAATGAAATTTTGAAAGGTAGATGTTGGGCGTATTTGTTGGATTTACCCTGGGAACCGTCGCATGCCTCTACCTAATGTTGAACGAACCACTCTCTTGAACCATGCCAATCTATACTTTTTGCCGGGTGACGAAGAGTTGACACAACTCGCACCACCTCCTCCCCTACCACACCTTACGGCTTCTAGTTCATCCCAACTGTCCTCATCCTCTGATTATGCTGGTTTGCATGTTACCCTTCACTCATGGGATGATTGCCTCTCAAAACCAATACTTCTAAGACTTTAGGGCCTGTTTAGAGACTTCACGTGACTAGCATATTTCTCATCCCCACCCTCCTTCTTCTCCCTCTCCTCCTCCTTTTTCGTTGTTCTTTTTCTTCCTCATTGATTTTTATGTCCTTACAATTAGGACAGTGCTTTGTCCAAGCATGAGAGAGTTATGGGTGCATATGTGTATGTAATGTGGATGTGTGAGTAGTTTGCCTTTTAGGTGTTGCATTTAGGAGTGGTTTGCATTTTTAGTTTATTATTTCATTTTTTCTTTCTATTTTTAAGTTTCTTTTCTTAGATTTAGCTTTATTTTGGTATTTTCATTTTTTAGTTGCATTTTAGTTTGTTAAAAAAACATAGCAAAAAAGAAAAAAAGGGGGAGAAAAAGTAATAAAATTTTCCCATGATGAATCTTAAACTAAGTAGTTTTCTTTGGCTTATTTTGATTCTTTTTGTTGCGCCCATTTGTGAATAAATGTTTAATTATACATTTTCAAAATGTGCTTTATGTTTTTTTTGTCGTGTTGATTGCAATTTGGTTAATCAATGAATCTTCGCAGAAATATCTGGTACATATGATCTAATGAGCTAATTGAGCTTTGATAGTTGTCTCATGAGACTTTGAGCCTTGTTTGGACTAATTCATCAGTTTAGTCTCATATTCTTTTTCATGTGTGGCTTTTCCTTGATTTCAGATCTCTAGAACTTGTTTTGACCCTTGTTCAAGATCACATTTCGCATGCACGTTTAGCCGATATGATTGAGGCATTCCTTGAATTTATAAGCTACATTGACCAAATAGCCACCCTTTTTATGATTTATCCTTTGCTACCCCATTGAGATTTGACCTTTTCTTTTTCTTGATGCAAACCTATAATATTGAACCTTGGCCGATACTTCTTCTACTCTTTTGGCCAAGACTATAGAGTTTCATCAGTGATTGGGAGTAGTTGGTGGGTAATAATAACGCTGTTGGGTATGGTTTGTTTGTATGAAATGTGGAATTAATGCGATATTTTCCTTGGAGTTATTTTGGGTTGAATTTTGCGAGTTGTTAGAAAAGGTGTTGAAAAGTGCACAATTTTTCTTGCCATAATCCTTCTTTTTGAAAAAAAAACGAATAAACAAAAGGAAAGAAAAGGGGGGAAAACACAAATGTTGAAAAAAGAAAAAGCAATGTTAAGAAGCAAGAATAATGCGAGGATTTGGGTTCAATTATATTATGTTTCAACACTTTTTTGCATACTCAATCAACTCAAGACTATTTTGTGTATTTGAGATGTATTGGTGTTTGGTGTGAGGAAAATTTGTTGTGAGAACTTGGATGAAGATGATTCATATTCATAGTCTTTGGCTTTGAGCTCCACAAATGCCAACATATTTGTTCCCCTCTTACATTTACCCGTAGCCCATTACAACCCTATCAAACTCCTCATGATTGCCTAACATGTGTTGCATTTTCGTGGTGTCGAATTTGAGGGTCTTGTCAAGCTTATGGTAGATTTGATTTCTTTGGAATGAGATTTGAGTGCATTATCTTTTTAAACACATGAGTGATAATGATGTATTTGTCAAGGGTCCAAGCTAAAACTTAATTTAAGAGTGAAAGCTTAAAACCAAGACAGAATACAATCAAGGAAAACTCAAGGAAAATGGTATGTAATGTGCTGGCTATGGGGCAGCAAACACCTGAGGTAGGGACGGAATTTAGAATCAAGGGATTCTAAATGAGAAAAGGAAAGGAAACTTGATATGTATTCAAGGGATTAAATGAAAACTAAAGCTAGAAAGCAAGAACACACGACTTTGCAATGTGAAATCTAGCTTAGCTCCCTTTGAACCTGTGTAGATAAACAAGGTAGAATGATAGAACTAAACCTTTGTTTGGATACAGAAACACCACCAAACACTAGTTTAGGGCCCCTAAACTTGATTAAGATAGAGAAACACCCCTTAAAAAAGTTTAAGACTAAGCTTGAACACCACCCTAACCGGCCTCATTAAGGATAAGCAAGTTTAGTATTTGAATGTGCAAAAGCACGAAAGCACAAATGCTCTCAACTGGTTTTTGATTCAATATTCAAGTGTGTTCTGTCCATGGCCGTGTACAATCCTTTAATACAAGCCTAGCAAGCATGCACCTTAGCAAGCACACACCTAAAGCTTTCCTTCCTAGGAAGGAAACGTACTAAGCTAAGCTAACAGCCACGGTTATCACTAACCCGTGCATAAGCTCAATCAACTTAGGCTAATTACAATCCAAAAAGAAAAAAAAAGATGTTTACAACCTTAATCACATGTAATTAAGCCTAACACAACCAGTTATCTAGCAAATAGAAAAGGAACCAGACGTAAAGTAACATCTCCCTTTTTGGCTAGCCAATGAGCTTCAAGAGACATGTTTTGTTGCCTTTGCTTCCCATTGGTTGCTCTTCTTAAGGTAAACTCCTTTTGCAGCTAATGATGGATGATCTAGGAGCCTTGGGACGTGTTCCACTCCAGCTAGAAGGGAGGAAACCCACGGAAGGAGAAAAACAAGCTGCTGCTGCCAAATCGGGTTCAAGGACAAAATTTACCCGGTTTTCTAACTTCTTTAAACCCAACCAAAAGTGGTCATGATTATGATTTTAGACCATCTTAGGGTGTGTACAAACCCCCCTATAAAGAAATCAAGGTTGAATCACGTTTACCTAGGGTAATTCTATTAAAACATTTAACCGTGCAGTTTTGAACCAAAACTGACCGGTTTGACAAAATGCCTTGATCTCCCAACTTCTCTTGTGCATGATTGGAAATTAATACTTGGATATGAAAGTAGACATCTTGGGGATTCCAAAAAGGTAGAAATTCAAGACTTAAACCACCATCAAGCTTAAGAAATCCCATACCCAAAATCGGGTACATTCTGGGTGAACTGGGCAGTTTGTATATGTTGGGTTTATTGGCTAATTTGAGTGGGTAAATGAAGTCCAAATGGTATGAAACTTGTTTTGGAGCAAAGCTGACTTCCTGAACTTCAATACTAATGCAAAATATTAGACTTAAAGCTCTCAAAAACGGGATTGCTGCTAACTTAAACCCGTAACCTGCTGTTTAATGAATTAAACAAAATGAGGATGATTTATTCATCCTTTGGCCAGCAAAATGAAATTACCTAGATTGATTTGCTTCTTTAAATCAAGGGCATGGAGGGATCTCCATCAGATAAGTGCTTCAGTCCTAAAGTGAGAGCCTACCTATTCTTTTAGCTCTCCCTAATGTGTGCGTCGATATAATTGTATAAGCTGATTTGAGTGATCGGTTCAATGTTTAATGTGGTGATATTTGTTATATTTTGAAAGCTTTATTCCCTTATCTGTTTTGTAATATTTCTCATCACTTTTGGGTTAGCATCCTGGGTTGATAGGCTATTGATGTTGCTGCTTATGTTTACCTAAGGATATTCTTCATTTTAATTTTGGTTTTCAAGATTGCTTAAGGACAAGTAATGGTTCAAGCATGGGAGAGTTTTATAAATGCTTAGAATGCACTCCATTTTTGGGTCATCTTGCTATATTTTTAGAGAGAATTGTGTACTTTATGTCATAATCTATACTCCATTTTCCGTTTTACACTTAGGTATGGTTCTTTTCTATGCTTTGTAGGTTTTTAGACATTTTTGCCCTTACTTTGACTCTAATTGAGTGTATTTTGACTCCCCACGGCTGCCCCTAAGTTACCATGTATGTGGAGAAGACCCTGAGACAGAGGCGGCTACAGACCCTCTGTGGTGATGGCCATAGTCTGTGGTAAGTCTGAAGCTATTGCTTCTTCGTCTTTCTTTGTCTTGTGGCGGAGGATGGTTGGGTTTGTGCATAAATAGGGTTCTTTTCGGCTGCAATAAGGGGAGAGCACAAAAGACCAAAGCATCCAACTCTCATTTTTATCATTAGTTCTAGGATTTTTCTAGTTTTCTTTAGAATAAGAAGAGGATTTGGAGTGGAAGTTTGGCACTCTGAGACTTGGAGTTTGGGAAACCATTGAAGACCACCATTGTTGTTAAGTTTTCTTCCCTTCTAATTTCTTCTTGAACTTTTGTTTAGATGTTGAATATTTCCATTATGAATGAGTAGTTTTTCTTAATCTAGGGACTTGTCAGCCAAAGTATTGATGTTGGATCTCTAATTTTCAATATTATACTTTATCCAATTGGTGATCGAACTCTATCTTATGGATGAATTGTTGTGAGTAAGTTTTGGCCAGATTTACTTGCATACAATAGATAGATGAGTGAAGTATTGAAAGGAGAAACTCACTATCAGAACAACAATTTAGAACTTAATTTAACGACTTCTTGAAAGAGAGTTATTTGTTAAGAGGAAAATATTCGCAATCAAGAATCCCTAACCAAGACTAAACCAAGAATATTTGGAAGAATGTTAATTGGGTTAGTTTAGACAGTTCAGTTTGTTTCGAAAGAAAAAATTGAATTTTTAATTCGATTGCACTCTTTTGAATCATCCAATTTAGATAAAGTGCATAAATATATCCAACGATCCAACTCTTTACTATGCAAAGAATTTCCCTAGAAGCCTTTAATCCTATTAAATTTCAAGTAATTAAATAGTGATAGTAGAGACATCCAATTGAAAATTTAGTCGCTTAGCCTTTTATAACAGGTTAAAAATCGATATACTACACTTGGTCTCTATGCAATCGATATTAAAACTATACTGCAATAATCGTGCGCTTGCAATAGCAATCATCGCTGGTACTGGGTGGCTGACTGGGCGATGCTTGTGCCTCCTCTCCTCTCTTCTACTCTGCTCTCCTCTCTCTCTCTCTCTCTCTCTCTCTCTCTCTCTCTTCTCGGGCTCACGGGTAGCAGAACAAAGGGGCAAAGAAGAGGGGTTTCAAGCCCCCTTTCATGTGTTGCCTGGGGACAAGGGCTTTGCCTCTTTTCCTTTTTTGTATGTGTTTTATAACCTTTTATTGCTAGCTCAATCCAAGTCTCATAGCCCAAAAATTTAGCTTGTTATTCCTAATACTTGGTCTAACATTCAACGAAGTATTATCTTACATTCGTAAAATATGCATCGTGAAATTTCAAAGTTAATAATAATAATTTTATTTTTAATAAAATTACCCACTTAAATAAGCACACCAATATTACTCTATCTTAACTAAAATACCATTATTAGGATTTGACAAAGTTGTTAGACGAATGAGTTAGTTTTAACCAAATTAACACATGTATTACACCTTTAGTCAGTTAGAAAGGCGGAATAGGCTTAGGAACCATCGGGGAAGAAGTATGAGCAGCCTTAGAACGTGTACAGTCAACGGTAACCGAAGACTTATCATCCCTAGGGTCTTCTACATTGTTAGAAGGAAAGGGACTAGAGGGAGAAGTAGACACATCATGAAAAACACATTCTTGAGAAGAAGGATAGGAAGAAAATAGGGGAGGGGACACATTCACATCATGTTCACCCAAGTGTGTGTCAACTTTCTTCCTTGACATTAGAGAGATCACAGTATTAACTTTCCTCACATCATTGGGGTCAAAAGAAGGACAAGTTCCTTCTCTCGGGTTTACTTCGGGTTGATTACAAAAGTTCATCTCTCCCTATTTGATATGACAAGTTGAGCAAATTGTTCACTCATGGTCTTCATCATCGTCTCACTGGACTCTTTTGTCTCTTTCATCATCCTCTTTATATCATTCACTCTATTTGTCACTTTGTCAACTTCATTGTAACTGAGAAGGGGGTAAGATTAAACAACTAGTTGAGAAGGTAGCCCTCTGGGTGCATTGTATTCCCCTTGAAATGGTGACCTTTAATAAGAAGAATAAGACAAGGTGTTTCCGTGTAAACTTCCACATTGAGCATTAGACATTAAAGCATTTGGGTTGATCTATGAAACGTTGGGTTGCTTAGAGCACTCCAAGTTGTATGTAGGAAAATAGGGGTCAAACCTTACCTTTTGAAAGGCCACATTCCCTTGAACTTACTCTTGGATCATGGCCAATTGTTATGCAAACAAAAGGACAAGCACTTAGAGTATAGTCTTGATCATGACATTATGGGCGTGGAACACTTGGGGAGGGGGAAAATTGTTCCGAGATTGAGACAAGAGTATCCCCCTAAGCATGTTTCCAAGTGCAACTAAATGTTTGTTAGTATAAGTGGTGTCCATAACCACATGCATTCCTCCCTTTTAACCATTTATTGGGGCACTTAAGCTTCTATCTCCACTTGCTTCCCATTGCAAAGTCTCTTCCGCAAGTTCTTTTAGAAATTCCCATGCGTCAGTTTTACTCTTATTCAAAAATCCCCCCTAACACATGGGCTAAACCATGGTCTAGGTTTATTGGTCAAGCCTCTCATATATAATTTGGCATAAATGTCATTACTCTAAACTATAATAGGGATACTATGCTAATAAGATCTTAAACCTCTCAAAACATTTCCAAAAAGATTCCTTATCAAGTTTGCATGAAATGGTTGGCTTCATTTTTCAATTTAACCGTTTTACCATTTAGGAAGTATTTTCTTAAAACCCCCCTCACAAACCTATTCCATGTAGAGATAAAATTTGCGAGGAAGCTATGCATCTAATTCTTAGCCAAATCCTTTAAAGTAAATCGAATGAAACACAAGCCAATAAGTCTCGTGGAATATTTGAAAATTGCATTATTGAGCATATCTCCTCTATACCACTTAGAAACAAGTAAGCATCATCATCTCCAGAGAATTTACGGAGCATGGTCGCATATTGGGGGCTAAATACAAATTGAACATCTACATCAAGTTCCCAAAATCAAAAACAACAAGGATTTATGGACCTTGTGAGATAGAAAATTTGATTTAGACTCCGTTGCGATAGAGGAGGAGGTGGAGATTGAGTCTCTCCTCCCATTGCTTCCAAATTGGATGCAAGGGTTTGGTCTACTGTGATGTGGGGATGTGGGATTTCAACACGAACAACTCTACAACTAGGCAACCTCATCCAAGCACTTATTCACTATTCTTTTGATTTTTGAGTTTTAAACTACACTATTTAAAACAATCAAGCCCCAAGCAAATTTGAATCCAACACCATTATCCCCAACAACAATGCCAAAATTTATTACAGATTTTTTCTAGTGAGAAGAATTGTCACGCTCAACGATCTTGGTGAATTAGCCTAAGTTGTAATTAGATTGTGAGAGGGGTATTAAATCAATCAATTAATCTACTATTAATCTAAAATGCACGCCTAAATTAACAAACTACCAATGAAAACCTAAGATTAGCACTAGCAACTAAACTTCTATTAATCTAACACCAAATGTAGGAAATAAGGCAATCAACACATCAACACAAAAAGTGACCAATGGAACTACATGACCATACATCAACTTTCCAAAGTTTTCCTCAAAAAATTCTCATAAAAAGAAAATTCTACTCTAGAATTAACAACTATCTAATCTAGCTAAAGTAATAAAAAGGGAGGAAAGAGAAAATTACCCACAAATCCATTAGCACTTGATGTTGGTTTTTGCTTGATTAACATTCATCCTACCTGTAGTGAACCTTTAATTTGCATTGATCAACTCTATTCTATCTTTCTTTGATGGGAATTGAAACTTGAGATTGTCAAATTCAAATTGAAAGAGAAGAAGAGATTGAAAATAGGATGAAGAAAAGAGGATGATTAAGGTTTTCAGTTTAAATTACAGGCTCAAATCCTTTGAGATTGAACCCTTAATCTCCTCTCAATCGTTTGCTCATCAAATCTCATTATTTGGGGCGTGATTTTGATAAACAAAAATAGAGAATGGATGGAGATTTAGGGAGAGAAAGTGAAGTTAGAGTTTGATCAAAGAAGAGCATCAAATTGGTATTAAATTAAATCAAAAGATTAGCCTTCCATTGATGAAATTAAGAATGTACAAAAGTATCTTAGAGAAAGAAAAAGTGCTACAATAAGATAAACCCTAAAAATGAATGAAGATCCCTTTTTATTAGCCTAAACATGCTTTAAATATTAACAGTTATGTACTTTGGTAAGGTCAAAACAAGTGGCAAGGTTTGACCATGCCAAATTTCTGCCAACTTACACTATTATGCTCTTCTCTATTTTTTACAAAAACCACGGTGGTATGGGTGTGCCATGTGGCACGGGCAGCCTGTGCCATTTTTCATATTCTTCTTCTCTGCATTTTTTTTTTTTTGCTTGTCATACGTTCTCTGGTTTGGGCTTTTTGACATGTTTTCTTCTTCAAGGCTTCAAAATGAGCTAAATGACACTCTTCATTTTTAAGCTACAAAAACACAAAACATCAATAAATTCCTAACTTAAAAGTTATTTTAAGAGTTAAACCAAGTGTGAAGGGTGCCAAAACTGTATTGGTTAATGACTAAACATTACCTAGAATAGGTTGGAAGCGGGCCCAAAGCAAGGCTACATTGGATAAGTTTAGGCATACATTAATAGTCCCACTCCATAATTCTCATAAAGAACTATAAGGCACCAAAATTCAAATTGTAACGATACTATTAACGAGGCATAATGTTAATTTGAGTCAATCTTATAAGAATGCCAATTTGAACCAAATGCATTAATTACTTATTTGAAAAGTTGAATTTTCTTTCATTTTTTTTGTCTTAGTTGAATCTTGTGTCATTAGTTTAGATTCAATAATTATTTAAATTTAATTTTAGTATAATTATTGTTTGATGCTTTATGAATGAAATTGTTATTCCTTTCGTCCCAAATAGAATGCATCTGTTTAATTTTTATGGTCAAATTTTGTAAAATGACTATTAATTTATCGAATACGCGTTAATTCACTATATACGACTTATACTATTAAGTTTGGAGTAAAAAAATTCTTTGATGTGAATAAAATCTTATCATTTTTGCTAAGATATAATGCGAGAAATCAATGATCAAAGTATTGAATTGGAAACGTTAAAATATCAAAGGGAAGAGTCTTCTGGGGACGAAGGTAGTACAATTTTCACTTCCCAAAAAAAAAAGAACAAAAGAAAAAGAAACACACAAAAACAAAGTAGTAGTCGCCTGTCGCCCTCGGAGTAGCATTTGCGGCCGTGACGTTCACATCATCAACTTCTGTTTTTGCTTCAGCACCGTGACTTGGATCATCCCCCAAAGCAATGATGCAGTCAGCAGTCTCTCCTGTTCACACTCAATCTTTTCCGCAGTACAGGCAGCATTGTTTACTCTCAATTCGTGATCGAATCCGCCATTTTCTTCCCACCAAACAGGTGCACAGCCCATCTTATCATCCCAGATTACGGTGCCACTATGATTTCGCAATGCAACCCAGAAAACTCATCTCATTTCCTGCCACGGATGGGCACTTTCTCACCCCTAAACTCGCCAATGGGGTCAGGCATTCCACGCATCTTCTTTGCGGCAATTCGTCGAACATATCGAGTGCAAGCACTAAATCCCAGTTCAGAGGGTTCCTTGAATCTCTGAGCGAAGCGCTCTCAACGGCTTTTCCAGTATGGGTAGCTTTGGGATGTTTGATGGGACTCTGGAAGCCCAATTCTTTCAATTGGGTAACCCCCCAGTTGTCTATTTGGGGCTTGACGATTATTATGTTGGGTATGGGCATGACCCTCACCTTTGATGATCTTCAAGGTGCTTTTGCTATGCCTAAAGAAGTGCTCGCTGGCTTTTGCCTGCAATACTCGGTCAGTTTGGCTAAATATCCTTTCATTAATTTCCCCGCTTTTTCATAGACATCAATGCACTTTCAATAAAGGGGCACTGAGGTAATAGTATGTTGTGGTATGGCTTTGTGATTGTTTTTGTTTTCCTCATGCGAGATATGTTGGGAGACTCGGATAATTGCAATTTATTTATGCTTCAAATGAGCTTTATGGTTAACATGTCTCCCTCAAACCTCTTTTTGATTCCTAGTTGGAACCCTCATTTTTCTTCTTCTTCTTCTTTAGATAATCTCCGTTTTGGAACCTAAGCTGAAGGAACGTAGTACAAAGTTTCACGTAGCTTGTGGATTGGTTTTAGTTATTCCTTCGTTAATTTTCTCTCAAAGGTTTTTAAGATGTGAATGTTTTCTTTTTTGGTTTTTAAAAAGAACAATTTGGGTCTTCCAGAATTGGCCTACATCTAGATCTCCCTGGACTATGCTTAGATGGGATCCTGATGGGGAGTTGTTCTTGTGGAGAGGTTTCATTAGTAGAACACTAGAGCTGGGGCTTTTCATCTTGTCTACGGGCCATTTTGAGTGGTGCTAATGTTTGAACGATTTGATTTAACATATGAATGCGTACTAATATTGCCATTGTTGTTTGGTTCACTAGAAAATTTGCAAAAGAGCTTTGAAAATCTTAGTTTAAGTTGTGAAGCTTCTAGTGGATCTCTGGAACTTCTAGAAGGAACCCTGAAGTGTATATGAAAGTCCAAAGCTTATTGGAGAAGCTCTTCATTTTGTAGATCAGCCTTGAAATTTGTGAATGAGCTCTAGGATTTTTGAGCACTATTGGAAGCCTTGGTGGAAATCTGAAAATTTCATAAATGGTCAGTGCAAAAATTATTAGATTAAATGAATGGACCAATCGTACACTTCAAATTCTTATGTTTCCAATTCCTAGTTCTGGAAGTAAGGCCATGTGTGCTCTTCCATTTTGATTATCCGTAGGGTATCTATTTAGGACTTGCTTTGATGCATTCATATAACTTAGTATATAACATCCATGATAATTAGAACTTGGGCTTTGATGTTAGAACATCACCATGATAATTTGAATTGTTGTACTTATGTAATATCAAATCAAAATCCATGGCCTTAAGTCTTGGAATCTTAGCTGGATAGGATGTTATGTGGAGGGTGAGGTGAGGTGCACCTGTTGTATCCTTGGATTATAAAGTGGCAACTTTTAGTAGACGTAATGTGAAAACTGTTGATTTCCTTGTATTTATGTTAAATAACAGGGATTGAAAATGTGTTCTTGGTCATGATTGTAGTAATGGGCATAGTATTGCAAGTCATGCATGTACAACTATCACGTATAACATTACAAGGCTATGTCAGCATGAGATCTTCGAAAATACTTACCTATGTTTTTTATTTACAAGATCAGGTTTCCAATCTTATTGTGAGCGTAATGTACAGAACTTTTGCTTCACGCAGATGTAAATAATAAAATATTCTAATGGTCATTATAATTGATGCCTCAAAAAATTACAAAGTCCATAAAAAAAATTACCATATGAGCACATAGTCCACAATGGTCGGGGATTGATGCTATGGCCATTCTAATAGTCATTGCGACAACTCAAATGTGCAATGTGATGAACAATGAAAACGTGGCAGAATTAACTTCGAACCTCTCCAATGTGGAAGTTCCATTGTAGACTGGCTTCACTTTGAATCCTTGCCCCATATGAAGGATAAGAAAGAAAGGGAAGATGAAGGAAACTCCATTAGATAGTTATTCAACAAAAACTGGGCCAAATATTGAGAGTTAGAAGACAACCATTTTACTTGTATCTTTCGGATTTCCGGTAGATGATAATTATTTTCAATTCCTCATTGGGTAGGTGATCCATTCTCTCTTTTCCAGGGCATAGTGGGCATAGTTACCTAGTTCATGGGTCGTCCCCTGGAACCGCAAACCGGTTCGTGCATCCCAAAACGAAGGTTAAAGACTATCTAGATTGGGGTGGATCGCGACCCAGTTTGTTGATGACCAACGCCCTAGATGAAGCTCCCTTCTTATGTAGGAGGGACAAGCTTGACTTTAGGAGCGAGAAAATATAACCGGAGGACAACATACTTGGGAGAGGGATCGGCTATGAGATAAGAGTTGCTTTTTTATTTTAATGATGATTGTGGGTATAGAGGGAGAATGAGAGGCTGTTGTTTTAATGATGATAGTGGGTATAGAGGGAGAGGAAGATTGAGAGGCATAGTAACCAAGGTCTCCATAATCTGTCTTATATCAGCTAAGCACAATAACCAAGGTCTTCATTGACTACGCCTTGTATGCTCCTTTTTTGTGTGTGTGTGTGTGTGTGTGTAAATATATGTATATACATATCTATATATATCTATATCTCTATTTGCGTGCGCGCGCGCATACACATGGGGACTTGAGGTTTGTTCTTGCATTCTTTAAGTCCTATGGCATTGTTGATACTTCAACCTTCGGGGGATCTTGAATCGCAAGCATCTCCTTTGGATGTCTCATTGCTCAAATCAACACTTGAAAATATGCCTGGGTGTCAAACACTCAAATTCATCCGTTTTCTAAGTATTTTGCCTTTCGTTGATCTAAAATTAAGTGCTAAGTATCAATGTCCATGCCAAATTTTCAAGAGTTTGACATGGGCGTTTGAGGTGAAATGAAGAGGGCGAATCTCATAGATGAATTCACTGAGATACTCAATTATAAAGCTTCATATAACATTGTGTTGCAAGAACTATATGTGCTGGAGTTTTTTTGCTGAGGTTGGTAGGTTGCAAGTTGACTTTTTACTCTATTTGCCCTATTATGATGGGAAAAGTGATAACTAAACAACTACCTAAGCTTAGCAGACTTCATGGACGGACAAGTTATCATCTTAGACTTCTTAGTAATATGTTATCTTTGTGTACTACCTAGACACTCTACTTAGCATGCCAAACGCCTAGGGGACACTTGGGACTTAACATAGGATGAAGAACATATGATTTCAAACCCCAATGATCTCTTTGATAGACTTTTGTAGATGAGGACCCATGATGTACAAATCAAAAGTCCATTACGCAATGAAATGCTTGATAGGAAAGGTTTTGAAGTTAAATGAACTATTGATGCAGGATAAAAGTAAAGAATCGACAAAAAGATTTAGGAAACTAGAATATTTTGACATTGGAGATATTTTGTATTTTGTATTTATTTTCCTATGTTATTTTTAAGCATATTTTTAGACAACCAAAATAAGGATATTTAGTAATATTTTATTAATTCATCATCTGCTGCCTATCCTTAGTTTTTCTATAAAATGTTTTCACAAAATCCTTTTTCTATAAAAATTGTTTTCACAAAATCCTATTTTGTGAGTCTCTTGGAATCAGCTTCTCCACGGGCAGGGATAGCGGTAGAGGTAAGGTTCCCTACATTTAGATCTCCCGAGGCCCTGCGAAAGCGAGATCTACACTGAAAGGTACTATTGTTATAGTAATATTTTATTAAGATTTAGTTTCCTAGACTATTGGGATTATATTAGGTTATATATTTTTGTGCTTTTCTAGTCAATATCTTATCGTTTAGGTTTTCTAATGCTATTTAGCCTCTGGGTTATACAAACCCCTTTATGTAACTGGAGAAGTCAGATTATGACTGATATTGATTAATTTGAGTGGGCTAATATTTCTCTTTGTAAAAATTTTCCGGTAGGAAGTGCTGTTAGAGTGTCCTATACCAATTATTCCCTTTGTAGGAATTGCTTTTATATAGTCCTACATCAATTTGGTATCAGACTCATTGCTACTAAGTCTCTTCTAATTTGAGTTTTTCTATTTCCAAGCTAGCCACAAAAAAAGAAAAAAAAATCACCCAAACCGTAACCCGCATGCAACCCAGCCAACATCCACCACCAATTCCGCCAAATGTTGTCTACCCTCCACCCACTGCCTTCGCTGTCAGCTGGGGTGCTTGCTGAAATTCTTCTCAATAAATGTCGTTCACCTGTTGCTGTTTACTGTTATCTTTGAGCTAAGTCATCTATGGATTGGTGTGAAAAACATCGTTGAGCTTTATTGTGATAATTCATGATAAAGAACTCCAGTTACAACGAATGTTCTGTGCCAAGTTTTCTCCCCTTGTGGGGAAGTGGAAAAGATTGCGAGATTCCAAACAATGGGTAATTTTTATGCTCGAGTGAATTTCTATTCACAGTGGGATGCTGTCAATGTATTTTGCAAGCTTCAAGGTTGTCAAATTTATGAAGGCTGTTGTGAGTTAGATCTTTACTTTGCTAGCGAGGTCATTTGTGGATGTAAGCCTTACATTCTTTGGTATATGTTAGACTATAGACCTCGTAGAGCTACTGTAATACCTTGGCAGCATCTTGCTGAAGATCATGGAGTTTCTTCTCTAAGATCTTATAGGAATCAACCAATTTCCTGCTTGGAAGACACAAATCTAGCCTACCTAGATGCACATGATAAGGGAGTTGTCGTTAGGGAAATCAAAGAGGACACCTATATTAGAGAGCATCAAGAAGCACAGGAGGCTATTGGAGAGCATATCCCAGGAATGGAGGATTATCAAGTTTCAGATGTGAGCATAGCAACTAATGTTACAGGCATCTCTTTTGATCAGATGAACCAAGCAGAAGAAGCTGATTGCATTGATTGCATTGAGTCATCTGAGGAGGGTTTTACACAGGATCAAACAAAAGTCATTGGGCATTCAAACATTTATGAAAGCAACCTTCCCGACATTGATCAAGAAAATTTATGAGACAGTAAAGAAGAGTTGCCAACATATGTTTGTATCAACAGAAGAGTTTCTCTAACGTGACGTTGAATTTTTAATTCCAGAAAAATTCTTTCAGAAAACTGAAGTTCATCCATTGCTTACATGGTTATCAGTGCTCAAGAAGATTTTGAAGCATGCAAGTTATAACATCCACGGTGAGTTTGAATTAGTTCTATCTTCCTTGCTCGCAACTTTTCCTCTTTTCAAAACTAGAGGATGAGTTTTTTTCCAACCGGGGGAGAATGATGCCGGATAGAAGTAAAGAATGGGTAAAAAGATTTAGGAAACTAGAACATTTTGATATTGGAGATCTTTTGCATTTTTTATTTATTTTCGTATGTTATTTTTAAGCATATATTTAGATTGCCAAAATAAGGATATTTAGTAATATTTTATTAAGATTTACTTTCCTAGTCTATTAGGATAATATTAGGTTATATATTTTTGTGCTTTTCTAGTTTATATCTTATTATTTAGGTTTCCTAGTGCTAGTTAGCTCTTAAATAACTTATGATACTATATCTGTGTCTGTGTTTGTGTGTGTGTGTGTGTGTGTTGAAAGTAAATTTTCAACATGCATTAAGTGGCTTGTGTCTCTAAGGTTGGGTTGAAAAGTCTATATAGGTGCATGTAATTATTATTACATTAATCTTCTTAGACATTTTAGTTTCTTGTAATGATATCATGCATTTGAATCTAATGTTGTTTGTCTTCCCAGGATTAAGAAAATTCATTCATCTGATGAGAGAATCTTTATTTAAGGTCTAGATAGGAATTTTCATATATTGTAGAATTTCGTACATCTATCATATTAATTGATTCTCTATCTTCTAAATCTATTGTCAAATATTAACATATATATTATACAACCCTAAGAGAAATAACACAATATATAATGCTAGATAACTTTTTAGGAAAATAGTCAATTTGAATTTAGTTAGGAAAATTTAGAGATAATATCATGCATAACATTTTACAAATATTTTAATAAATATATCATTTTAAATTTGTATATGCATAGCACAGGTTTAAACTTTGAAGCCTAGTATTTTATTATTTATGCCTATTTTCTGCAAAGTCTGTCATATTAAGCTAATAATAGGATTACATATTTAATCATTCAACGTATATGTTCGAAACATTGTTTTTTTTTTTTGGGGGGGGGGGGGGGTGGGGATCCAGGCCAGGGCAACTGCGGCCTATTTCGCTATTACTGTATTATCGTGCCTCAGCAGTACCTCACGTGCTACTGCCAGCCGCATTTTAAATCCCTTCTATGATGTGAAGTCATTTTCTTTCTTTGGACCTTTATATGGCAGGGCAGGGGGAGGCAATAGGAGTAACAAATGCCTACTGTGTTGATTACATGTCTGAGCCCACCTTCCTAATCTTTGTTTCACATTCTGTGAACAATGCATCCCACGACTCATGTCCTTGATCAAAGCTATTACATGGAACTTTAACTTCCAAGAGTCATACATCTATATGGACACATTTGATCCTTGTACTAAACCTTGTGGTATGAAACTCTTCAACTTGAAGTTGCTACGTTCCATTTGATCTTGCTTGCATAGAGCTTCTTTAGCTTCGATAAAATGAATATGTTCTCTTACATGAACAAAGTGTTCCAAATAAGTTTGTACTGAATACATCCTGTCAAATAAGTTCGAAATAGTTCAATGAAGCTTACTTGTATTACATTATTTTGATAGTATGGTACTACTTGGTTTTCAACGTCCAGTATTGGCGTCCGTGTGACACATCTGCTGCAGTGCACTTTCCTGGTTTCTTCCCTGTTAGTGTGTTGATTTGTCTTTGTGTTTCTGTGCTTAATGCAGAATTTGGTGTGTAACTTCTTACCTCTTGCAGGTGATGCCATTGTCAGGGTACCTTGTGAGCAAGCTTTTAGGGTTGCCTTCACATTTTGCTGCTGGCCTAATATTGGTTGGCTGCTGTCCTGGTGGTGTGTAATATTATTGGCTTGTGAAATCATTTTTTAAAAATCCCTACTTCTCTTTTTTTTTTTTTTACTTGTTTATTGGACATGACTGCAGGTACAGCCAGCAATATAGTTACTTATATTGCCCGGTTAGTGAAGCTGTGAGAGATATTTGCCTTTTATTCTGTTGGAGGATCAGAGTCTATAGTCTCCTAACTTGTTAACTCTTTGCAGTGGCAACGTTGCTCTTTCAGTGGTGATGACAGCAGCAAGCACATTCTCATCCGTGGTTTGTATCTTTATGGCTGTTTCTGTAATATTCATTTGTTTCTCTTTTAGTGTAACTCCTTGCCTCCTCCAGCTTGTGCAATTTATTAGTATTGTTATTTTTTTGTTCTGTGAATGTAACTGTCATGCTTGACTTTCACCTCACCTCACCAAACCCTTTCCACAATGAAAGATATGCTCTGTTCGATCTCTTTAACCTGTGACATTAGCATATTCCAAATATAATTGACATCTATTAAGGACCTTTAAAATCTGAAGGATAGACGTCTATAAGAAGTTCTTGCTCTGTTAATCTTGCTTATAAGATTATATTTGATGATTATTGTACCGGACAAACAGCTTATTGCCATATTTCTTCAATGTCAGTGTATAAACTCATCACAATCATTATCGTTCTTCGATAAAGATTGCATGGAAATGGAACTCTGCAAGTAGGATTTTCTTGCCCACTCACAGAGTCACAGTGTGTCTGTAATTCCCTCCCATTTGCTTTGAAATCATGTCAACACTTCAGAGCTTTATTTATTTATTTATTTTGGTCATAACCAAGAAAGTTTATTTCCAGAACTAACCAAAGAACATGAGAGCGTATTGTTGTTTGTTTATTTAGATGGATTTCCGGTATGAGCAGGCAATAGCTCTCTGCTTTCCTTTGCTTTGGGACAGTATTATGAATAGCGTTTTTAGTAGAGCTTCGCCATATTTAGCAATTGTCACCGGCGGGTTACTTCTAAGTTCTAAGTGCTTGTGTCTGGACTTTTTTAAAAGTATTGCTTTCTTTGAGTAGCAACTTTTGTGATGCAACATGATGCTTTGGTACCATTGAGCTTTCTTCATTTAATGCTGGAATGGTCTGTGCTACTTCTGTTTCCCTTACTCTCTGCTAGCTGCTTGTGTGAGGGTTGTATCAGTTGTCACCTTCTTTGCTGTTTCCTCTCTCGCTTTTTCCAAGCTGCTGAGAAATTGGAATCTTTTGGTTGAGCTTATAATGTGAAGGAAACACTAGTTCCTGTTGAGGAAGCACTGCTAGTTGCTGGGTGTGATTATCTTCAGAGCCTTACGATTAAAATTTCTTTTGCTACTTCTAAACACAAGTCCTCAACGAACAGTTTCCTTCGGCCCTCCACAAGGTGGTTTTCCCTCCTTTCGTTGGTGTTTATTGAGACTTCAATACCAATTGCTTTCCAGGAGCTCCGTGCTTTGCTGAGCTCAGTTCCACAATCTCTGACAATGAACCCCCCACCCCATCCCAAAATTCGAACTTGGTCTTTTCCCCAAAGTTTACCGTGTCAAGCATGAGTGAACTTAGTCTGTTATGGTCTGATACTCGGATAAAGCTAGCTACTAGTTGCCCTGCAATCAAATCCTATGGGAAATATATTGAAGTAAGCTGTAAATCATTGCATCACAGGTCATGACTCCATTCCTTACTGCCAAACTTGCTGGGCAATATATTGCAGTTGACGCAGCTGGGCTTTTTAAGTCGACATTGCAGGTCAGTTCATGGAATTATGGTTCGCATTATTCCGTGTTGCTTAGACTCTTCATTTTAACTCGAGTAGTTGTGCTGACTCTGTGTGATTGACATGGGTTTAGGATGCTTGAAACTACATTTCATACCAAACACATCCAAAAAATTTCAGAAAATTGGCAAAGCCTGATACATTAGTTTGTATGCAAATTCATATGGTATTATCTATAATGCCAAATTGCTAATATCTACCTATTGAGTTTTGATATGGTTCACACATAATCTTATTCCCCCCCCCCCCCCCCCGCCCCCAAAACAAGGGAAGAGTTTGGGGGCCTGCCCAGCAAGGCCTGCCAATGTTTGTAGCTCAGTCGAGTAATAGGGGTAGGGCTATATTATCGCTGCTGCTATGTCGGTAACTACAACTCTCTAACACCTTTTAAGCGTGCAGGTTGTGTTGCTTCCTGTTTTAGTGGGTGCATTTCTAAATCAGTACTTTCAGGGCCTGGTCAGATTGGTTTCACCTCTGATGCCACCCTTGGCTGTGGCCACTGTGGCTATTCTTTGTGGGAATGCTATTGCTCAGAGTTCTTCTGTAATCCTTATGTCTGGCCGGCAAGTTGTGCTGGCTGTTTGTCTGCTTCATGCATCGGGATTTTTCTTTGGTTATGCACTTGCAAGGTTACTTGGAGTTGACGTGTCAGCAGCCAGAACCATCTCAATAGAGGTCGGAATGCAGGTGAGAATTTTAATTTCTTCAGATGCTAGATCAAATGATAATATTGACGAGAACTTTTAAAAGTTGCATTAGTGTTGCTGAGCGGCTCCTCTTAGCTGGGGTTTGTACTGCTTAATGATAAATTATTATTTTCTGTGGGATCTGGCTATAGGTTTTTACTACGATATAGTACATGTTTTCCTTAGATACCTGGCCAAAAAACAGTCACTCTTTCTACTCCAGGCTGCGTGGAGCCATCACCAAAGATTGCAAAACACCCCCTGCAGTCCACATTCCTGTTTTAAAGCAATTGACGTGCTTCCATTCATGTAACTTGGACATAGTGTAATGCCGTGTGGCTGGGGGTACACGAATTTGGGCGCGCTTGATTTCCCAATCTTACTGTTTTTTTATAGGCTCGTTATGTGGACATCAATCGACTCTACTTCTAGTTGGAGCCAAGTGTATGGCATTATCATTTGCTTGGTCAGGTGGTGCATTTGTTTGGACCCGGCAGGCATTAGCGTATTTCATCTGTTGGGACTACAAGAAACATAATTTTGCATGTCGTCTGGGCTAAAAACCTATTTCTTCTTGTCTTCCTGACACCAGAAGAAAGTAAATAATTTATGTTCTTGCAGAACTCGGTTCTTGGAGTTGTGCTCGCAAACAAGCATTTCGGAGATCCATTGACTGCTGTACCTTGTGCTGTCTCTAGCGTTTGCCACTCAATTATCGGCAGTGCGTTGGCGGGAATTTGGAGACGATCCTCACCTAAAGAGATCGCAGATTAAGGCCTTGTTCTTTTCAGTGGGAAATGAGGGGTGTTGAATGGGTGATTGTGGGAAAGGGGGGAAGGAGTGAGTGAGTGTGGTTTTTTTTTTAAGTGTGGGAAAAAGTGGGTGAGTGCGGATGAAAGTTGAATATAGTTGAATGAAGTTGAAGTATTAGTTATTAATATTTTTTTGTTTTATAATGTA
>JACYFF010010365.1:44861000-44898641 GCA_017589665.1 Selenicereus undatus | reverse complement strand
TTTTATTTTTTTATTTCTTTTTTTTATTTTTTATTTTTTATTTTTTCTTATGTTCTACTTTTTAATTTTATTTTTTTATTTTTTTAATTTTATTTATTTATTTTTTATTTCTTATTTATTTATTTTTTATTTTTTATTTTTTATTTTTTACTTTTTGCTTTTTATTTTTTATTTTTCATTTTTTCATTTTTATTTTTTTTTTGTTTATTATTTTTGTATTTTTTTCATTTTAATTTTTTAATTCTAATTTTTAAATTTTTTAAATTTTTTAAATTTTTATTTTCATTTTAATTTGTGTTTTTGTATTTGTATTTTTTATTTTTTATTTTTTTAATTTTTAATTTTTTATTTTTTATTTTTTATTTTTAATTTTGAATTTGTAATTTGTAATTTTTTAATTTTTGAATTTTTGAATTTTTAATTTTGAATTTGTAATTTTTTAATTTTTTTGAAGTTTAAGTTTTTTAATTTTAATTGTATAATTGTTTCTATTATTTTAATTTTAATTTTGATTTTAATTACCTGAAATTTGTGTAATTTTTTAAGTTTTATTTTTTTTGTTTTATATTTTCTTATTTTTTATTGTTTGTATAAATTTTGTTATTTTGTATTTTTTTTGGAATTTTGCGTTGGTTGTTTTTCTTGAATTAACCCACCCAATTTCGTTTTTATCTGTTACATTTTTTTGTGTATATTTTTTGTTTTTCATTGTTTACATTGGTATCATTAACGTAAATATTCACGCACCGTAACGTTCAATTTCACGCAGGCAGTGGAGGATTTTCGCAAAATGTGAATAATTAATTTCCAAAACAAAAATGAAAATTGTGTGCGTAATTTTCAGTCCAACAACCACTTTATCTTAACATGGCGAAAGCAATTTTCTAATTCTAATTTCTAAATTTTTTAAATTTTTATTTTCATTTTAATGCATTTAAATTTTTTTTGTTTTAATTTTCATATTTTTTCGTATAGATTGTTATTTTCTTTTATTTTTGGTACAAATTTTTTTAATTTTTATTTTTTTGGAATTTTTCATTGGTTGTTTCTCAGAAATAAAAAAAATAAAAAAGACAAAAAAATACAAAATACAAAAAAAAATTATAATTTGAATTTTTTTCTAAAAATAAAAATAAATACAAAAAAATTAAAAAAATATAAATTAAAAATTAAAAAATAGAATCAAAAAATAAAAAAAAATTAATGAAAAAGAAAAAAATAACACTGTTCCATAACATTCGAAAAATTAAAAATTAAAAAATTAAAAATTAAAAATTAAAAATTAAAAAATTAAAAAATTAAAAAATTAAAAATTAATATGTAGAATTGCAAAATTAAAACAAAGTTAACAATGAAAAAATTAATGAAAAAGAAAAAAACTAAAACTGTTCCATAACATCCGAAAAATTAAAAATTAAAAAATTAAAAAATTAAAAATTGAAAAAAAATACAAAAAAAATTAAAAATTTAAAAATTTAAAAATTTAAAAATTAAAACTTAAAAAATAGAATTAAAAAATTTTAAAAATAAAAAAATAAAAAATTAATGAAAAAGAAAAAAAATAAAACTGTTTCATAACATCCGAAAAATTAAAAATTAAAAAATTAAATAAATAAAAAACTAGAAATTAACAAATTAAAAAATAAAAATATATACAAAAAAATTTAAAATTAAAAAATTAAAAAATTAAGGAAAAAGAAAAAAAATAAAACTGTTCCATAACATCCGAAAAATTAAAACTGCTCATAATTGCTATCAGATTATTCGCATACACAATCACGTAAAGTATAAAAAATTTTCAAATATAGGAAATGGTTGTTTTATGTAGGTGTGGGAAGAAGTAGGTGAATGTGGGAAGGAGTGGTATTTTTTTTTAAGTATGGAAAAGAGTAGGAAAAGGGGGGGAAAAGTGGGTGGGTGTGGGTTGGGTGCATTTCCCACCCAAAAGAACAGGGCCTAAGTTGTCTCTGCATTGCAGGTTTTAGATATATTCCGCTTTTTTTTTTAAATTTTAATTGTCAATTTTTTTAATCATTTCAACTTGCAATAAGTTACTCGGAAGTCTGTAGTGGAGTTATGTCTGGAAGTACCTGAGCTGAAAAGCTGGCTAGCTAGATTTCAACTTGAAGTTCAATTAGTTGATGCAGGATGCTTACATAGATTTGTGCCAGATTCTTTTATTTATTTGTTCAAAGCTTGTTTAAAATTTGAATTTTACTGCTGTGATTATTCAGGCCTGCGCTGATTAAAAAATATTAATCCTTGTTAGATTTAAGTATTTTACCTTATGAGGGTGACGTTCCTAGGCAAATTTTAGTGACTTCAATAGTATTTAGTCACTCAAAGGTGACAATGGCAAAGTTTATTCGATTGCCCTTTTGGTGCTCTCATCCTTTTCTTTTCTTTTTTTCGGTCTTCTATTGGGTTTTAATGAACTCAAGAAAAGGTTAGCACGAGATAATGAGAGAACACAACAAATACCCTGGGGGGGGGGGGGGAGAGGTGACGAATGTTACATTCTTATCCTATTGGTGTCATCAAGTGCACAAGTGTGAATAGAACAATAGTTGTTATATCACGCGACCATGGAGACAGTATTGATGGGTGGACCCCAAAATCATTGTTGACCGTAATTTCATTTTTATGAGGAGTATCTCTGGAGCTAAAGTATGATCAATGAGGTCTTTTATAGTGTTTTGGTCGCTAGGTTTGGAAATGTTGTATCTAGGGTTTGTACCCTCTTGAGGGCTTTTTTAACCTTTGTATTTGAAAAAATAAATGAATTTGAGAGCTATTGCATTGTGGGTGAGAGGAGTGTTTTGGTGAGAGTTTGGTGTGTGAGTTGATATTTCTCTTTAGTTTAATCTCTTGGGTTAAGATCGTTTGTTGTCTCCATTTCAATTAGTGAATTTACTTTGCTTTTTGCTGCCCATGTTTTTTCTCATTTTGGGTTTTCTACATTAAAATCTTTTCTCCTCTTTTGTGTTTTGATTTTGTTTTATTTTTTCGAAATGTTTGTCATCCTATTTTTGCTTTTGCTAAATTAATTGTCTAAATACTAACTATAACAAGTGGTATCTAATCAATGTTTGCTTTACCAGTGGTATCAGAGCTTTAGTTATAAGATGACTACTATCACGAAATTCAATATCGCAAAATTTAATAGCAAGATCAATCCTAGTTTGTGGAGTGTGAAGATGAGAGTTGTTCTCACCCAAAAGGGATTAAAGAGGAGACTAGGATCTACGCCCACTTTATGACCAATGAGGAGTGGGAAGCAATTGATGAAAAGTCTCTTGCGGCTATTCAACTTTGTCTTACAAATTAGGTTCTTCATGAGGTCGTTCATTGTACTGCGGATTTTTAGCTAAAGTTAGAACATCTTTACATGACTAAAAATCTTGTTAACAAAAATCCATCTCAATGAGAGTTTGTATACAATCCGCATGGCTAAAGGTGCTCCTATTCAAGCTCTCCTTGATGAATTCAATTCTATTTTTCTAGATCTGGAGAATTTTGAACTTGAGATTGCCAATTGAAATAAAGTCATATTGTTGGTTGTTTCCTACCTCTTTCATATAAGCACTTCAAAGGAATCTTACTATATAGTAGTACTAAAAATCTAAGTTATGAGGATCCCATGTCTACCTTGTTGTCCAAAGAAAAATTAGACTTTGAAATGCATTCTGATGAGAAAGTCAAAGGCTTGCTTGCTTTGTGCTTTTGGGAAAAAAGAATTTTAAGTCTAAGTTTGAGTAAACCTGTTATTATTTTCACAAACCCGGGCATAAAAACTCCAAGTGTTGTGAATGAAAATTTAAGAAAGAGAGAGGAAAAACATCAGAGTTCTAGTGAAGTCACCTTTGCTGAAATAGAGTGAGAAGGTGATCTTCTGGTTACTACTTCTCATGAAAAGAGGAGTGCTTCCTAATAAGTATGAGATTCTGGATGTACCTATCATATATGTCCTCACACGGATTTGTTTTCTACATATAATCTTGTCGATTCTGGCGTTGCCAATATGGGTAACGATGTCCAATGCAAGGTTGTTGGAATTGGCACTGTTTAGATTAAGACTCATGATGGTGGTGTCAAGGCCTTAACTAAAGTTTGATATGTTCCTGATTTGAATTGCAATATGATTTCTTTGGGTATTCTTGAAGCCTTGAGTACTTAGTTAAAAGTGGAGTTCTAAGGGTGTCAAAAGGAGCTCGAGTCTTGTTGAAGTGCTTGCAACGTGAATGCCTCTATGTTTTAACTGGTTCTGCTACAACGGGGTGTTCAAAGTCTACAACTATTTCGATTGCCCCACTAATGGTGACTTCGTTCATCTGTTGCATGTGAGGCTAGATTACGTAAGGAAGAAATGTTTAGTCAAGTCTATTCCTTTAGTTGAATCTTTGTACTTGGAGTTAGTGGGTGATCTTAGTTTTTGATTGCCCTCAGGTGCTATGTATTTCGGGGCTCTACCCTTTAGGATTTACAGGCAATAGCAAGTGTTGTGATGGATTTTTGTCTAAGGTGGAGATTGTTGGGTGTGCCAAAAATTCCTTGCTAACCCCAATTTTCTTTTTATGAGGATTACGCTTGGAGCCCAAAGCAAGATCAAAGGTCGAGATCTTGTTAGGGTTTTGGGGGGCTAGATTTAGGACGATTGTATTTATGGTTTTTTCCCTATTTATTGAGGGCTTTTCTTTACCTTTTGTTTGTAAAAAATAAAAAAATCATAAAATTTGAGAGTTATTCCATTGTGGGTGAGAGTAGGGATGGGTGTGAGGCGGGTAGGGTTATACCCGTGCCCATACTCATTTTCAAAAGTCATCCCCATACTCACATTCATATCGATTGGGTTTTCAAAATCTATTTCCATGCCCATACCCATCGGGTATTTCAATTATTTCGGATTTTATTCAGATATATACAAATATTAAAATACAATACCCATAAGGTACGATAATTTCTTTTATCTAAAGAAATTAGTAAAACTAAATTCAAATAGGTTGAATGTTATAAAGAAATATAATACCTACTGGATTAAGTGCAAGAGCTCATACTTAACTCATGAATAGAAACTATATTATGGAAATGACTAGAGTGATGGACATAAAAAAATGAGTTAGGATTTTAGGTTTGTGACTTGTGAGTTGTGAGTCACTGAATCATGTGACCTCATATATTAGCATAGTAAATAAGCGACACAAACAGATGGATTGTATGGTTGGGGTTGCGTTCGAGTATTGGGCCTTTTTTTAACGAATTACTAACGTTCAAAGCTCAAAACTGTATTCAACAATTTGTTTTACCCCCAAAAAAATTCGAGAACAGAGCAGGTATGGGTATGAGGTGGGTGATGCCTATATCCGAACCTGTCCCCATACCCATACCCGTTTTCAGCGTACCCTCCCCACAGCCATGTTTTCTAATTTTTCGTACCTACACCCACTATAACTGGGGCGGGCTCAGATATAACTCTGATCCCTAGGTGAGAGGAAAGTTTTGGTGAGAGTTTGTGTGTGAGTTGCTATCTCTTTTTAGTTGATCTTTGGGTTTGAGATCGTTCATTGTACTCTTTCTCAATTAGTGGATTTGTTTCGGTCGCAGCTGCTTGTTTTTTTTTTATTTTTGGTTTGCAATATGGGTTTTCTACGTTAAAATATTGTCTCCTATTTTGTGTTTGATGTTGTTTTATTTCTCTTGATTTGTTTTCCGTCTTATATTTCGCTTCTACTAAATTAATTACTCGAGTACGAACCCTAAAGGCTTTCTCTAGGTTTATAAGCACCATGTGGAGATCTTTTTTTTTTCTTATCCTCATACAATTCCATGAGGCTTCTAAAGGGGTGAATTGCTTCTATGGTTGATCTTTTTGGTATAAAACTAAATTGGTTCTCCAAGATTGAAATATCCTTCTTTAGCCTTCTCTTGATCACCTTTTTCTATAACCATTCAAGAGCGTATAAAAGTACTTTTGCCATCTTTCCTTTACTTTTGTTTGTCTACTAGGATCTTACCGTCTCCATCTTTGATACCTTACATTACCCAAATCACTTTTTCTCCTTTCCCTAACCCTTGCTAACTTTTTTTTTTTTTACAATGGTAAGCCGGCTCAACCCACTGGGCCCCTCCTACAGGGGCACCCAGCGGGCCTTGAACGGACCAAGGGTAAGGGGATGTCAAAGCCAAGACCAAGGCCCAGGACCACCATCCGTCCACACACAACTCGCAAGGCACAAATCCAAAGTTGTGCCCCCCCCCCGACTCGAACCCGGGTGGGAGGGGTGGAAAGTGGTGTGTGTGGCCAACCTGCCACACACAACTTCGACAACCCTTGCTAACTTAAAGATACTTCTCACCTTCCTTTGTCTCAAGATTCTGATATAACATTTTGTAGGTGATGTTCTTAACCACAACAATGGCTTTCTTTACTACCTTTTTTGTTAACTTGTACCTAACTTTATTAACCAATTTTTCTTCGCCGGTTCTACCATTGATTAAAGGTGCTTATGCTTCTTGTTTCTCGTCCACTTTCTCTTTTACCTCCTTTTCCATGATCAAGCTCCTTATAATCTGCTTCGACCTCCTCTGGTTTTTCCTAAGATTTTCTTAGTTGACCCTTTAATGTACTTTGTCATTCTTCCCACATCATGTCAGCATCCTTTACGCGCTTCCAGCTCCCTTTCTAGTATAATCTTCACCAATAACTTTGTCGTGTTTACCTTAGTGAGATTCCATCATCAAACTCTAGGAACCTCTAACGCTTTTCTTCTTTCTCTTTTAACCTTTGGTCTCGACATCATCACCAATAACTTATGTTGTGCCCCCAACTATTCACTTGGTATCACTTTACAATCTTTACAGATCCCTTCACTTATGCTGACTCTGTTCTTAGATTTTGTATTTATTCTTCGAGCTCAAGGATGATCCTATCTCTTCTCATTTCATAAGCTTATTCAAGTGGAATTTCACTTGAGTGGGATGGGTCATTGTTATAAACCATATATACTGTGAAAGAAGATTTGGAGTAAAGCATAGGGTTCCACGAGTTGTATGAGGTACCATGAGTGGATCATGGTAAGCAATACCTACAATGTCTTTGAGGCTAGACTACCACAATCTATGGTTGAGCCCATGGGAGGGCCATGGACGGCTCTCATTTTAGGCAAGTTTTGTAATTTTGAGAAAGCATTTTTTTTTTATGAAGCCAATGGTTATGTGTTTAAGGTTAGATGTATCAAGGCTCTTTTTAGAATTTTTTTTTTGGGACTAAAAGGAGAAAAATAAATAAAAAAACTTAAATAAATAATACTCAAAGAAATTATAGCAAATCAAATATAAAGCGAGGACCCTTGTGATATGATGAAAAATATAAAATCCTTTGACCAAATAAAGACATAATTCTTTGAATTCAATAATGTTGATGTGAAATTTAAGTGAGATGACCAAAAAGACAACCACAAGAGAGATTCAACAATCGTGCAAATGAACTAATAACTTTGATAATCAACCCACCTATGTCTACTCTAAACCAAGTGTATACTAGAAATCTGAAGGGAGGCCTCAAATCACTACTCTTTAATAAGAGATAAAGATAAAATATTTTTGTGTATAGAAAACATGTATAAGAGGTCTTTCATTTCAAAATCCGGATCTAAAACTTTCTACAAGCTTTTATCTCTAGAAGTTGGCATCCCACTCTCTAAGACATTAAGCTAGCCAATGGGATTACAATGATTTCTAACCAGTAAGGTTAGAGCACTCCCTCTACCTATGGAAATACTTACAACTTCAGGTAGCAAATTAAAAGGAAAAGCGGGCCATAACCTGGAAATAGTGAGTTGAAATTTGTTTCTATATTTGTAATGTTGGAGGCTTCCTTACCCACTCTATGTGGAGGAACATACTAAATTGCTTAGGGTGCATACATTTGGGATTCTAGTAACCTCTCTACCCCTAAAGATCAGCCTCTGATTTCTTCATTTTGCTGCCATAAAAATCCATTATCAAAGTGTAGCAATTTCAAACATGCATTAACCACTAGTCGACTTTTGCTTAATAATTTGACGTAGTGTGTTAGAATGTGTCCTAACTTTTGAAAAAACAGACACTTGAACCTTTCGATTCTTTTAAAATTTTTCAAAATCAGATCTCATTTGCCAGCCCAAAACTAGGATAGACATTGATGCAAATTTTTGGATAATAAGCTAAATTTGGAAAGGAAGAAGGGTAATTAAGAAAATTACCTAAACCTCTTATTTAGAGGTAATAAGTGCCTTGCCACCTATCTCCACTTACTTGTGCCCTTTTAAAACCCCAAATTAGTAAAGCCCTTGGAGGGTCTACCCCTAAAGCCTCATTTCTTTGAGTCACCGAAGGGAATTACTTAAACCACGCTCTTGATATGATGATATTATTAAGCACATTGATTTTATGACTTATTCTACATCATTTGCCCTCTTTTTCCACAACTAGACACTTGTATCTATAGAGATTTGATGATGGAAGAGCATTAGAGACATCAACGGACCGTTGGAGTTGAGCTTGGTAGTTTTGGGTTTTGATCCTCCAAAACGCAGTGTTTGATCCAGGCTAAATCTCACAACTTCACAATGTTCGTATTTACTTTAACCTATAATTTCAATAATGCCTACACTTTTAAGCTCATAGATGTCATCTTATGCATAGGACTACTACTGCTCAATTGTGTCAAAATTTAATTTAGTCTTCCAACTTGGTAATAGTTCATAAATTAGTTAACCTATAATTTCACTAATTCTTTTAAGCTCGTAGATGTCTTCTTATGCACAAGACTAGTAGTATCAAGAGTTAAGGTATACCTATATCTAAAGGGATCTAAGTCCTAATAAATTTGATTTGACATTATGAGAAAAAATAATCCAAAGTCGATTTCAATGTTTTGACTAGAAAGGTTATCTGACTTGATTATGATGAAAACTAGGCACAAAGTTAGGTGGGTTTCAATAGATATTTTCGATTTTGTTCAATAATTTGATACTTTTAACTTATTTAATTAGCTGGGTAGGTTGAGTTTGAAATTATTGACACGAAAAAAATACATGCTTAACTTATTTTGTTAAATAGGTTAAATAAGTCACCTCATTTATCAATTTATTCCTTTATTTAAGAATTGGGAATTTCAAAATCAAAATAAGAGTAAGAAAATTTAATTTTTAAAAGTTAGAGGTGTTCTATGTAGTGGCTAATTGATGTGACCATTAAAATTTGTACTTAATGTGTTTAATTCTATATTGATTTATGTTGTATACTTCTCTAAGAATCTTATATGAATAATAAGTGTTTAACGATTTTGAAAACTATAATTTGTCTGCATAGCTCATTAAACTCAATAAATTAAAATATTAAAATATTAATTATGTAAGAAACAAAATAAGGCATTGTAACTCAAAAATGAAAAATAAAATATCATTTAATGAGCAATCTCTAAAGTGTCACTCCATCAAATTCCTTAATTTAAATGTAATTTACAAATATAGATTTAAGTTATAAAGATAAAGCAAATAAGTTTTCAATTAAACTGAAGGCGACAAGATGAAGAAGGTGGCAAATTATGAGCACAGAAAAATTTATTTTCAAATGGAAAAAGTAGCATGACGTACATTGCGACAAATTTATAACTGAAGTATTAGGACATTCGGAGAAAGTATGTGAAATCATTCAACAAGATATATGATCATATAGATTTATAAATATAGAATAGATACAAGATTTTAGCATGTTAAGCAGATAAATCCAAAAGAACATGTCATATAAGTACTTATAAATAGATAACTATAGAAGCTAAGCAGGTAAGTGGTGACCATGTAATCCAAAATATTTTTGTCAATTTAACTGAGAAGGTAGGTCAATCTCAATCAAACGACTTTAATGCTAAAAGTTTTAGTCATGACTTTTCAATCCATTCAAATCGAGAAAATTTTACCTATTCAAGCTCGATAAAAAGATATATTTAACTAACATGACATCTCTATTAGTTGAAAGTTGACTAGAAGAGAGCACATTATCATTCTACGAAGTTTCTAACATAATTGAATTTTTTTTCAATTACTATAGTTAAATTTTATTTTAGTCGTTGATTTCGGCCCAAGAAATCTCAACCACTCATAAAGTTAAGCTAACCTATTGTGGGAAGTGAAAGGCAACCAATAGCTATATTCTAATTCTACCTACCTCTTCCCTCATCTTTGGCCTCCTCCTTCGAAATCTTGAGTCTCTTCTCTTTGCTCTTTAGCTTTTTGTGGTCGATTGCACTCAATTTGTTGACACCAATTCTCACTACCGGAAGCAGCGAATTTATGATTTGAACATAAAATAAAGTTGGGGCAATGCAACAGCACTCCCCAAACAAAAATAAATAAATAAAATGTATGTTTGTGACTGGTTTATTTTTGGATTTTAAATCAAAGATTTCCATTTAGATCAAAAATAGTTATGCGTATGGTCATGACGATCAACCATATGACTCAACATGATCGATCAAATTTCTTGATTAAAAAAAAATATATAATTGGATGTCAGGTGGGTCATGATTTATTTGGTCAATGAACTATTGTACAATATTTGATAAACAACCCCCTGTTACTACGATGAAGGGTTGGTAGAGAGAGAGGGGGGGGGGGGGGGGGGCGGCTAAGAAGAAAGTTCGGCTCATTAAAACTAGGGTCTTTAGGTGAGAATATGATTTCTGAAATCGTTGAAATTAGTAAAATGAGGTATCTCAAATCATATCAACAATGGGCAAGAGCAAGAATCTCATTGGCTTTCTGGAAAATTTTGCTGATTGAGTACTCTATTTTAACTTTAACTAAAGTCTCACTTGACTCTAAGCTTTGACCCTAAAGATTTCGAAATGAATCCAAAATGGCTAGAACCTAAATTAACTTCATATTGATTTAAGAACCATCAATTTGGTAAATGGAAATTAATAGAAACTCAAAAGGATAATGTTATAGCATTCCTTCTCTTGATCCATGCCATTCTAGGTGTATTGCTACTAAGCCAAGTATTTATAGATAAATACGTGTCTATTCATTAGAAGATTATGTCTTTTCATAAAAAGACACTTCCTAAAGAGTAACCATGCTCTTTTAATTACTAGTTTAAATAAATATAACTCTTCATCAACCATGTCTTTAAAATTAATTATTCAAACACTCCTTTTCATAATTTAATCAAATTTCCATTTTTTTATGGAAGTTATCTCCAACAATCTTCCACCATTTCCATAATCAATGGGGTTAAGAATTCCTAGAGGTCCAGTGCATAAATCAATGTGTCTAAACATTGAATCCCCACTTTAGTGACTTACCCATCAAATGTTCAAGATGACATGGTAGACTAAGCTTTGAACCAGTTCATCCTTTGTGACCACTTGCAATTAATTCATGTGATAGACTTCTATCCCAGAATCACATAGTAAGCCTCGTACATTTAAAACGGCTATGTGTCTATATCTAATTAATAAGTGCTCTAGAGTCCAGCCCAACCTTGAGAAAAGCGGCCAAACTTCACACTTACTAAGTGAATCTCATCAATACCCCTATACAAAGCATTAAAGCAAGCAATTTAATATAAGAAACAAGTCAAACCATTGACAAAGTATACAACCAACATCATCAAACACTTATTTCGACACCCCTATTCAAATTATCTCCATTCAGATTCATTAAGAGCATGTACTTACACGCCATTTGAATAAATGGGCACTCCATGCTTGGATGGTAATATACAGTGAGTTCTTACAAACCACGCAAATGGTGTACTTTGACTCATTGAATTTAAAACCCGATGGTTCCCATCAAGCATTAAGTTAAGGTTCCACCATGGATGATTTAAAGTGGGCTTTAAACCATCCATATCAAGGTCATAAAATTTAATTACATGACCTCATCACGATCATGATCGAATAGGTTCACACATAGCTATGTATACTAGCCCAAGGCATATCTCATTTTACATTGCCTTTTTAAGTCTTAATTATGGGCCCATGAGACTTACAAAGTCAATTAAAACCAAAACCAAAGTCTAACTATTAAAACATGGACTTTCCAACCTCTCCTAACAAATTTCATGAATATTTTTATTTAACTCCAATTTAAAATTATAGTTATAATTTCGAACAATAGGCATAGATTAAGCATTTTTGCCATCATATTAGCCACCCCCTTTATTAACCTTATAAGAGTAAATTCTCATGATTGTCATATGGATTTTTCAAGTCCGATAAAAGAAATACATACGCGAGCACATATACTTTAGTAAATTAGGTTCACATAGCAACAAGGAAAATATCACAATTATTTCTATCCATTGAAAACCTTTTTCATTCTCTATTCACATTTTGTTACCAATTTATGAAACTCAAATTTCATAAATCATAGAGACCATGTGAATAATGGTAGGTCGACATCCAGATGTCGAACTAAATATATGGACATTTATTTTCTTATACAAGAATATATGAAAATAAAATCTCAAGGATTTCATCCTTAATCAAATTAAATTAGGGTTTCAATTAACCAACTCCATTTTGATTAACACATGGCCATTTTGATCAATCCATGACCATTTTGGTTAAACTAAATGACATCAAAATTTCAAGGTTAATCAATGCCATTATCATGCCAACTCAATTCTTTAGGTCATCCTTCGATACAACTATCAACTAAACATCAAATAAGACTAGTTAATCATAATTACTCAACAAAGTTAAAAAAAAATAATTATAAAAGCATGTTACCTAGTGCAGTTAATTATTGCACCTACTCTTGGCCATTTAATGACAATTTACAATAATTAGGCCAAGAATATACCAAACAAAATGATGCGTGAGCTTAAGGAAAACTCAAGCAAGGGAAACTTTTGCAATCTGGCTAAGCTTGATTCAAATAGCATTTCGACTGAAATAAAGGATATGCAAGGGGCCAAGGCAAGCCACCACCCAAGCTAGAAGAAAGGAATCCATCCTCTAAACTCTAAAGGCTTTGCCACCAAGTTCAGATTAATGGAATACACTGAAACAAGAAATCAAATAGATTCTTTAGAGGAGATTTAAGGGATTGTGTTTGGAAACACGAAGCAAAGCTTTTTTCATTCACAAAATCTGGTTACAATAAGTAGCCAAGCAAGCTCATATACATGTCCCCTAAGCAACCAAGCAAGTAGCCAGGTTCCTCAATGATTAGGAAACCTTAGACAGGCTTAGCTAAACTGAAATACAAAACAGGCTTAACTTAAGCTAATTACAAAGTGTAAGTCTAGTAAACACAAGTTGTTAAGGCTAAAACTCAAGCTTGAACGTGCTTAATTAAATCTTAAGTAAGAAAATTGCACATGGGAGAGAGAGAAAATGGCTGTTGAAGTGACTCCCTTTTCGGCTGGCCAATTCGGGTGCAAGTAGATGTCAATCTCTTCTCCAATTGGTCAACTTGCCTTCCAAAGCTGCAAAACAAGCTATGAAGATTTTTTTGAACTCCCAAGGTGCCAAGAGAGTAATTATTTAGGTCACAAAACCCTCTCCATTACGAAAGATCATAGCAAAGACAAAATAGCTTGTTTAGACTTAATTAACCCGGATTAGCATTGAAAATGATCAAGTTGATTCCCTAACTTAACTGAGACCTGATTTAATTGCATGGATGGGTTCCTTAGGATGTTAATGAGCATTCCAAATAGAAAAATCATCTCTGAATCAAATTTAGGTGAGAGAACCAACCAGAAACTCCAATCGGGTCAAAAAAGAGCCTAAACTGCAATGGTTGGCAAAATGCAGTTGAAACACAATGAGGAACTGGTCATGATTGTGATTTCTCTTCATAGGTTGATACCTTAGGATGTTGGCTACCATCCAAAGCAAAAATACTAGCCTTAAATTAAGTTTTAGATGGTGATCCCAACTAATCTTTCAATATAGGCAGAATGAGACTACCACAACATACCTTCACTGTGTGGACCAATGTAGCAAAATTCCTAATACTTAGTCCAAAATTGACTTCCTCAGCAAAATTAGACATCTTAGGGAGTCCAACAATGTACGACTTGCCATAGGACGTCTTAGAAACTCCAACGATCATGTCATCTAAAACCACGCTTAATTCTGGATTTGAACAGGAGAACAAGGAGTGAATCTGGTGTATCAGTGCTTGCTTACCTTAACCTTCCTTGGCTTGATCAGTAACTTGATTTGGACTTAAGAAACTCTCTTGGATGCCTTCCTCTACATCAACCTCCCATTCTTTAGGAGGATTTTACCTCAAATTCGAAGTGTCTTCAAAACAGTCCTCTGCATAAAGACTTAGGTCTCTAATGCTAAAAGTGGCTGAAATAGCCATATCCCCTGGGAGTTATAGCTTATATGCATTGTCTCCCTCTTTCTCAAAGATCTTAAATGGCTAACCCCCCCTTGCTGTAATTTTGTTCCTCCTTCTAGATGGAAACCTCTCCTTTATGAGATGTAGCCACACTAGATTTGTCGGGCTAAACTTCATTTGCCTTCTATGCTTGTTTGCTCTTACCTTGTAAGTTGCATTAGCTTTCTCAATATGATTCCCCTGTTCACACAACTTCTTCATCTCTTTAGCTCTCAGTGAGCATCGTAGCTAACTCTTGACTCGCTTGGTAGGGACAATAAGTCAATGGGGGTAAGAGGGTTTACCCCGTACACACAATCAAATGGAGAGTGCCTGGTAGCATAGGGTAGAGCTCTATTTTAGGAAAACTAAGTATGGGGTAGCTTCAAATCCCAGCCTTTCAAACTCAAGCCCACCAAACTTTGAAGCAAAGTAAGTAAGAGTCTGATTGGCTACCTCAATTTGGCCGCCAATTTGGAGATGATAGGTTGTACTAAACAACAGTTTAGTGCCTAATAGCTTTCACAAAATCCTTTAGAAATGGGAGGAAAACTTAGATTTTCAATTAGAAACAATGGTTTTAGGCACACCATGGAGCCTAATGATCTCTTTGAAGTAGATATCGACAATGTAGCATGCATCATCAGTCTTGTGGCATGGAACAAAGTGAGTCATCTTGGAAAATCTATCCATAACCACCATAATTGCATCCTTCCCTCTCTGAGTCCTAGGAAGAGCCACAATAAAATCCATACTTACATCTTCCGAAGACCTCAATGGTATAAGCAGTGGGCTCTATAAGCCTTGGTGGAATTGACTTTTGGCTTGGTGGCAGATGGAGCAAGCTGAAATGATCTTGTGAATATACCCTCCCTTCTTAGGCTAGTAGAAATGCTCTTTCAGGATATCAATAGCCTTGTTTAGGCCAAAATGGCTAGCTAAAACACCAACATGAGCCTATCGAACCAGTAGCTCTCTCAAAGAGTACTTAGTAATGCAAAGCTTATTGTTTCTGAATAGGCAACCCTCTTGAATGGTGTATGGGCTATCTTTTGGAACTGCCTTCATCAAGAGCTGGGAATCTGGATCCTCCTTGTAAATCTCTTGGATTAAATGAAATCCAAGCACCTTAGCTTCTAAAATAAAAAGCAAAGTATATCTTCTGGAAGGGCATCCGCAACTACATTCCCTTTTCCACTCTGATGCCTACAAGTAAAGTTAAATTATTATATCCACCCATTTATCATGTTTAGGATTCAACTTGTACTAACCATTGATGTATTTGAGTGCTTGATGATTTGAATGCACTCAAAAGGTCTAAGCTTGAGGTAATGACCCCAATGAGTCAAAGCCCTCACAATAACATAGAATTCTTTGTCATAAGTGTTGTAGTTGCATCTAGAATCATTGAGTTTCTCACTGAAGTAGGCAATGGGCCTCTTGGATTGGATTAGGACGACTTCTATTCCAACCCCACTTGCATCACACTCAAACTCAAAGTTTGGAAGGGCCAAGACTAGTGCTTGGCATAGCTTCTGTTTGATATCTTCAAATGCTTTCTAGGCAGCCCTAGACCACTTCAAAACTCCTTTCCTCATGCACTCAGTAATGGGGTTCATGATTGAGCTAAAATCTCTAATAAACCTCCTGTAAAAAGACGCTAAAACATGAAAGCTTCTCACCTTCATGACTGTCTTAGGTTGAGGCCAGGTTTGGATTGCTTCAACCTTGCTTTGATTAACCTGAATACCTTTGGCTGAAACCACATAACCAAGGAAAGTGAGTTGTGGAGTGAAGAACTAATACTTCTCTATCTTGGCATAAAGCTTTTGCCCTCTTAGAACCTCAAATACTTGTCTCAAATTCTCATTGTGGTCCCTCTCATTCCAACTATAAATCATCACATCATCAAAGTATACCATAAAAAGGAACCAATGAAGGGTTTAAGGACCTCATTCATTAATTTCATGCAACAATTAGGGGCATTAGACAAACTAAATGGCATGACAAGCCACTCATACAAGCCTTACTTTGTTTAAAAGGTTATTTTTCACTCATCTCCATCCCTCATCCTAAGTTGATGCATCCACTTCTCAAACCAATCTTGGAAAACACCTTAGAAGCATGAAACTCATCTAGCGTATTATCAAGTCTAGGATGGGGTACCTATACTTGATTGTAATGTTGTTAATAATACAACTATCCACACACATTATCATGGATCCATCCTTCTTTGGAATAAGTAAAGTTGGGACAGAACATGGACTCATGCTTTCTCTAATGTATCCCCTGTCAATAAGTTCTTGAACTTGCCTTTGGAGCTCCTTAGTTTCAGTGAGATTACATCTATAAGCTTATTTGTTTGGTAAGGCAGCTCCAGGCAGTACGTCAATATGATGCTCAATAGCTCTAAGTGGAGGTAATACCGGGGGTAAATCAGCAAGAAAGACATCCTCAAACTCTTGGATAAGAGGTTGAGCTAAAGGATGCAAGGGTGTCTCTTCCTTTTCCTTTTTCAACACAAGCAAGGCATAAATAGTTTCACCATTGCTTATAGAGCTCTTAACCCATGTTTCACTCAAAAATAAGGCTTTTTCACTCGTGCTTCCCTCCTCATTTATCCTAATATGAAGCTGAACTTGACTAGGGGGCAAAGGGGCCAAAGTGTAACTACGACCTTTAACTTTCGAGGAATAGGTATTGGTCTTTCCATGATGAATAGCAATTTTATCAAACTGTCAAGGCCTACCAAGTAACATATGACATGCATTCACAAGTAAAACATCACAAAGCACTTCATCCTTCAAGTTAATTATGGAGTAAGCAATCAAAGTTTGTGGAGTCACATGGACTTCATTTCCTTTCTTAAGCCGCTAAAATGAATAGGGTCATAGGTGTTGGACAGTAAGTAAGTCTAAGTTTATTAATCGAATAGACAGAGAACATATTGGTGCAACTACCTACATCACTGATCAAACTATATACCTTACCTTGGATAGTACACCGAGAGTGAAAAATATGCTCTCTTTGGTTTTCCTCGTAGGATCCCTCCATGGTATGCAATAATCTTCTGAGCACAAGCATCTCCCCTACATCAAGAGCTAGGACAGTAGCTTGTTTCTCTCTGGTCGATCCCCTCAATCTCTCTTATGGAGTACCCTTCTATTGGGACAATCAGCTTGAAAGTTACTATACCCCTAACATTTAAAGCATCTCTTATCATCAAGCTTCTTAGGGAACTCTTTAACAATCCCCTTACCTTTGTCTTTCCTCTTATCTTCTTTTGAGGCAGTCTTGGGTTTAGGATGAGCAAAGGGCTTGGTTTGTGTGCTTGGCTATGAGTAAGAACCAGACAATGATCTCTTGCTCTTGGAGTGCTTTTCAACCTTTATGGCCAGTTTACACAGGTCCTCAAAATTCCAATAAGGTTGCAGCTCAACATTCTCAGCAATGTTAGGATGAAGGCCTCTTATAAACCTAGCCATTGTGTTTTTGGTTTCCTCCTCTAAGCCACTCCTAATTTTGAGTTACTCAAACTCTCTTATGTATTCTTCAACATTCATGCATTCCTGGATCAAGGAGGTGACCTTCAGATAAAGATTATGCTTGTAATTGTCAGGGAGAAACCTCTTATGCATCAGTTTCTTCAATTTGGACCCAGTTGTTATCCAGGACTTGCCTTTCTTATTTCTTTGCCTTTTGGTGTTTTCATACCAAAGGGAATTTTTCAGTTTCAAAATGGCAATCTTGAAGGCCTTCTCTTGAGAGTATTCCTTGATTTCAAATAATCTCTCTAAGGATTAAACCATTCAAGGTAGAGTTTCAGATTCAAGTTACCTTCAAACTCAGGAGGGTCAAATTTCATGTCCCTCAAATCATTAGTAGGTTGTCTGGCAGGTCTCCTTCTTCTCCTTAAGGGTCATCATCTTAGGAAGATGATGACTAAGTGGAAAAGGAATTACCCCTTTGACAACTACGATCTCTTCTTCTTCCTCCTTCGGGGTCAGGTCTTAAACTAACTGAAACTTCTTCTAATTTAGAGGAAATGGTAGCAACTTCTGTGGATAATGTCTGGAAGTTTTGCTGAAGTTGGTGTATGGCATTTCTCTTGTCCAACTCACGGGCTTGTTCAAGAGTATGTCCTCTAGGGACCTTAGGTTGGGGTGTATTACTTTCTTACTCCACGAACATGGATGAAAAATCAGTGGAGGTTGTTGAAGCCGTTTTGGATTCTTTTCTAGTTGGATTTGTGTTTGGGCTGTTTATGGTTCTTTGTACCTTCAAGAAACGTGGTTTAGGATTAGGGGAAGATTGCAAACCAATAAAATTGTAAGTAAACGCTCACTAGATTTGTGCTCTGATACCACTTTGATGCGTGAACCCAAGGAAAACTCAAGCAAGGAAAACTTTTGCAATCTAGTTGGGCTTGATTCAAATAGCAATGGCATTTAGACTGAAATAGAGGATATGCAAGGGGTAAAGGCAAGCCACCGCCCAAGCTAGAAGAAAGGAATCAATCCTCTAAACTATAAAGGCTTCACCATCAAGTTTAGATCAAAGGAATTGTAACACCCCCAACCCCTAGGGCTAGGAGTATTAACGGTTTCTTACTTCCTACTTAACTCCTAGGGCAAAATGGATAGAGTTTCGCTAAAAATTGACCATTTTTCTGGCTAAAAGCCTTACAATAAATTCCTGCATTGAACAGAAGCATATAAAACTGCAAAATAAGCTCAACGGCTACACGCCGAAGTCCACAGCTTACACCAAAACTATAAAGTTCAATAGTAAAGAAGGAAATAAAAGATACAACTCGATGAATCACACATTCAGAGTACTGGGGTTTACATCCCAACCTGTAGCTAAAAAGAAATATGCCTAATAAGATGGTTGACTCACATGGCCATGCAGAGCAACTTCTAACCAATATGCATTACATGAACTAAAGTGCTTTATCAGGTACAATTACAATTCTAAGATACATCATTTTACATCGTTAAACATTTAAAGCCACTTCTATATGTACACATATATGACACCTTTTCAAGCAAGGGTAGAGTCCAATTCGACATAAGTGAATCGATTTCTACCTCTCACAATGAACACCTGGGAAAAAGGGGAAATAGTAATGAGAAGAACAACCACACACTCAGTGAGTATTCCCCGACTCCTTAAAAACCAAAACAGTTGTAGGCAATAATACCAATAATAGTCACATATCACGCATTTATACATTACTATCATATTAGGCAATCGTAGTCCCTAAAGAAGAATCATCACCTATAAACTTCATACTAGCCACTCAGGCTCATTTCTAAGCCCTCGATAACCAAACTTTCTCAATAAACAAGCATTTAGGCACATAAGCAAGTAAGCAACGAGGACAAAGTAAAATGCTTTCAAATACGCATTTGAAAACACAGTGACTCATGTTATGTTCAAAGAGTAGTTTACAAATCACATTAGCTTCTTCAAGCCTCATATACTCTTTAAAATTTCCTGAAATACCCACATTGGTAATAATTCAAAACATTTTCTCATTTATCAGGAAAATATCTTCTCTTTTTAGGTATAAGATCTCATAACGTGCTAATTAGGGGAGATCATCACTCGCCCTATGTGAGGTCGTCACTCATACATCAACTATCCCCGGGGTATAACATATTTTGGACCATTACTCTCGTCAGAGTCTTCTAGGGTTCCTACTTCTGGGTCTATCTCCCTAGGCATTAGGGTTCCCGCAAACCGGGTCTACTCCCTGATCATTTGTCCACTCAAGCACTAATCTTAGCCATTAAAATCATATAAACCCTTATAGGTTATCAAAAGAAGTCAATATCACACAGTAAGTTTCACCTTCAAGTGAATCACAAATCATTTCTCTTTAATAGTTGCTTACTTTGTTAAAATCATGCTTGTCTAGTAAAATAAACCATAACCCTACTAATGGTCTATAGTTCTTTTCATTTCCAACATAAAAAGCTTCTTAAAATCATAAAGAGTTTACTAATTCGCAATTTGAAACTCAAAGTAAGTGGCTAGTATATAATTCAACCAAGTTTCATAATTAATATCTTCATTTGCCCTTTTTCAATTCGTTTAAATCCTTTTAAACACAAAGAAGGAGGTATAAACAAACTGAAGTCTTAAAACATTTTCAAGCTCATTACTTGATGGCTTTTTAACTTCCTAAACCTATCAACTATTCAGTTAGGTCATTCCCTGAGTAATTCGACAATTTAGGATTATTTTAGGCTACAAACATCTCAACAAACTAATAGGCAATTGATAATTAAAAGCAATCGCAATTATGAAAACAAGCTTTTTAATGACCCTTCTTGAAGGTGTAAAAGTTCAGAAGTCAGTCACATAGCATCACTTAGCCACATCAAGAGGGAAGGGGTTTACAAGTAGCACATTCAAACACTTCATAATTTAACTTGGCAGAATCTGCCCAATGAGCCACACATGGCCTCGCAATCCATACTATTGCGGTCAATGACAACCCAGGCTCCCTCCTCACACAACAACAACCACAAGAACCTCAAATTTCTCATTAGTTCAACCTCAAATCATCCAACTACCAACTTGATTCGATATTGTCATAAACGAATCAATAGGTCATGAAACCATAAAACACAAGTGTAATATATATCCTAATTACCATAAACAGAATTTAAGCATAACCATTCTAATTTAGCAACGACATTTAAATAGAAATCAACATGCCCTATAAATACCTCAAATCGCCCGATTAGCATCCTTAACCTCCAAAACAACATTTAGGTTTTATAAACTGATGCAACAACAGTTCTATGGCAACATTCTGCTTATTCTACAATTCTCTAAACTGACTTATTAGTAAAATCATGCATCAATTCAACATGCAAGAAGCCTGAAATCAGTATCATGATATTCATTTCCCAATTTCAGTTCTAATTCCTCCAAAACTGATTACTAACTCAGATTCAAACATGCACTAACTAAGATCAGTCAAATTCGTTGGAAATTAATACTAATTTAGGATGAGAGAAACAGCCATCGCGACTCCAAGCTAAGGACCCATTCGAAGGGCTTTTGGTGCTATTGTAGATGCTAAGGAACCGAAATTTCGACTCCTAATTTGCTGCTACACTTAGGATTGAAGCGAACCAACCCAAACCCTTGATCTGTCCTTCTTCACACTACTGTTCTGAATCAGCGACATGCCCTCTCCCCTTGGGCGTTGCCATGGTAACCGATGTCAATTCCAGCAAGACGTGGTGGTGCTTGGTGGTTTTGTGGTGGCTAAGGTTTGATTTGCCCCTCCTCGTCTTACACTCTGCCTACATGTTCTCTTTCTTGCTCGACCATTCTCTGCTTGCCGGCGATGTACGGTTGTCGCCGCCGTCACCAACGCCTAGCCTGACTTTCATTTCTCTCTCTGAATTCGCTCAATCTCTCTCTCTCTCTAGAATCATGGGTGGTTGTATGGGAAGGATGGCGGGTAGACTGCGACCAGCAGCCACCAGAGAGTCGTGTCGTCTGCCGCCCTCTCTCTTTCTTCCCCAGTCTCTTCCTCACCCTCTCTTTCTCTCCCTTCGTGTGCCTCTCGGGGCTAGGCAACAGAAACCCTCCTTGCTCGCGTTTTTTTTTATCAAAGAGGGGTGTCTTCGACCCCCTTTTGGTTCTTCTTTTTTTTTGTTTATTTTGTTGTTGTTTTAATCTCACTTAATGAACCGATCCTAGTGCTAATTAGTCCAGTCTCGTTCAATCTCAACCTTGTACTCTAATCCCAAATCAATAGTATGACCTTTCGTTGATTACTCGTTCCTAAATATATATCATTCGATTCGATAAACGACAAAACTAATTCTATGGTTGACAATATAATCATATTCGGGTTCCTACTCGATTTAGTACCCGATAATAATTCTTACTAATGCTCAGTAAAAATCATTGAAGAATTTTCAAAACTAATAATAACAATAATAATAGCAACAATAATATTCTTTTTAATAAAATTATCATTCACACAAGCACATCAATAATAATTTAACTCATGTAGTTAATAAAATACAATTTTATAATGCCATAAGGCGAGACAGTCAGCTTGACATAAAAATAAAGAACACAAGTATTACAGGAATCCACTCAAAACAAGTAATCAAACATATCATTTAGATGAGATTCAAGGGACTCTGTTTGAAAACACAGAGCGTAGCTTTTTTCATTCATGAAATCTAGAGACAATAGGTAGCCAAACAAGCTTATATACATGTCCCCTAAGCAACCAAGCAAGTAGGCAGGTTCCTTAATGATTAAGAAACCTTAACAAGCTTGGCTAAACTAAAATACAAAATAGGCTTAACCTAAGCTAGTTACAAAGTGTGAGTCTAGTAAATACAAGTTGTTAAGACTAAACTCGAGCTTGAACATGCTTAATTAACTCTTAATTTAGCAAGTTACACATATGCAAGACAGAGAGAGAGAGAGAGAGAGAGAGAGAGAGAGAGAGAGAGTGGCTGCTGAAGTGACTCCCTTTTTAGCTGGCCAATTCGAATGCAAGTAGATGTCAACCTCTTCTCCAATAGGCCGACTTGCCTTCCAAAGCTGCAAAGGAACTTATGATGATGTTCGCAAACTCCCAAGGTGCCAAGTGAGCAAGTATGTAGGTGTCACAAAACCTTCTTCATTAAGGAAGATCATAGCAAAGACAAAATACCATGTTTACACTTAATCAACCCCAGATTAGCACTGAAAATGATTGATATGAAGAATTTGAGTTTTAATATTTATAACCCCAAGTATAAGGTTCTGCCGTTGAGTACTCGTGGTGTCGTACACTGGGAGTTGGTTTTCAAGTACCAAAGTTAGTTAGAGCGACTCAATCTAGGCTAAGATGGAAGGAAATGAAAACAAGGTTAAATTAAGTCTAATAAAAGCAAAAGAGGTGGCTTGAGGCTATGATTTGACCAATTGAAGAACTAAATAGTCAAGATGACTCCTAACCTATCTAATTTGTACCCACAACAAGTGATGGTCGGTTGCACCATTGAAAACCACCCAAGCCCTCTCTCAAGGGTCTAGGCTAGCCTAATTAGTCTATCCACTTATTTTCATGGAGTTAGCCAAATTAGACAACAAGATTAGTGACCCTCGAACCTAGCTAGGATCGGAACTATATTCATGTCGAAATCCGGGGTATTATCTTTCCCACACTAGCTAGTTGACCCCACATCTCGACATAAGTCGACTGCCCAAAAATAAGGATGAAAGCTCTCTTAAGCATTTCATCGAACACATGGCGGGCATGAGAGAAAACTCTTAATTAGAGGCATAAATTAGGTGTGGTTAGGTCCAATACAAGTCGAATTAGCCATCAAAGGGCTAATCACAATCCAAACCAACCAAAATTAACAATTAATCATCAACAAAATGCAAAGGCCACAAATTAAACCTGAGCTACCAAATATGTACAAACATGAAAATGGAGGAATTAATCTAAACTAGCAAGCGTAAAAAGAGCTATTAAATACGAAATCATAATAAAAACTAAACATTTAAGCTAAATACAATCTACTAACATAATCAAAACAAGAGGAAACAAGAAAAGCATGAAATAAAGAGAGAGAAAGAGGAAAACTTATGCTTGATTGATTGAATGAACCTGAAATCCACAAGCTTGAATCTAGAATGAACCCAGACAAATGCTAATCTTGCTAATCTAATCCACCTATTGGGTTTCTTTTTTTTTGTGCTAAACCTCCCCAAAGAACCCCTGAAGAAAGAGCATTAAATAGGAAACAAGCTGGGCCACGAGAACACGCGGGACTAGGCTCCAGCCGATGGTCATCGGCAGCCCCTGGCTGGCTGCTGGCTTTGGCTAGGTGTTGGTTGGGTGCGACGGTTGTCGCGGAGTCAACTGGTCCCCATCGCCCGTTGCGTTGTCTTCTTATTTTATTCCTTCTTTGCTCCTTTTTATGGCACTTACTTGATTAAACTTATTACCTACAAAAGTAAATAAAACAAGTAAAAATCATAAATATTACATTATTATACAAGCTAAAATTAGGCGATAGAAGTATGTAAAATATGACAATTTAGTGCCGAACAAATACCCTCACGCCTATCTTTTGCTCGTCCTCGAGCAAAACAAAATAAAAACTAACCTAGGAACCTAACTCACTTTTGTAGGACTCACAGTTGCATTTAGTGTATGCAACAAGCCCTCTAAACCCCTTGGTTCCCCCAAGTGGACCAGTGAGGTCTCGTGAAGATTTGCAGAAGATATATCCACAAAATCTTTGAAATATTTTTGGATTTTTTTTTTCAAAAGAAAAGCATATATACAAGGCAAAGGGGAAAATATTACACATCTGGATCAATTTTATCACCATAACAACCTAGCTACTAAGGCATATACAAGCAAAACATACATTTAAGATACACATAGGCTATAAATGAATCCCTGGCTCTTATTTTTCACCTCAAGCGACACAATGACACGATTTGTGCACCTTGGTGCCCTGTACAAAGTGTATTGACCCCTAATGCTAGGCTAAAACCGAGTAAAAGGTCATCTCCACTTGGCTTATGACTCATTTTATTTTTGCTCTCTTTTTTTTCTTTCTTTTTTTTCTGCTTTTCCCCTTAAGCTCCTTCGTTGTTGTAATTTTCACAAGTATACGGTTTACCGTCGTAGCACTTACGGGGTGTCGATCCACGAAGATGAATTATGAATTCAATTACGAATAACCTACCTTAGTACACTGTTATCATTGAAAGCCCATAATTGCAATATTTAACATGACTAAACAACCTAAGTGGATCCTGGAAAGCAACAACTAACCAAGGAACAAAATTCAAATTGGGTTAAAATGAAGAGCAACACCCAACAGAGATTCAAACCCAACTAAAGCGAATGAACAGTAGCACCCAATCGAGAATTAACCACATTGCAAGAGGCTTTTGAAGCAACCAAAACCATTGTCAAGCAGCCAGATTCAAGAAGAATACCAACAGAATCCGAGCACAGAGCAATTGAACTATCAGAATCCACAACCCGAATGAAATAGAGCAATAAAGTAGGGGGAAGAAGCTGCACAATTACACCAGAAAATTCAAACCTAGCAGCGTGCAATTCTGAAACTGAGCTAGAATTCCAATGAAGTCAGAAAAACCCAAAACCAAATTACACCAGTTTGAAACTAAAACCTGAATCTAAAATATGCGAAGGCAAAATCAAAAGAAAGGAAAAAAAAAGCTGAAAATTTAGTCTCCCCTTCAACGCCATTTGAAGCCCCTCAAGAACCCATTCATTGCCCCCAAATAATTGTCTTCATTCACACCTTGAAACCGTTGGATTTATTATGGTGATGATTATGGATAATGAAGGTGGAGAGAGAGAGGAAGTAACGGTTAAGAATGGGCAGAAGGACCACCGCCATGCTCTGTTTTCGGGTTCTCTGGGCTGTGAACCGACGAGGAAGAAGAAGAAAGGGGATGGGGAGGACTGTCACGTGCGAGAGGTGTGACCGGATTACATGGAGAAAGAGTGCAGGCTAGGGAGCGTTTGGGCTGAGGTCTAGGAAGGGACGAGGCCCAGCACAAGAAAGAAGAAAAAAAAATGAAAGAGAGCATGCATTGGGTCGGCCAAACGAAAAACCTGAAAGAGAGAAAGAAAGAAAAATGGAAATGAGGTAGAAAAGCGTGTTCGGCCAAGGACATAGGACCGTTTGGGGCGCTACCGAGCTGGGTTGTGCCTGCTCTCAACTTCTTCTTGATCCAACCTTTGCTTCATCCAATGCTGCTTGCTGTGATCCAAACCCTTTTTTGATTCAACTTCCTCTATTTTTTCTCAAAGCAATTTATTTATTCCTATAAAACAAACAAAAAATCGTATTAAATTGTAATTTAATCATTTATTTTGAGCAATTATTAGACAATAAAAGGGTATAAAATATCCTAATTTGTAGTTGAGCAAATACCCCCAAACCTAAGTTTTGCTCGTCCTCGAGTAAAATGAAACTTAAAATCCTGGAAAAAGAAAATAAAATCCTAACTCACTTTTGTAGGAATCACGGCTGCACTTAGTACATGCAACAAGCCCTTTAAACCCCTAGGTTACCCCTAGTGGACAAGGAATGTCTCGTGAAAGTTCGCAGAAGACATACCCACAAAATCTATAAAAGAAAATAAAAACAGAAAATCAAAAATCATTCTGGTTTTTTCACAAAAACTTATATATACAATACCGGAGAAAATATATACACATTCTAATTAACCATATCACTCAAGTAACCAAAGAAGTAGATCACATATAAACACAATGTACACATCAAGAAATCCTTAATCCTCCCTGATGACATCTACACACAATCTTTCTCCCCATTTAGAAATTATATGGAAGCATGACTGGTAGAACCTCACTTTAGGGAAATCTGGAACACTCCCACTCATATGTTTAAAATATAACAAGGTTCACTCAATTCTCTTCCAGTCAAACAAACTGCCATAGGCTTGCTAAGGTTCTCAATTATCCACCACTAAAATGCAATACGCAAAACAATAATTAGGAGGAATTTTCAAGGGTTGTAATGGGGCTAAGGGTTAAGGGTAAGAGATGGACAATCGATTTGGGAAATAAGGAGCTAAAACCCGAAGCTAATGAGCAACAAACACCTACACCAATTATAAAGAGCACACACTCTCTCAAAACATAAAATAAGAACACACCCCCTAGAAATTATGAATTTACCATTGGAAATGAGTATACAAGGATACATCCATGCCAAATATTCTTATTCACAACTCTTTTTGGAATTTTTTCTGGAGATTTTTTTTCAACTTTTTTTTCATTTTTCATTTTTCCTTGGAAACTTTTTTTTTTTCATTTTTATTTCATCCTCGCTTTTTCCTCTTTTTTTTGTTTTCCCTTTTCATGAAAGAAAATGAATGATTGGCATGTACAAGAAAAATACAACTCAATTTCCAAACGATCACCATGAAACATCCCCCCATATACCAAAATCAACCACCAAATTCATAAAATACCCAAAAGCTACCCTCCAAATTATAAAGTGTTGCCTCCACTAGCCTTGGCTTTGGTATAGGAAAATGTGTTTAGGCGAAGAGCGAAAATGAAGGGTTAGCAACAAAAAGTCAAGGCTTACAAAGGGCTGACAAAGGGGGAAAACATTCAACACATGGGTCGCAATTTGGCTATGTAGCTAACAAAATAAATGAATGCCTCTGTCATATTATCAAAATGCATATGCTAAATGTGATTTCAAAGAGAATCAAAGCAAGTTCTAGAGATGTAATCATGGAAGAGACACACATGAAAGAAAAATATGAGACTAAATTGATGAATTAGTCTTTGAGGCCCAAATCTCTCGGATTATCTACCAACGTCAAGCTTGCTTAAAATTAGTGTCGGGGGTTAGGATCGCATACAAACATCACACTCTAGGACTAAGTTCTATCAATGCACATGACATCTATATACAACCTAACACTAAGGTACAAGAGAACAAAGCCAATCAGAATACCACATATATTCCCCAAAAACAAAACAAAACAAAAATTATTTTTGGACTTTAAAATTTTTCATTTTTTTCTTAAATATCTTTCAATTTTTTTCCTTTTTGTCAAAGTTTTCCCATCCCCACACCTAATCGGACAATGTCCTCTTTGGAAGTGAAAGGAAACATAAAATGCAACATAAACACTAACGAAAAACAAATATACAAAATGAAAAATAAAACTCAAAACTAAACACAAAGACAAAGAGGAGACTCTAAAACTCAAAAACAAAACAATAAAACAAAGCAACAAATATTTACAAAAGGAAACAAAATGAAAAGAAAAATAGAGAGGAACGATAATAGCAAGTTAGGTGCAGAAGTACACCTAAACTGCAGCCTATAGAAATTTGCTGAAATAGAGGTCGATGGAGCACCAGCCACTCCATTTCGAACAAAAAAGTGCTACGCACATATTAGGGCACGACGTGGCTTATCAAATAGGTAAGAACAACTCTCAATAAAATTATGACAATGAAAATTGAAGAGTTGTCCCCAAAAAGAGTAAATCCATCATATAAACGCAGCACAAGTAAGGGCCCACTTCAGCTTATCAAATTTTTGGGCCCAAATATCAAACAGGCAGATGTATTTAAAGTTAGCCAGTAGGTTGGTCATTAGCCTAGAAACTATATCATAATGAACGAATGGTCTAGGCAAAACAGTGGGTCCTAAATCCACAAGTCTCTTAATATCAAAATGAGCAAAAGTCTGGTCTAAATCAAAATTCTCGATGACAATATTCCGAGACTCAACAAATTCCGACTTATGAGATTCAAAGAGGAGACTATTAATAATGGGGTCAAAAGAGAAATATTCATATTCAACATACAGGTCCACATCCAAACGCACATTGATATCAAACCCACATGAAAAAGTTTCATATTCCATAGAAAGAATATCATTATTGAATTCCACACTAGTGGGCTCCATTTGCTCCTCACGTGACTCCTGGAAATGAAGATCATTTGACTCATCTAAATTACGATGCTCAACTTCAGGTGCAATCCTCATATCTAACTCATTAGCGGTGTCAAATTGTTCACCCACCTCAAACTCACAAGTGTCATTAAAAGGGGCGGGTGGGTCGACATAAATTAAGACATCATCAGTGATGTCCTTATGTGAGTTAGGTGTAGGTTCAAAGTCAGGGGATAGAGACAGAGGGAAGTTGCTATCTTGTTCTAGGCTAGGCAAAGGCATGACATCATTCACGTTAGGCCTAGCAAGATAAGAGGGCACAAAATCATCATAAAGGCTAACTTCAGGTTTAGGAGATCCTAAACTAGAGTTAGGCTCACTATAATTCTCCCTACTTCGATTAAAACATTGAGAATATTCAACAATTCTCTTTTCCATTGTCTCTACCATTTTACCAGTCAATTCATTTATCTTCTTTTTAACACTTGCACATGTAGCATCCACATAAGCACGATATGGACAAGTATGGACATCATGATCAGAAGACTCACAGTAATCGCACAACACAGGAGGCACATAAAAGTGAGATATGTCATGAGTCTATAAAGTGATCCTGAGAGTAAGGACTAATAGGAAAAATAGACTCGCCATGAGCACAATATCCTAAAGTGCCTCTAGCTTGTTCAAGCTCATAAGTACTCCAATGTAATTTTTCAAAGAAATCTCATACTTCATCTTGAGTTCTAGTTAATAACCCTAGTACACATCTAGAACAAATAGACGCAACATCACTTCTAGACTCACAATTCAGACCCACAACAATGACCTCACAAATTTTTCATTTTTCAAAATTTTGATTCAATTAAGCCCGATAATTATTAAGTCTTGGCAAATAACTCTAGAAAGATTCGTGCTCAAATTGTGGGAAATTGAAAACTGACATTCTTGAATCTCTTTCTCCAATTTCAAGAATTTTTCAATTTTTTTTGGATTTTTTTTGTACTCCAAGGTTTTTTTTTCTGTATTGAAAGAAAAATTAAAGAAAAAAATAACAATGACTCTAAGACAAATAACTATAACTGAATACTAAAACTAAAAAATAAGACTACTCAAATAATCAAGTTAAAAAAATAAACTAACAAAAAGAAAACTATATGACCAAAGGAAAAGAAAGACCAAACAGATTCAAACAGCAAAAAGTAACCTAATACAAAAAATAGAAAAGAAGCACACACACAAAAAGTATGTACACCATTTCTTTTTTTTTTTTTTTGAAACACAAAAATAGAAAACAGAAAATAAACTAAACCTAAAACAAAAAGAAAAATAGAAAGCGCAACTGTTCGTACCAAAAATTTGCTATTTTTAAGGTGCTTTTACACCTATTTTATGCTCGTTATAATCATATTTTTAAGGTTTTTATTTGATTTGATTTTATTTTGTAGGTTTTGAATAATTTTGGAAAAATGCAAGAAAATACGGAAAAAAGATGATAGAAATGCCGGGAATGAAAAATTGGACCGAATTGACTTGAACTCAGCCCAAAAGCCATTTTGTTGTTTGGCCTAAAAAAAAAAAGAGAGAGAGAGAGAGAAATAAAAACCTAAAACTACCCGGCCCAATACCCAGCCCAGGCACGTGCGCCTCGCATGACTGCCTTACCCCCCTTAATATACTCTCGCTCTCTCTCTCTTGGTTAAGCATGAACGAAGCCCCAAACCCAGAAAACCAGACCCCATTCTCGATCCTCCTCATCTCTCTCAACCTCATCATTCTCTCTCTTCTCGATTTCTCTCTCCTCAACACCACATCACCACGTAGCCCGCCAACATCGCCACACTCCTTGCACCATCAGCACCGTCCACGCAAGCTAGCAGATCAAAGGGTCGAGAATGGAGCAGTGGTTCGGGTATAAATTCAAGCAACAGCGCCATTGAAGGAGGCAAGGGCGGAGCTACATTGGGGCAAGGGGGGTCAATTGACCCCCCAACTTTTTGGGAAAAAAAAATTAAATATAGGATATTTTTGTAGATGAAACAATATATATATATATACCAATTCAATCAGTAATATGTCGCGAACTTGTGCTGGCCCGTGTGGTTGGTTGTCGCGTCCTTATTTCAACAGGTCAGGGGTTCGACTCTGGGTAGTTGCTTGCTCTCTGTTCTTTTTTTTTTGTTTTTGAGTTTTGTAACTTCATTTCCCCACTCCCCAGACGCCCCAAAAACTTGGACCCTTGCTCCGTGCTCGCACGCAGCGACGCAACCCCTTACCCCTGCCCACTCTCTCTCTCACTCTAACTCAGCCGCCGGCCCACTGTTCATTGACCGGCCGCCTCCGTCACCTGCCGCCAGGCCCGCCTCCACTCCTCCTCATCTATCATCCTAACTCCTAAATCTCAACTCCCAATTTGAGGTAATTGTAAAAAATACTCATTTTTTATTTTTAATTTTGTTATTTTGTAAATAATTATGTTTATTTTACTGATTTTAGTTAGATTTGGGATAAATAATTGATTAACTTAGTGAATTATTCATGATTCATGGATTGAAAAATGAAAAATGAAGATTTTAATTTTATATTATGTATATCTTAATGATATCATGCTTTACTTTCAAAACATGAGATCTCGTCGAAGACAACTTTCTTGAATGTAGTAGCTATGCATTTCATTTTTAGAACTATTAAATTTTATATTATGTATATTATTAATCTCGCCCCCCCCTGGATTAAATGCTGGCTCCGCCCCTGGAAGGAGGTTAGGCAATTTTAGGGTTTAATATAGGTTTAGATTAGGTTTAGTTTTACATTTTTATGCTGAATTTCAGGGTGGTTTCGTTTTTAGGTTTGATTCTCTATCTTGAACCCGATTCTAGATTCGTTTCTTTTGGGCTTTAATTTCATGTAATTGAACTTCATTTCGATAATCTGGAGTTAATATTGATGATTTTAGCTTGCAATTGTAATGTTCGAGTTTGAGTTCGAGTGATTTCGCGATTTCCCCTTCCCCTGATTTGTGTTCTGTTCGAAGCAAGGTTAATGAAGAAACTGCCATCTTTGGATGAGCTTGAGGCTCGTTTATGATCTTCTGGGTCGTGAATGTCGAATTCAGACCCTCACCTGCTCTGGTTTGCGCTTTTTGCTCTGCTTCAGTTCTGTCAATCCCTCTCCCCTGCTGCTCCGTTCTGTTGCTCCCCTGTTCTGATGATAGTTGAATTAATTAGGAATGCTGATTTTGGATTGATTAGTTGCAAGCTTTGATTTCAATTCTGGATTGTTTCTGGTTTAGTGTTCTGTTATTCTGGCTGGAGTTTGCTCTGTTTCGATTCTATTTTTTTTCCCTTCCCCTCGTGATTTAGTTTGGTTTAAATGGCTTTGCAGTTAATATTATCAATTGATGTTGATAATTGAATCTGGTAGCTTGATGAAGTTGGCTGAATGAGTAAAGATGATGCTTGTTCAAGTAATTTGAATGATTTGAATGTGGTGGTTTTGGTGATTTCAGGTTGGGTTAGGTAGTTTTAGGTTTTGATTTTTAGTAGCCGTTTATGCCTAGTTAGTACTATTAGCCCTTGATTTTGGTAGCACTGAATGGTAAAGGGAGTTGACTGCATAATCTCCTTAATATGCTCACATTTAGTCAAATACTCAAGTTTAGTTTGATTAAGATCATTTAATTTAAGTTGAGCACCTATGTTTTCTTTGAATGACTTAACTTGGGTTAGCATAGTTAACATTAGGATAATTAGTTAAACCATTTTCTTTGTATGTGACTTTAATCTTTCCCATCGTCCCCGAGGACACGACCCTCAAGTACTACGACGTCAGTCGTACGCTTGCAGCCCTTTAGTATTTACACTCGAAAATACCCTAACAACAACCTAAACTAAAACAAAATAGAAAATAAACTAAAACCTAAAACAAGCCCAATTCAAAATATAAAATTAAAACATAAAATAAAACCCCTAAATCAGAACTAAATGCACAGTGAATTCAACACAATCACAAGGGACTTGAATATATTTTATTTCAAAATTTTTTCTGTCCCCAAACTGTGCAGAAAATTGCAAACAGATTATTAGTTTCAAACTTCATAGAAAAATCCAAACAGTCCCAAAAATTCCAAAAAAATTCACACAAACTCTATAAATTATGCAGAATTAAGTAAAAACATCATCACAGCAAAAATCACACCACAAATGCACTGTATTGCTTTTTGTTTTTCGGATTAGTTCTGCCTTTTTACAGCACATAAACCAAATTTGTTGGTACTATTTTTTCAGCAATAAATAACCTCTAAAAATCAAAATGAAACTAAGCTAAACAAAAACAAAAATCAAAATACTAACTTAATTCCAAAATCAAAACTAAACTAAACTATTAAAACGAAATAACAACTTAATTAAAACTAAAAATCACAACGATAAAAGTAAAACGACAATGACTCCATGACTCAAATAACTAGACTATGACTCAACGCAACCAAATTTCACAAATCCATCCTCGGCACCAAAAGCTTGTTGTAATTTTAGTAAGTATACGATTTATCGTCGTAGCACTTACGGGTATCGATCCACGGAGATGAATTATGAATTCAATTACGAATAACCTAAATTAGTACATTGCTATCATTCAAAGCCCAGAATTGCAAAATTTAAGCTGACTAAACTGCTTAAGTGGATCCTGAAAAGCAACGACTAACCAAGGAACAAAATTCAAATTGGGTTAAAAAGAAGAGCAACACCCATTGAGAATCAAACCCAACTAAACCGAATGAAGAGTAGCACTCAACCAAGAACTAACCACATTGCAAGAGGCTTTTGAAGCACCAAAAACCATTATCAAGCATCCAGATTCAAGAAGAATGCCAGTAGAATCCGAGCGAAGACCAATTGAACTATCAGAATCCACAACCCAAATGAAACAGAGCAATAAAGCAAGGGGAACGAGCTGCGCAATTGCACCTAAAAATTCAAAGCTAGCAGCGTGCAATTCCGAAACTGAACTAGAATTCCAATGAAGTCAGAAAAACCCAAAAACAAATTACACCAATTTGAAACTAAAACTTGAATCTAAAATCTAGGAAGGCAAAAATCAAAAGAAAGGGAAAAAAACACCAAAAATTCAGTCTCCCCTTCGATGCCATTTGAAGCCCCTTAAGAACCCATTTGTTCCCCAAAATAATTGCCTTCATTCAAACCTTGAAACCGTTGGATTTATTATGGTAATGATGATGGATAATGAACGAAGAGAGAGAGGGAAGTAACGGTTGAGAATGGGCAGAAGGACCGCTGCCATGCTCTATTTTCGGGTTCTCTAGGCTGTGAACGGACGAGAAAGAAGAAGAAAGGGGATGGGGAGGACTGTCATGAGCGAGAGGCATGACCAAATTAAGTGGAGAAAGACGGCAGGCTGGGGAGCGTTTGTGCCAAGGTCTAGGAGAGGACGAGGCCCAGCACGAGAAAGAAGAAAAAAAATGAAAGAGAGCATGCACTAGGCCGGCCCATCAAAAAATTGGAAAGAGGGAAAGAAAGAAAAGGGGGAAATGAGACAGAAAAGTGTGTTGGGCCACGGATATAGGCCCGTCTGGGGTGCTACCTAGTTGGGCTAGGCCTGTTCTCAACCTCTTCTTGATCCAACCATTGATTCATCCAATGCTTGTTGTGATCCAAACCTCTTTTGATTCAACTTCTTCCTCTATTTTTGTTTTCAAAGCAATTTATTTACTCCTACAAAACAAACAAAAAACCATATTAAACTGTAATTTAATCATTTATTTTGAGTAATTATTAGAGAATAAAAGGTTATAAAATATCTCAATTTCTAGTTGAGCAAATACCCCCACACCTAAGTTTTGCTCATCCTGGAGTAAAATGAAACTAAAAATCCTAGAAAAAGAAAATAAAATCCTAACTCATTTTCATAGAAATCATGGTTGCGCTTAATACGTGTAACAAGATCTCTAAACCCCTAGGTTACCCCTAGTGGACGAGGAAAGCCCCATAAAGGTTTGCAAAAAACATACCCACAAAATCTATAAAAGAAAACAAAAATCAAAAATAAAATCTTTTTGATTTTGTTTTTGCCGAAACTTATATATACAACATTGGGGAAAATATATGCACATTCTAATTAACCATATCACTCAAGTAACCAAAGAACTAGATCATATATAAACACAATGTACACATTAAGAAATGCTTCATCCTCCCTAATGACATCTATACACAATCTTTCACCGCACTTAGAAACTATGTGCAAGCATGACTTGTAGAACCTCACTTTAGGAAAATGTGGAACACTTTCACTCATGTGTTTAAAATATAATAAGGTTCACTCAATTCTCTTACTGTCAAATAAACTGTCATAAGCTTGCTAGGGTTCTGGATTATCCACCACTAAAATGCAATATGCAAAATAATAATTAAGAGGACTTTTGAAGGGTTGTAATGGGCCTAAGGGTTAAGGGTAAGGGAGGGACAATTGAGTTGGGAAATGAGGAGCTAGAAACCGAAGCTAATGAGCAACAAACACCTACACCAACTATAATGAGCATACACTCTCTCAAAACGTAAAATAAGAACACCCCCATAGAAATTATGAATTTACCATTGGAAATGAGTATACAAGGATCCATCTATGCCAAACATTCTTCTTCACAACTTTTTTTGGAATTTTTTTTTTTTTGGAGATTTTTTTTCAATTTTCATTTTTCCTTGGAAACTTTTTTTTCATATTTTTTTCATCCTCCTTTCTTTTTCCTCTTTTTTTTTCTTTTTCCTTTTTCATGAAAGAAAATGAATGATTGGCACGTACAAGAACAATACAACTCAATTTCCAAATGTTGACCACGAAATAACCCCTTATGTACCAAAATCAACCACCAAATTCATAGAATATCCAAAAGCTACCCTACAAATAATGAAGTGTTGCCCCACTAGCCTTGGCTTAAGTATAGAAAAATGTTTTTAGGGCAAAAGCTGAAATGAAGGGTTCAGTAGCAAAAAGGTCAAGGCTCAAAAAGGGCTAACAAAGGGGGAAAACATTCAACACAAGGGTGTCAATTTGGCTATGTAGCTAACAAAACAAATGAATGCATCTATCATATTATCATAATGCATATGCTAAATGTGATTACAAAAATAATCAAAACAAGTTCTAGAGATGTAATCATGGAAGAGACACATATGAAAGAAAAATATGAGACTAAATTGATGAATTAGTCTTTGAGGCGTAAAATCTCACGGATTATCTATCAAAGTCAAGCTTGCTTAAAATTAGTGACGAGGGTTAGGATCGTTTACAAACATCACACTTCAGGACTAAGTTCTATCAATACACATCACATCTATATACAACCTAACATTAAGGTACAAGAGAACATAGCCAATCAGAATAGCACATATATTCCCCAAAAACAAAACAAAAATCATTTTTGGATTTTCAAAATTTTTCATTTTTTCTCAAATTCCTTTCAATTTTTTTCTTTTTTTTTTCAAAGTTTCCTCACCACCACACCTAAATCGAACAATGTCCTTATTCGAAATGAAAGGAAACATAAACACTAAACAAACACCAAAGGAAAACAAAAATAAAAAATAAAACTCAAAACTAAAGACAAAGACAAGACTCTAAAACTTAAAAAGAAAACAATAAAATAAAGCAACAAATATATACAAAAGAAAACAAAATGAGAAGAAAAATAGAGAGAAACGAATATATCAGCTCAGGTGCAGAAGCACACCTAAACTAGAGCCTCCCGAAATTTGCTGAAATAGAGGTCGATGGAGCATCAACCGCTCCATTTCGAACTAAAAAGTGCCACGCAAATCAAATCCCATTAGCGCACGAAGTAGCTTATCAAATAGGCAAGAGCAACTGTCAATAAAATTATGACAATGAAAATTGAAGAGTTGTCGCCAAAAAGAGTATATCCACCATATCCATGCAGCACAAATAAGGGCCCCCTTCAACTTATCAAATTTATGGGCCCAAACATCAAATAGGCAGATGTATTTAAAGTTAGCCACTAGGTGGGTCATTGGGCCAGAAAATATATCATAATGAACGAATGGTCGAGGCACAACAGTGGGTCTTAAATCCACAAGTCTCTTAACATCAAAATGCACTAAAGTCTGGTCTATATCAAAATTCTCAGTGACAATATTCCCAGACTCATCAAATTCCAACTTGTGAGATTCAAAGAGGAGATCAGTAATGATGGGATCAAACGAGAACGGTTCATATTCAACACACAGATCCACATCCATACCCACATTGATATGAAACCCAATTGAAAAAGTTTCAAATTCTATAGAAAGAATATCATCATTGAATTCCAAATTAATGAGCTCAATTTTCTCCTCACATTACTCCTGTAATAAAGACCATTTGACTAATCTAGATCATGATGCTCAACTTCAGGTGTAATGCTCATATCTAACTCACCAGCAGTGTCAAATTGTTCACCCACCTCAAACTCATAAGAGTCAATAAAAGGGGCGGATGGGTCAACATAAATCAAGACATCATCAGTGACATCCTTATGTGAGCTAGGTGCAGGTGCAAGGTCAGGGGATAGAGACAGAGGGGAGTCACTCTCTCGTTCTAGGCTAGGTTAAGGCATGACATCATTCAAGTTAGGCCTAGCAAGATAAGAGGGCTCAAATTCATCATAAAGGCTAACTTCATATTTATGAGATCCTAAACTAGAATCAGGCTCACTATAATTCTCCCTACTTTGATTAAAACATTGAGAATAGTTAACAATT
>JACYFF010010365.1:44808906-44860990 GCA_017589665.1 Selenicereus undatus | reverse complement strand
TTTTCAATACTTGCATATGTGGCATCCACATAGGCACGATATGGACAAGTATGAACATCATGATCAGAAGACTAACAGTAATTGCACAACACATGAGGCACATAAGAGTGAGATGGGTCATATGAGCCTACAAAGTGATCCTGAGGGTGAGGACTAACAGGAAAAAACAGACTCGCCATGAGCATGATATCCTAAAGTGCCTCTAACTTGTTCAAGCTCATAAGTACTCCAAGCTAATTATTCAAAGAAATCTCATACCTCATCTTGAGTTCTAGTTAATAATCCTAGTACACCTCCATGACAAATAGACGCAACATAACTTCTAGATTCAAAATTCAGACCCCCAATGATGACCTCACAAGTTTTTCATTTTTCAAAATTTTGATTCAATTGAGCCCGATAATCATTAAGTCTTGACAAATAACTCAAGAAAGATTCTTGCTCAAATTATCGGAAATTGAAAACTGGCACTCTTCAATCTCTTTTTCCAATTTTAAGAATTTTTCAATTTTTTTGGATTTCCATTTTTTTTTCTTTTTTAAGGTTTTTTTATTGAAAGGAAAAAGTAAAGGAAAAAAAATGACTCTAAGACAATTGACTATAACTAATAACTAAAACTAAAAAATAAGACTACTCAAATAATCAAGTTAACAAAATAAACTAACAAAAGGAAAACTATACGACCAAATGAAAAGAAATACCAAAAAGACACAAACAGCAAACAGTAACCTAATACAAAAAATAGAAAAGAAGCACGCGCACATAGCACGTACACCCTTTTTGGGGGGGGGAACACAAAAACAAAAAATAAAAAATAAACTAAACATAAAACAAAAACAAAAACAAAAAACACAACCTAAACTAAAACAACATACAAAATAAACTAAAACCTAAACAAGCCCAATTCTAAATATAACATTAAAACAGAAAATAAAACTCCTAAAATCAGAAATAAAAACACAGGAAATTCAACACAGTCACAAGGGGCATGAATATATTTTTTTTGAAATTTTTCTGTCCCCAAACTGTGCAGAAAATTGCAAACAGATTATCAATTCCAAAATTCACAGAAAAATCCAAACAATCCCAAAAATTTTAGAAATATTTGCACAAACTCTAAACATTATGCTGAATTCAGTAAAAATATCATCATAGCAAAAATCGCACCATAAATGCTCTACAAAATTCAAGCAGATTCTAAAGCAGCAGAAAAATCTGTGTTGTATTGCTTTTTGTTTTCCGGATCAGTTTTGCCTTTTCGCTGCACATAAACCAAATTCATTGTTACTGTTTTTTCCGCAATAAATGACCTCTAAAAATCAAAATGGAACTAATCTAAACAAAAACAAAAATCAAAATACTAACTTAATTCCAAAATCAAAACCAAACTAAATTACTAAAACGAAATAACGACTTAATTAAAACTAAAAATCACAACTATAAAAGTAAAACGACAATGACTTCACAATTAAAATAACTAAACTACGACTCAAGGCAACCAAATTTCACAAATCCATCCCCAGCAACGATGCCAAAAACTTGTTGTCATTTTCGCAAGTATACGGTTTATCGTCATAGCAGTTCCAGGTGTCGATCCACGGAGATGAATTATGAATTCAATTACGAATAACCTAAATTAGTACATTGCTATCGTTGAATGCCAAAATTGCAAAATTTAAGCTAACTGAACAACTTAAGTGGATTCTGGAAAGCAACAACTAGGGAACAAAACTCAAATTTGGTTAAAATAAAGAGTAGCACCCAACTGAGAATCAAACCCAACTAAAGCGGATGAAGAGTAGCACTCAACCGAGAATTAACCACATTGCAAGAGGCTTTTGAAGCACCCAAAACCATTGTCAAGCATCTAGAGTCAAGAAGAATACCAGTAGAATATGAGCACAGAGCAATTGAACTATCAGAATCCACAACCCGAATCAAACAGAGCAATAAAGCAGGGGGAAGAAGCTGCACAATTACACCAGAAAATTCAAAGCTAGCAGCGTGCAATTTCAAAACTGAACTAGAATTCCGATGAAGTCAGAAAAACCTAAAACCAAATTACACCAATTTGAAACTAAAACCTGAATCTAAAACCTAGGAACGCAAAAATCAAAAGAAAGGGAAAAAAAAGCAAAAAATCCGGTCCCCTTCGACGCCATTTGAAGCCCCTCAAGAACTCGTTCGTTGCCCTTAAATAATTGCCTTCATTCACACCTTGAAACCGTTGGATTTGTGATGGTGATGATGATGGATAATAAAGGAAGAGAGGGAGAGGGAGAGGAAGTAACGGTTGAGAATAGGGAGAAGGACGCCCCCGTGCTCTGTTTTCGGGTTCTCTGGGCTGTGATTTGACGAGGAAGAAGAAGAAAGGGGAGGTGGAGGACTATCACGTGTGAGAGACATGAGCAGATTAAGTGTAGAAAGAGGGCAGGCTGTGGAGCATTTGGGCCAAGGTCTAAGAGGGGACGAGGCCCAGTATGAGAAAGAAGAAAAAAAATGAAAGAGAGCATGCACTGTGTCGGCCCAACAAAAAACTGGAAAGAGAGAAAGAAAGAAAAGTAGGGGTGTTCAAAGCTATTAGTAACCAAAAACCCGAACCAAAAAACTGCGAACCGATCCGAAATATTGGGTATCCGAACTGAAATATTTAAAATTTTTGGTTTGGGTACCCAAACCAATAAATTTTTTGGTTTTCGGTTTGGATACGGTTCGGATGTTTCATAATTTCAGGTACCTGAAAATCCAAAACTTTTTTTTATTTTATATTCCTTTTGAGAACTTTTTTTTTATTTTCTCTTCCCTAAAGACTTTGTAAGTTACATATCTCCAAACCCCATGAAGACAAGGACTTTGAGTTTTTGACTTTGTTGCATTGTTTTGTTTAGATATCTACGTCTTCTATAAGATTTTGTTGCATTTGGACAATGGTTTCGGCATGAATACGATGTTAGTAAGGTTATGTCTTATGGAGGTGTAAAGTCGTTGAAATGTGAATAATAGTAACTTACTTTGTGGTATTTCCATATTATGTGATAATATCATGTAGTTCCCTTTGGGTACCCAAAAAAAAATATTAGACAAAATAGGAAAAAAATATTTTTAAAAAATTGGGTTATTGGTTAACCAAAAACCCAAACCCAAATTTTTGGGCATCCGAATTATGGACACTCAAATATTTCAGTTCGGATACGGTTCACCATTATGCCGACCTGAAATTTCGGGTACCCGAACCACGAACGCCCCTAAAAAAAGGGGGGAAATGCGTCAAAAAGGCGTGTTGGGCCACGGCCATAGGCCCGCCTAGGGCGCTGCCAAGCTGCCTTGGCCTGGTTTCAACCTCTTCTTGATCCAACATTTGATTCATCAAATGCTTATTGTGATCCAAACCTCTTTTGATTCACCTTCCTCTATTTTTTTCAAAACAATTTATTTATTCCTACAAAACAAACAAAAAACCATATTAAATTCCAATTTAATCATTTATTTTGAACAATTATTAGACAATAAAAGGGTATAAAATTTGTCAATTTCTAGTTGAGCAAATACCCCCACACCTAAGGTTTGCTCGTCCTCAAGTAAAATGAAACTAAAAATCCTAGAAAAAGAAAATAAAATCCTAACTTGCTTTCGCAAGATTCATGGTTGTACTTAGCACGTGCAACAAGTTGTACATAGCACATTCAACAAGCCCTTTAAACCCCTAAGTTACCCCTAGTGGACGAGAAAAGTCTCGTGAGGGTTTGCGGAAGACATATCCACAAAATCAATAAAAGAAAACAAAAACAGGAAATCGAAAATCTTTTTTGGATTTTTCACAAAAACTTATATATACAACACAGGGGAAAATATATACACAATCTAATGAATCATATCACTCAAGTAACCAAAGAATTAGATCACATATAAACATAATGTACACATCAAAAAATGCTTCATCCTCCCTGATGACATCTATACACAATTTTTCACCCCACTTAGAAATTATATGCAAGCATGCCTAGTAGTACCTCACCTTAGGGAAATCCAGAACGTTCCCTCTCATGTGTTTAAAATATAATAAGGTTCACTCAATTCTCTTGCAGTCAGACAAACTGCCATAGGCTTGCTAAGGTTCTCGATTCTCCTCCATTAAAATGCAATATACAAAATAATAATCAAGAGGACTTTTGAAGGGTTGTAATAGGGCTAAGGGTTAAGGGTAAGAGAGGGATAATCGATTTGGGAAAAGAGGAGCTAAAAATCGGAGCTAATGAGCAACAAATACCTACACCAATTATAATGAGCACACACTCTCTCAAAACATAAAATAAGAACACCCCTCTAAGAAATTATGAATTTACCATCGGAAATGAGTATACAAGGATACATCCATGCCACACATTCTTATTCACAACTCTTTTTGGAATTACTTTTTGGAGATTTTTCTTCAATTTTCATTTTTCCTTGGAAACTTTTTTTCATTTTTTTTTTCATCGTCCTTGCTTTTTCCTCTTTTTTTTCGTTTTTCTCTTTCATGAAATAAATTGAATGATTGGCATGTACAAGAACAGTACAACTCAATTTCCAAATGATGACCATGAAACATCCCCGCATACACCAAAATCAACCGCCAAATTCATAGAATACCCAAAAGCTACCCTCCAAATAATGAAGTGTTGCCCCAGTACCTTGGCTTTAGTATAGGAAAATGTTTTTAGGCCAAGAGCTAGAATAAAGGGTTCATAACAAAAGGTCAAACTAAAAAAGGGCTAATAAATGGGGAGAACATTCAACACAAGGATGTCAATTTGGCTATGTAGCTAACAAAACAAATGACTGCATGTATCGTATTATCATAATGCATAGGCTAAATGTGATTTCAAAGATAATCAAAGCAAGTTTTAGAGATTTAATCATGGAAAAGACACACATGAAAGAAAAATATGAAACTAAATTGATGAATTAGTCTTTGAGGCGCAAAATCTCACAAATTATCAACCAAAGTCAAGCTTGCTTAAAATTAGTGTCAGGGGTTAGGATCGTTTACAAACATCACACTTCAGGACTAAGTTCTATCAATACACATCACATCTATATACAACCTAACACTAAGGTACAAGCGAACATAGCCAATCAGAATAGCATATATATTCCCTAAAAACAAAACAAAAATCATTTTCGAATTTTCAAAAATTTTCATTTTTTCTCAAATTTCTTTCAATTGTTTTCTTTTTTTTAAAGTTTCCCCACCCCCACACCTAAATCAGACAATGTCCTCATTGAAAGTGAAACGAAACATAAAACACAAAAAAAACACTAAAGGAAAAACATGCAAAATAAAAAGTAAAACTCAAAACTAAAGACAAAGACAAGACTCTAAAACTCAGAAAGAAAACAACAAAATAAAGCAACAAATATATACAGAAGAAAACAAAATGAAAAGAAAAATAGAGAGGAACGATTATATCAGGTCAGGTGCAGAAGTACACCTAAACTGCAACCTCCAGAAATTTGCTGAAATAAAGGCCGATGGAGCATCAGCCACTCCATTTCGAACTGAAAAGTGCTACGCAAATCAAATCCCATTAACGCACGAAGTAGCTTTTCAAATAGGGAAGAACAACTGTCAATAAAATTATGACAATGAAAATTGAAGAGCTGTCGCCAAAAAGAGTACATCCACCATATCAATACAGCACAAGGGGTCCCTCCAGCTTATCAAATTTCTGGGCCCAAACATCAAACAGGAAGATGTATTTAAAGTTAGCCAGTAGTTGGGTCATTGGCCTAGAAACTATATCATAATGAATTAATGGTCTAAGCAAACAGTGGATCCTAAATCCACAAGCCTCTTAATATCAAAATGCGCTAAAGCCTGGTCTAAATCAAAATTCTCAACGACAATATTCCCGGACTCAACAAATTCCAACTTGTGAGATTCAAAAAGGAAATCAGTAATGATGGGATCAAAAGAGAAGGATTCATATTCAATGCATAGATCCACATCCAAACCCACATTGATATCAAACGCAGATGAAAAAGTTTCGTATTCTATAGAAAGAACGTCATCATTGAATTCCAAATAAGTGGGCTCAATTTTCTCCTCATGTGACTCCTGTAAGTAAAGACTATTTGACTCATCCAAATTATGATGCTGAACTTCAGGTGTGATGCTCATATCTAACTCTCTGGTAATGTCAAATTGTTCACCCACCTCAAACTCACAAGAGTCATTAAAAGGGACGGGGTGGGTCAGCATAAATTAAGACATCATCAGTGACGTCCTTATGTGAGCTAGGTGTAGGTGCAAGGTTAGGGAATAAAGACAAAGGGGAGTCACTCTCTTGTTCTAGGCTAGGCAAAGGCACGACATCATTCAAGTTAGGCCAGCAACATAAGAGGGCTCAAAATCAGCATAAAGGCTAACTTTAGGTTTACGAGATCCAAAATTAGAGTCAAACTCCCTATAATTCTCCCTACTTTGATTAAAACATTGAGAATATTCAACAATTCTCTATTTCATTATCTCTACCATTTTACCAGTCAATTCATTTACTTTCATTTCAACACTTGCACATGTAGCATCCACAAAAGCACAATATGGACAAGTATGAACATCATGATCAAAAGACTCACAGTAATCACACAACACAGGAGGCACATAAGAGTGAGATGGGTCATATGAGTCTACAAAGTTATCCTGAGGGTAAGGCCTAATGGGAAAAATAGACTCGCCACGAGCACAATATCCTAAAGTGCCTCTAGCTTGTTCATGCTCATAAGTACTCCAAGCTAATTTTTCAAAGAAATCCCATACATCATCTTGAGTTCTAGTTAATAATCCTAGTATACCTCGAGGACAAATAGACGCAACATAACTTCTAAATTAAAAATTCTAACCTACAATGATGACCTCACAAAATTTGGATTCTATTGAGCACGATAATCATTAAATTTTGACAAATAACTCTAGAAAGGCTGATGCTCAAATTGTGGGAAATTGAAAGCTGACATTCTTGAATCTCTTTTTCCAATTTTAAGAATTTTTCAAATTTTTTTTGGATTTCCAATTTTTTTTTTCATCTTTTAAGGTCTTTTTTATTGAAAGAAAAAGTAAAGGAAAAAAACAATGACTCTAGGATGACTAACCATAACTAATGACTAAAACCAAAAAATGAAGACTACTCAAATGATTAAGTTCACAAAATAAACCAACAAAAAGAAAACTATATGACCAAAAGAAAAGAAAGACCAAAAAGACTCAAACAGCAAAAAGTAACCTAATACAAAAAATAGAAAAGAAGCACACACACAAAACATGTACATCATTTCTTTTGCCTTTTTTTTGACACACAAAAATAGAAAAAAAAAAACTAAGCCTAAAACAAAAACAAAAACAGAAAACACAACCTAAACTAAAACAACATAGAAAATAAACTAAAATCTAAACAAGCCCAATTCTTAAAATAAAATTAAAATAGAAAATAAAACTCCTAAAATCAAAACCAAATACACGGTAAATTCAATACAATCACAATGGACATGAATATTTTTTTTTTTGAATTTTTTCTGTTCCCAAACTGTGCAGAAAACTGCAAACAGATTATTGGTTCCAAAATTCACAGAAAAATCCAAACAGCCCCCAAAATCCCAGAACAATTCACGCAAACTCTAAAAGTTATGCTGAATTCAGGAAAAATATCAGCACAACAAAAATCAGACCCGAAATGCTCCAGAAAATTCGAGCAGATTCTGAAATTGTATTACTTTTTGTGTTCCGGATCAGTTCTGCCTTTTTGTTGCACATAAACAAAATTTATTATTACTGTTTTTTCTGCAATGAATAATCTCTAAAAATCAAAATGAAACTAATCTAAGTCAAAATCAAAATCAAAATACTAACTTAATTCCAAAATCAAAACTAAACTAAATTACTAAAACGAAATAACGACTTAATTAAAACTAAAAATCACAGCTATAAACCTAAAATGACAATGACTCAACACAACCAAATTTCATAAATCTATCCCTGGCAACAGCGCCAAAAACTTGTTGTAGCTTCTGCAAATATACGGTTTATCGTCGTAGCACTTACGGGTGTCGATCCACGGAGATGAATTATGAATTAAATTATGAATAACCTAAATTAGTACATTGCTATCATTGAAAGTCCATAATTATAAAATTTAACTTGACTAAACAGCTTAAGTGGATCCTGGAAAGCAATGACTAACCAAGGAACAAAATTCAAATTGGGTTAAAATGAAGAGCAGCACCCAACTGGGAATCAAACCCAACTAAAGCGAATAAAGAGTAGCACTCAACCGAGAATTAATCACATTGCAAGAGCCTTTTGAAGCAGCCACAACCATTATCAAGCATCCAGATTCAAGAAGAATACCAGCAAAATCCAAGCACAGAGCAATTGAACTATCAGAATCCACAACCTGAATGAAACAGAGCAATAAAGCAGGGGGAAGAAGCTGCGCAATTACACCAGAAAATTCAAAGCTAGCAGCGTCAATTCTGAAACTGGACTAGAATTCCAATGAAGTCAAAAAAAACCAAAACCAAATTACACCAATTTGAAACCAAGACCTGAATCTAAAATCTAGGAAGGCAAAAATCAAAAGAAAGGAAAAAAAATGTCGAAAATTCAATCTCCCCTTCGATGCCATTTGAAGCCCCCCAAGAACCCATTCGTTGCCCCAAAATAATTGCCTTCATTCACACCTTGAAACCATTGGATTTATGATGGTGATGATGATGGATAATGAAGGAGGAGAGAGAGAGAGGAACTAACGGTTGAGAATGGGGAGAAGGACCGCCACCATGCTTTGTTTTCGGGTTCTCTGGGCTGTGAACCTGCCAGGAAGAAGAAGAAAGGGATGGATAGGACTGCCACGTGCGAGAGACAAGACCAGATTAAGTGGAGAAAGAGGGCAGGTTGTGCAACGTGTGGGCCGAGGTTTAGGAGGGAACGAGGCCTAGCACAAGAAAGAAGAAAAAAAATGAAAGACAACATGCACAGGGCCGGCCCAATGAAAACCTAGAAAGAGAGAAAGAAAGAAAAGGGGGGAAATGACATAGAAAAGCTTGTTGGGCCACGAACATAGGCCCGTCTAGGGTGCTGTTGAGCTGGGCTAGGCTTGGTCTCAACCTCTTCTTTATCCAACCTTTGATTCATCCAATGCTTGTTGTGATCCAAACCTCTTATGATTCAACTTCCTCTATTTTTTTTTCAAAGCAATTTATTTATTCCTACAAACAAACTAAAAACAATATTAAATTCAAATTTAATCAGTTATTTTGAGCAATTATTAGACAATAAAAGGGTTTAAAATATCTCAACTTTGAGTTGAACATTCACCTGGGTAGGTAGTTCTTGGCTTATTAGACCTTGAACTCCCGAAGGGACAACTTAGAACATATTCAGGCTTTTTCCCTATTTAGGGGTTTTATTTAGATGTGCAAAACACTTATTCAACCCCAAATAGAGGTATCGGAGTCAAGCTCACTTTTACACATCTTGTTTTTCTCATTTTTTTCCTTTTCTCATAATGAAGCCAAAACTGGAAGTCAGTTAACCAAGTAGAATATCCCCAAACCCAAGTTTTAACAACTAACGCTAAAAGCCAATGTTTAAGTGTATAAGTAAGCACAAAATAACACATGTGAAATGGGTTATTATGAGAGACAAGAGATCACATTATAGACAAGTGTTTCATCATGCATATTCGGCCTATATACAAGCTAGCAACCAAGCTATAAAAGATCAAAAGCCAATCAAAAAGGTACAAAAGTCCCCCAAATCCAAGAAGAAAAACTATACAAAAAATTGACAATTTTCACAAAAATATGCACAAAAGGATATATGACTTCGCACCACCACACCTAAATCTCACAATCTCTCATTAGGAGCTAAGGAGTCACTACAACCACAAAAACACACAAAACACAAAACAAAACAAAACACACAAGAACACAAAACCTACACACAAACACATAAGCTAGCACACTCCACCAAAAAACACAATCTCACCCAAACAACAACAAGACCACACATATAGACAAGACCAACACTGCCAAAAATGAATATATACAAATCCAACACCACCACCAATAACAAAACTGATGGATATCTCCTAAGGCAAGATCATGAATCTGAGCCATCATCTGAATTCTGTGATAAACAATACTTTATGGAGTTTTACTTAAACTTCAAAAAGCCTAGCAATCGACAATGGCTTAATTCAAAACCCATCATCAGGTATGAACGGTGTAGGTGGATGATTAGACAGTTTTGTTTCTAAGCACTAAAAACTCCGTTTAGTGCCTTCGTTTTACCTAAACCTCCTGAAGGATTAGAACTATTCTTTTTGGTTAGGATGTTAATCAACATCCTTAAGTACCAAGCCATGCAAAGCGATTCAAGTTAAATCAAGTTTAGCATGTAGATTTCAAGCCCTAAACTGTCTCAGTTTAGGCCAATTTTGACCCAGCTGTAAGTTTTAAGTTGATTCGTCAATTTAAACTAAATTTAAATTTTATCTTTTTGTTAAGAGAGTTTATTGACATTCTAATAAACATAGTTATGTAATTAAATTAGTTTTAAATTAACTATTTTTGTCCAAACTTTCAAAGAACTCAAAACAAAAGGTCCTGGGTTCAGGCCAGCAACATACCCAGTTTTTGTGAACTTAATTACTTAGGCCTCGTTGAGGTTTAAGTCAAATATTTTGCTATGGGTTTGAAGTTAAAGAAGTTAGCTTTCCACAAAACAAGTTTAAGCTCATTTGGATTTCATTTGCCTATTCAAATCAGTCTTTAAATCCAAACTGTCTAAACTACCAGTTGAGATATAATGAGTCCGGTTCTCTGTATTGCATTCCGTAGACTTCTTTTAGGCTTAAGCCTGACATTTTTGCATATCCTAGATCCCCAACATGTTATCTACCTATTCCAATTGATAAATTCAAGTTAAGTCAAGTGGAAGTTGAAGAACCAGGTCATTTTTGCAAACCGTGTAGGCTGGTACCAAGTTTAGACCAGTCTAAGTTTTCTAAGGGTTTGGCCCATCAAATGAAGTCATAAACGTGTGATTCCACTTGGAATAGTTAGGAGACATCCAGTTCTTTCGAACCATATGTGGAAATCCAAATCATGCCCACGTTTTACATGGGATATGTGGCGTCTAAACAATGCCTGCATTCTGCCTGAATCTACCCGGTTGCACCTAATTGGTGCATTTGGTGGTTGATGTTTTTCCAGCCATCCGATCTTGGCCAAGCAGCTTGATATGGTAGTTAAAGGAGTCTTGGACACAACCATGGAGCAACCAATTGAGGAACCAATGAGGAACAAGGAAGGAAAGGCAGAAACATCTCCATTAGTCAACCGTAAAGCAAAAAGGAAACCAACCACTTTACTACTTTTCTTCCACATAAAGGCACCTGCTCCCTTGCTTAATTGCATGCTTAGTATTGAGTTTAGGCTTAAACCTAAAGGTTAAGTAGACTCAAGGGTTGTAATTAGTTTGATTAAGCAAGTTTTGTACTTTGCTGTTTTGCTAAGCAAGATTTCAATTTTGCTCAACCATTTTTAAACTAGGTTAAGAGGTTTCCTAACCTTGAAGAAACCTCCTAATATAACTAGGTAGCTAGTGTGCATGCTTATAAAGGCTTTATAAGCCTCACTTCGTAATCAGCTTGTTTATCATCTTGAATGAAATTAAATTGAGCTTTGCTCCTTGTGAAAACCAAACACTTTACTTGCTTATCTCTAATTAGGCTTATTAGAGTAGTGTTCAAGTCGAGTCTTAAACTTGATTTAGTGGTGTTTCTATATCTTAATCATAGTTTAAGGGCCCTAAGCTTAATCTTGGTGTTGTTTCTATATCCAAGTTTCAGGTTTAGTTCTATCTTTCACTCTATTTTCATTTTCGAGTTTCATTGAACTTAGGTTAAGCACTTCGTGTACTTAGCTTCTCATTTGAATTCCCTTGCTCGTGAGTTGAATTCATTGGCCTTTCCATCATATTTGGTATGAGAGCAAGTTCCATCCTTGTGCTTGGAATCCATGCCTCCATATGCCCCTAAACACATGTCAATCCAAAAAATAAAAAAACAGCCTACAAATGTCTCGGAAGCCATGTCCCTTAGAAATTTCCTCAAACTGAAAGAAGAACTTGTCTCCTTTGACCTAAGAATGCCACAAATAGACCTCAAGATGCAACAACAAGAGATTGAACTACATTTCCTCATGCTTGATATGAAAAGGGAAGTTCGGCAACCCTTGTTCTCCAAAGAAGGATGCAAAGAAGGCAATGAGGTTAACTTCGACCTACCTCTTGAGTTCGATGAGCATGAAGAAGATAAAGGTATTTATGAGGAATCCGCCATCTTGGACACCCCACAAAAACACTTAGCTCCACAAAACAGCCTAGCCTCTCAAAATAGACCTAACCCTACCCTGATGAACATTAAAAGATGTTCTAAGTTTCAATCAAGGCTTTGGTCACATAGCCTTGGTCTGCTGAAATCAAGAAACGATTACCTTGGCTGAATGGGAGGTTGTGAGGGAGGAAGAAAAGAATGAGGGTCGCGAAGAGAAGGGTACTGAAGAGTTAAAGCAAAAAGAGATTGAGCATGAGCTTCAACATGAATCTGAGTCTTGCAACAAAGAGTTGGATTTTGGAAAGTGTCTATTCTGAACAAGAATTGAGGATAATTCTTTTCTAATAAAGGGAAACGATGGATATCTCATAAGGCAAGATCATGAACCTGAGCCATCATCTGAATTCTGTGATAAACGACACTTTATGGAGTTTTCCTTAAACTTCAAAAGGCCTAGAAATCGATAATGGCTCAATTCAAAAGCCATGATCAGGTATGAAAGGTGTAGGTGGCTGATTAAACAGTTTTGTTTCCAAGCACTAAAAACTCGTTTTAGTGCTTTTGTTTTCCTAAACCTCCAGGAGGTCTAGAACCATTCTTTTTGGTTAGGATGTTAATCAACATCCTTGAGTACCAACCACGCAAAGATATTCAAGTTAAATCAAGTTTAGCATGGATATTTTAGGCCCTAACCCAAACTGTCTCAGTTTAGGCCAATGTTGACTCGGCTGTAAGTTTTTTAAGTTGATTCATCAACTTAACCTTAATTTAAATTTGATTTCTTTTCTAAGAGAGTTTACTGATATTCTAATAAACTTAATTATGCAATTAAATCAGTTTTTAATTAAGCATTTTTGTCCAAAATTTCAGAGGACTCGAAACATAAGGTCCTGGGTTTAGGCCAGCAACATACCTTGTTTTAGTGAGCTTAATCACTTAGGCTTCTTTGAGGTTTAAGTCAAATATTTTGTCGTCGATTTGAACTTCAAGAAGTTAGCTTTCCAAAAAAAATATGCTTTAGCTCATTTAGACTTCATTTGCCCATCCAAATCAATCTTTAAATTCAAACTATCTAAACTGCCGGTTGAGATAGAATGAGTCTGATTTTCTGTATTGCATTGCTTAGACTTGTTTTGGGTTTAAGCCTAAAATTTTTGCATATCTTGGATCCCCAACATGTTATCTAGCTGGTCGAATTGATAAATTCAAGTTAAGTGGAAGTTGAAGAACTAGGTCATTTTTGTAAACCGTGTAGGCCAGAACCCGGTTTAGACCAGTCTAAGTTTTCTGAGGGTTTGGACCATCAAATGAAGTCATAAACATGTGATTCCACTTGGAGGAGTTAGAAGTCATAACCATATGTGTAAATCCAAATCATGCCCACGTTTTGCATGGAATATGTGGCGTCCAGACATTGCCTACATTATGCCTAAATATGCCCGGTTGCACCTAATTGGTGCATTTGGTGGCTGATGTCTTTCTAGCCATCCAATCTTGGCCAAGCATCTTTATATGGTAGTTAAAGGAGTCTTGGACACAATCATGGTGCAACCAATTGAGGAACCAATGAGGAACAAGGAAGGAAAGGCAGAAACATCCCCATTGGTCAGCCATAAAGCAAAAAAGAAACCAGCCACTTTACTACTTTTCTTCCACATAAGGGCAGCTGCTCCCTTGCTAATTACATGCTTAGTATTGAGTTTAGGCTTAAACCTAAAGGTTAAGTAGACTTAAGGGTTGTAATTAGTTTGATTAAGTAAGCTTTGTACTTTGCTATTTTACTAAGCTAGATTTCAGTTTTGCTTAACCATTTTTAAGCTAGGTTAAGAGGTTTCCTAACCTTGAAGAAACCTCCTAATCTAACTAGGCAGCTAGTGTACGTGCTTATAAAGGATTTAGAAGCCTCACTTTGTAATCATCTTGTTTATCATCTTGAATGAAATTACATTGAGCTTTGCTCCTTGTGAAAACCAAACACTTAACTTGCTTATCTCTAATTAGACCGATTAGAGTGGTGTTCAAGTCTAGTCGTAAACTTAATTAAGTGGTGTTTCCATATTTTAATCATAGTTTAAGTACCCTAAGCTTGAGCTTGGTGGTGTTTCTATATCCAAGTTTTAGGTTTAGTTCTATCTTACACTCTATTTCCAGTTTGGGGTTTCATTGAAATTAGGTTAAGCACTTCGTGTACTTAGCTTCTCATTTGCATTCCCTTGCTTGTGAGTTGAGTTCATTAGCCTTTCCATCAAAAACACAATTATGCATAAAAAATACACAAAGGTGATTATAGCCATCAATCGGCTCCATAATATCCCAACTTTCACCTCAAAATGGTCACCAACAAAAACACAACCTAATATCCATAACTAAACAAAAAGAAAAAATAAAGAAAATAAAAGGAAGGGAGAAGAGTTAGAATGATTACACCATGTTAGGTACTAATTGTATCCAAACTACGTCTCTCGAAGCTGTGTAATGGAGGCTCGAGGAGCATCAATCACTCCTCCTTCTTGCTCAAGACGCGAGTCATCAAGTGGGATGCAGTCAACACTCTCAGAATCTTATCATGTACCTTGTTTGAGCTAAAAATGTGCTATTTTTAAGGTACTTTTTCATCGATTTTATGCTCGTTTTAATAATATTTTTTAGGTTTTTAATTGATTTTATTTTATTTTGCAGATTTTTAATGAATGTGGAAAAATGGCGAAAAGTATAAGAAAAATGGGGGAAATGATGGAAATTCAAAAAAACCGGTCCAGGCAGCAAAAAGAAAAAAAACCAGACTGGTCCAGGAAAAAATCGGACCGGCCGGGTTCAGCAACCCGGTTCAGCCCATAAAACCCCTATCTTCTTTCTTCCCTTCTTCGCGTCTGTCTTCTTCTCCCCAAACCCAGAACCCGCGATCCCTAAGACCCAGAACCCCCGAGCTTGCTTCGCATCCCCCATCTCCATATTCGACCCAATCCTTCTCTCTCTACCCTCCTCATCTTCTCTCTCTCTCTGCCTTGTCACCTCCCTCTCACTCTAACCACATCACCCAGCCCACAGTTCCACCGAAACCCCAAAACCCGAAACCGGAAACTACCCACACCCACAGATATACCAAAACCACCTTCATCTCCACCATCACCACCCGTCAACCACGCTCCAAATGCCAGCACACCACCACAGTTGTCCCCAACATCCACCGTCCACGACACCACAAATCGACGGTCAAGCTTTGAAGGCTTCGGGTATAAAGGTATGAAGAGGACGCCATTGAAGAGGAAGGTAGCATAGCGTAGGTTAGAGTTAGTTTTAGGTTAGTAATTTAGGGTTAGATTAGGATTTTAATTTCGATTTTAGGTCTAGATTTAGTTTAATTTCGTTGTTCATTTCGATTTCAGTTTTCGCTTTCAATTTCAGAAATTGCAACTTAGGCTTTATGCATTTCGGTGTGCCTAACTTCAAATTTCTGTAATTGCTTTACAAATCGAGTTTTCCCAGTAGCAATTCTTAATTCTGGTTCGATTTTGCAAGAGTTGTGGGTTAATTGAGTTTATTTTGTTGATTTTCCCTTCCCTTGTTTCTGGCTTGTTCGATTTCGTTTGAATGGTTGCGTTTGGACTCAGTGGGTTGCATTCTGGGTTCAATCGAAGATTCTCAGTGTGTGAGTTCTCAACTCGTCCCCCTTTCCTATTCTGCTTGGTGTTCATGTTGATTTGTTCCCCTTTGGTTCATTTCTGCTGCTATCCTGATGTCGTCTCCTTCCCTTGTGCTGATTTCTGTTGTTGTTGTTCTTCGTTTTTCATTTTCAGTTTGCTTTCATTTTCAATTTCTGCTGCTTTCAATTTCAGTTTTTCGTGGCCCTCTCCTTAGTTTAATTCCATGACATAATCAGCCTTAGTTTAATTTCAGAATAATAAAGTACTTGTTCAGTTGGTTAATTTGATTAATTTCAGCTTAGTTTGGTTTAATTGGTTAATCAGTACAAGGTTTAGTTTAGGTTTTAGTTAATTAGGTAGTTTTAATGTTTAATGAATTAGGATTAGATGAGTTTAGTTGAATTAGGATGTTAAATTGATTTAAATAATTTCACTTAGTTTAGATAATTAGTTTTAATTGTTTCATTAAAAATGACCGAAATTTCACGTCTTCCCTGTGGACCGACCCTTAAAGTACTACGATTGACAATCGTAGGTGCTTGAGGTATCCTTTTCCCCTTTTATTCACTCACTTTAATTTAGTTTTTAATTTTCACTCACCACCCCTCAGAAACCAACCAACAATTTTGGCGTCGTTGGCGGGGAAGACGGCATGAGATTAGGTCATATTTCGTAGTTTAGTTTATTAGTCATTTTGTTTAGTTGATTTGTTTAGTTGATACTTATTTAGTCGTTTCCTGCTTAGTCATTTCGTAACTTTGTTTTCGAATTGATTCTTAATTTTTCTATGTTGTTTTCGTTTTCATTTGTTTAGTCCTTTTGTTTTCAAAAAAACCAAAAATACAAAAACATTTGAAAAACCCAAAAATCCAAAAACGTTTGAAAAACCGTCAAAAATCCAAAAAAATGAAAAATGCTTAAAAATCCAAAAACATTTGAAAAACTTGAAAAAAATCAAAAACATTAGAAAAATCGAAAAACCACAAAAAATTAGAAATTTCAAAAATCCAAAAAAATTAAAAAATTGAAAATCCAAAAAAAATTGAAAAATTTTAAAAACTTAAAAAAAAATTCAAAATGCCAGTTTTCAGTTTCCCACAATATGAGCATGAACCCTTTTAGAGCTATTTATCGCGACTTAATGATTATCGTGCTCAATTGCCTCAAAACTTTCAAAAATGGAAACTCTGTGAGGTCATTGTTTTGGGTCTAAATTCTGAATTTCGTGGTCATGTTGAATCCATGTGCCCAGGGGGTTTGCTAGGATTGTTATCTAAAGCTCAAGATGAAGTTTGGGATTTCTTTGAAAAATTAGGTTGGGATACTTACGAGTTTGAACAAGCTAATCAGTTTTCTGGATACCCAACTTCCGATGAGTATGTTTTTCCTGCTAATCCTTCCCCCCAAGATCATTTTCTAAACCCATATGACCCGTCTTATTCTTATATGCCTCTTATGCTGTGTGATTGTTGTGAATCTCCTTATCATAATGTTTCTACGTGTCCTTATCGTGCTACCTGTGCAAGAATTGAAAAGAAAATTGATGAAATGACTGATCAAATAATAGAGATTATGAAATTGACATTTGCTGAATATTCTCAATGTTTTGTCCAAAATAGGGAGACTTCTAGTGAGATTGATTCTAGTTTAGGATCTCCTAAACCTGATATTGATCTCTGTGATGATTATGAGCATTCTTCTTCTACTAGTCCTGATTTGAATGAAAACATGTGTTTGCCTAGCTTAGACCAAGAAAGGGACCTCCCTAAGTCTCTAGCAACAGATCTTGCACCCTGTACTAGCTCACCTGAATATGTCACTGATGAACAATCTGATTCTGACAGTGAGTTAGAAATTAGCATCATACCTGCAGTAGAATTTCATGATTTGGATGATTCGAAAGATGTTTCACAGGAGTTGCATGATGAGATACCTGAATTCACTATGTTTGACTTTGATGATAATATTCTGCATGTAGAGCATGAATCTTTTTCTTATGAGTTCGAAACCCATGGAAGTTCTAATGATGGTTTTTGTGCTGATTATGAGTCATTTTCTTTTGATTCCATCCAAACTGACTTCCTTTTTGAATCTGACAAGTCTGAATCTGTTGAGTCTGAGATCATTGTTACTAAGAATTTTACTTTAGAACAGGCTCTTGTGCCTTTGGTATTAGCATACTTGTAAAATGTGCATCCTCCATTTGGCCTAAATTGCTCGTTCATGCTGACATAGTTTCTCGGCCTATGACCTCACCACTGGCTTAATCTGAGTATGTTCATTTCATTCTTGATTGGACCCAATTGTTTGATAAGTTAAAACGGGCCCTTACCTGTGCTTTCCTGACTATATGGATGTACTCAATCTGGTTCCAACTCTCTGTTTTTTATAGTTCCTATGCTATTGAGAGTTGGGCATCCTTGTTTGATAAGCTGTTGCGTGCTCTAATGAATTTTGATTTGAGTAGTACTTTTCAGCTTAATAAGGACTGGCTGATGCTCCATACGCTTTATAGTTTGGGTACAACATGTATCCAACCTGGTATGATCGTTCCACCCTTCTTTTCTCTTTATTTTCTTTTCTTCTTTTTCGTACTTAGTTGTATATATTTGGATTTTGTAAATACTTGTTCATTGTGAATATTTAGGGTTGTTTCATTTTGCTTCTTCTAGCTTAGCTTGTTTTAGTTTTTCCTTTGATTTTATTTTTGTTTAGTAATTTCATTTTTGTTTAGTAATTTCATTTTTGTTTCATTTTTGTTTTATTTTTGTTTTTCTTTTCTTTTATTCTGTTTTAGATTTCTTTTGGTTTAGTTTTCAATTTAGTAGGTCTTTGATTTTTTTGGTTTTGTTTTTGTAAATAAGTGTGTTTTCTTTGATTTTAGTTTTGCTTTTCATTTTCATTTTGGTTTTATTTTGTTTTTGGTTTTATGTTTTTTGTGGTATTCTAGTTGTATATATTCTAGGTTTTCCGGTTGTTTAGTTTATGGACTTGCTTTTTAGCGCCTTAGTTCCCACAATGAGGACATTGTGAAGTTTTGGTGTGGGGGTGAGGTGCCATTTTTTTTTAAATTTTTGATGATTTTTGTTGTTTTTGGGAACATTTGTACTATTTTTGATTAGTTTGAATCCCCTATGCTTTATTTATTAGCTTGTATAGAAGTAGGATGTGCGTGATAAGTCTTTAACTTTGAATATGATAGTCTAAGCCCTAATTCTAACCCCAGTTGTTCATTAAAGGTTGTGTTATCCAGTCCTTATTTATTCTTTCATCATTATCTTTAGGTTTTAGGCTTCCATGAATGATTCTCCCACTAGCTATGGCATGATTACTTTGGAAAAAAAATTGAAAAAAATTGTATTATAAATAAAGAAAAGAATAAAATTTGGAATGACAAGTATCCCTTTGAGGCATGCGCTATTGGGCGTTACCCTTTGAGGCACATGCTACTGGGTGTTACCCTTTGAGGCAATATTGCTACTGGGAAAGCTTGCTTGCAAAGTCAGTATAAGCATAATTTAGTTATGTCAACTAAGTGGGATTAAGTCTATTCTGGTAAATCTGAGTCCTGGAGATGATGATACACTTGCACATGAGTACAGGGATGGATACTAAATCTTGATGTCCAATGGAGTGAAACAGTTAGTGTTTTGATGTCATTTAGAGGTAAAGGGCTTTGAAGTGCATTCTATGTATATATGGGTCGATAATTGAGCACATGGATGATTTAGCTGATTAGGAGTTGTGCATATGTTTCCCAAGTTTTGTACATATCAGTTTTGAGAAAAACCCAAAAAGATTTTCTTTTATTTTTGGAATAATTTTGTGGGTATTTTCATTTGGAAACCCTCACGAGACCTCACTCGTCCACTTGCGAGTCCAAAGGGTTTAAAGGGCTTGTTGCATGCGCTAAATGCAATCATGATTCCTACGGCAGTGAGTTAGGATTTTCTTTTCCTTATTTTTCATTTTCTTTTAGTTAGTTTAGTTTATTTTACTCGAGGACGAGCAAAATCTTGGTGTGGGAGTATTTGTTTGAGCTAAAAATGTGCTATTTTTAAGGTACTTTTTCACCGAATTTATGCTCGTTTTAATAATATTTTTTAAGTTTTTAATTTATTTTATTTTATTTTGCAGATTTTTAATAAATGTGGAAAAATGGCGAAAAGTATGAGAAAAACGGGAAAAATGACGGAAATTCAAAAAAACCGGTCAAGGCAGCAAAAAGAAAAAAAAACCAAACCGGTCTAGAAAAAAACCGGACCGACCCGGTTCAGCAACCCGGTTCAGCCCATAAAACCCCTATCTTCTTTCTTCCCTTCTTCGCGTCTGTCTTCTTCTCCCCAAACCCAGAACCCGCGATCCCTAAGACCCAGAACCCCCGAGCTTGCTTCGCATCCCCCATCTCCATATTCGACCCAATCCTTCTCTCTCTACCCTCCTCATCTTCTCTCTCTCTCTCTCTGCCTCGTCACCTCCCTCTCACTCTAACCACATCACCCAGCCCACAGTTCCACCGAAACCCCAAAACCCGAAACCGAAAACTACCCACACCCACAGATATCCCGAAACCACCTTCATCTCCACCATCACCACCCGTCAACCATGCTCCAAATGCCAGCACACCACCACAGCTGTCCCCAACATCCACCGTCCACGACACCACAAATCGACGGTCAAGCTTTGAAGGCTTCGGGTATAAAGGTATGAAGAGGACGCCATTGAAGAGGAAGGTAGCATAGCGTAGGTTAGCGTTAGTTTTAGGTTAGTAATTTAGGGTTAGATTAGGATTTTAATTTCGGTTTTAGGTCTAGATTTAGTTTAATTTCGCTGTTCATTTCGATTTCAGTTTTCGCTTTCAATTTCAGAAATTGCAACTTAGGGTTTATGCATTTCGGTTTGCCTAGCTTTGAATTTCTGTAATTGCTTTACAAATCGAGTTTTCCCAGTAGCAATTCTTAATGTTGGTTCGATTTTGCAAGAGTTGTGGGTTAATTGAGTTTATTTTGTTGATTTTCCCTTCCCTTGTTTCTGGCTTGTTCGATTTCGCTCGAATGGTTGCGTTTGGACTCAGTGGGTTGCATTTTGGGTTCAATCGAAGATTCTCAGTGTGTGAGTTCTCAACTCGTCCCCCTTTCCTATTCTGCTTGGTGTTCATGTTGATCTGTTCCCCTTTGGTTCATTTCTGCTGCTATCCTAATGTCGTCTCCTTCCCCTGTGCTGATTTCTGTTGTTCTTGTTCTTCGTTTTTCATTTTCAGTTTGCTTTCATTTTCAATTTCTGCTGCTTTCAATTTCAGTTTTTCGTGGCCCTTTCCTTAGTTTAATTCCATGACATAATCATCCTTAGTTTAATTTCAGAATAATAAAATACTTGTTCAGTTGGTTAATTTGATTAATTTCAGCTTGGTTTGGTTTAATTGGTTAATCAGTATAAGGTTTAGTTTAGGTTTTAGTTAATTAGGTAGTTTTAATGTTTAATGAATTAGGATTAGATGAGTTTAGTTGAATTAGGTTGTTAAATTGATTTAAATAATTTCACTTAGTTTAGATAATTAGTTTTAATTGTTTCATTAAAAATGACCGAAATTTCACGTCTTCCTTGTGGACCGACCCTTAAAGTACTACGATTGACAACCGTAGGTGCTTGAGGTATCCTTTTCCCCTTTTATTCACTCACTTTAATTTAGTTTTTAATTTTCACTCACCACCCCTCAGAAACCACCCAACATACCTTTGCATGCATCTCAAAGTGATGTAAATGAGAGAACACGAATAAGAAAGAGGCAAAGGTAGTTAGTGTCCTCTTACACTTGTCAAATGTCATGGAAAAATTAAAAGCCTAATGAAAGAAAGTCCTCCACATGATCTTCTTAGGCACATCCTCCAGGTATGCACAATAAGGGTGCAAGGAGGGATTACACCCTCTAACGTCGCCTAGGGACTCGTGAAATACATGCAATTGAGAGGGGGTGATGGGAAAGACCGGGGATGAATGGGGGCTAAGTTAAGTAGCTCAGTGCAAACGGGGTCAATGTGCTCAATGCTAGGAGGGGCACTAACCCTCACATCATCACTATAATACTCCTCAAAAGAAGGCTCTAACAATGTAATATCGCCCAACCAATCAAGCGAATCTTCCTCAACACAACTAGCATCACCCCTAAGAGACTTACCCATCTCTAACCCCGTGCATCGAGCTAAAGGGAAGGGAAAAGAAAGTAAGAGCAATAGACAATCAGTAGTGTCCCTAGGTATGCTGGACAAGGATAGAGCAACAAATGGTAAAGTTATCAATGGAGGATCAATCACTTCCACTAGCCTCGTCAATAGTGAATCAATCATAAAATTAGACTCCGGAGGAAGAGAAGACTCATAATTATCATTAGAGACTAGCCTCAAGTCTCAGAGAAGATGGACTAGGGTCGGTCTCATGCAATAGGCAACACTCCGTCATCTTACCAACAAAACACTCATGTCGCTCATTCATTGTCTCTATTATGGCATTAAGTTTCGCATAGCTTGCATCAGAAATATCATAATAGGGACAAGAATTTGCATCATGGTCAAAAGATTGACAATAAGAGCATATCACAGGAGAATAAGCATGCAAATCATAGGAAATGTGGGAAGGGCACACAAAAGACTCACTAGCATTCTCGCAGGGCCATTGATACGAAGCCAACGACTCAAACAAGTCCCATATATCATCAACATCTAAAGAGCATAAACTAACACAACAAATGGGCTCAAGGGTGGCTCAAGCCTCATGTGTTATCCCCTCAAATACAATATTACATATTTCCCATTTTTCATATGTCAAATGCACATATTGAGCATGGTAATCATTTAATTTAGACAAGTATTCCCAAAAAGGTCCATGCACAAATTGAGGTAAATGAAAAATAGCCATTTTGATTTTTTTTCAAATTTTCATTTTTTATTTTTTATTTTTTTTATTTTCTAAAGGCCTAACCTTGAATGTTCAAGTAAACCCCAATATTAAAAAGCACCAACTTCCAGGCGACAGTGCCAAAAACTTGATAGGAAGAATTTGAATTTTAATATTTATAACCCTAAGTATAAGGCTCCACTGTTAGATACTTGGGGTGTCATCTACTGGGAGTAGGGTTTCAAGTACCGGGGTTTGGTAGAGCGACTTAATCTAAGCCAAGATGGAAGGAAATGAAAACAAGGCTAAATTAAGCTAGAAAGCAGAAGAGGTGGCTTGAGACTATGATTTGATCAATTGACGAACTAAATAGTCAGGATGAGTCCTAATATACCCGACTTATACCCATAAATAGTGATGATCGGTTGCAACATTAAAGACCACCCAAGCCCTCTCTCAAAGTTCATGGACTAGCCTAGGTAGTCTAATCACCTATTTTCATGGGGTTAGGCAAATTAGATCACAAGATTAGCAACCCTAAGACCTAGGTACGATCGAGACTATTTTCATGTCCAAAACCCGGCTATTCTCTCTCCCACATTGACTAGTTGATCTCACCTCTCGACATAAGTCAACCACCTAAAAATAAGGATGAAAGCTCTCTCAAGCATTTCATAGAACACGTGGCAGGCATGAGAGAAAACTCTTAATTGGAGGCATAAATTAGGTGTGGTTAGGTCCAATACAAGTCTAATTACCCATCAAAGGGCTAATCACAACCCAAACCAACCAAAACTAGCAATTAAACATCAACAAAATGCAAAAGCCATAAATTAAACCTAAGCTAACAAGTAACTCAACAAACATGAAATGGAGGAATTAATCTAAACTAGCATGGATGAAAAGAGCTATTAAACATGAAATCATAATAAAAACTAAATATTTAAGTTGAATACAATCTAAGCTAACATAATCAATACAACAAGAACCAAGAAAAACATGAAATAAAGAGAGAGAGAAAAAGGGAAACTTATGCTTGATTGATTGAATGAACTTGAAATCACAAGCTTGAATCCAAAATTAACCCAAACAAATCCTAACCTTGCTAATCTAATCCCACTATTGGGGTTTTATTGGCTAAACCTAACCTAAAAATAGCCTAAAAACCTCCCCAAAGAACCCCCAAAGAAAGAGCATTAAATAGGAAACAAGTAAAAATCCTAAAAATTATATTATTATACGAGCCAAAATTAGGTGATAGAGGCATATGAAATATGACAATTTAGTACCGAACAATGATCAAGTTGGTTCCCTAATTAGAAATAATTTTAATGCATGGATGGGTTTCTAAGGATGTTAGTAAGCATTCCAAAGAGAAAAATCAGCTCTAAATCAGGTTTAGCTAAGAGAACCACTCAGAGAATCAAACCAGGTCAGAAAAGAGCCCAAACTGCAACGGTTGGCAAAATGCAACTGAATCACCATGAGGAACTTGTCATGATTTTGATTTCTCTTCATGGATTGATATGTTAGGATGTTGGCTACCATCTTAAGCAAAAATACTGGTCCTAAGTCAAACTTTAGGTGGTGATCCCACCTAGTCTTTCAATGCGGGTAGAATGAGACTACCATAGCTTACCTTCACTATTTGGACCAATATACCAAAATGCCTACTTAGGCCAAAATTGAGTTCCTTGACAAAACTAGACATCTTAGGGAGTCCAACAAAGGAGGACTTTCCCATAGGACATTTTGCAAACTCCAAGGATCATGCCATCCAAAACCATGCTCAGTTCTGGATTTGAATAAGAACAAGGGGTGAATCTAGCGTATCAATGTCTGCTTACCTTGGTCTTCCTTGGCTTGATCAATACCTTGAGCATGATTTGGACTCAGGGAACTCTCTTGGATTCCTGGCTCTTCATCATGAAACATGCACACACTCAAGGTGCTTAAGTCGTGGATCTTTTGGTAGTAAGAGCATTAATGATTATGTAAATCAAATATCAACATGCCTTGATACAAGGCCTAATTAAACTTAATTAGATGTATGAATATTAGTGTAGATCAGCCTCAATCCATAATCAAGTTTGTGTACAACACTGTTTAGTCACTATAAGCCACTAAATATATCATTGTATAATCAAATCAATATTCCTAAAAACTATTAATGTTGATTTCATCATGAGAATACTACAAGATCAAAACACTTCACATTTGTTTTCATTACAACTCTCCATAACATGTGCATACTACATATATACAACGACACATGGCCACCCATTAATATTATTGATAATCCAACAATATGGCCTAATAGAGAAACTAGAGAATATTTATTTCCTAGCTCGTAAAAGCTTTCTCCGATTAAACTCCCCCAACTTTACATGGGAAAATTTAATAAGGTCTTTAGACCTTATTTTTTATAGAAATGTAAGCTCATATATTCACACTCAATATCAACAAAACACTATCGCAAAAAATTCAAGGCATACCTTAAGGGTCTTATGGCCAATTACAATCTTTTGATTTTACCCAATATCATCCTGTAACACCCCGTGTTTAGCTTAAAGGATTGAAGTGACTACTTGTACCACCCAAAGTGCACCTTTCTTTTCGGGGAGATCACTCATAAGAACTCCACAGTTAAGTGTGCTTATTATAGAGAAATCTTATAATGAGTGACCTCATGGAAGTTTCTCAAGCAGCATGTGAGCGAGGACGAAATACGTTGAAAAGGCTTGTGGTAACTTGTGGGGCCAGTAAACTATTCTTAAAGTCGTTCCTGGTAACTGCTCGCAACCTAGGAGCGATCTAAGCATTACAGATGGTATCAGAGTTCACCCGCAGCCGTAAGTTGTGCTAGTGGGTAGGAGAGCCCTAGGCAGCTACCTAGCCAGGCAAAGATACTGGGATGTACTGCTGGTCAAGAGGACTTGTAAATGGGTCAGTTAATGAGGCACAACGAAGACGTTATACGCTTCAAGTAGAGGTGATTGTAAAACCTCGTGTTAGCTTAAAGGATTTAAAGTGACTATTGATATCACCAAAGGTGCACCTTTCTTTTCCGAGTGCTCACTTATAAGAACTCCACAGCTAAGCGTGCTTGCTGTGAAGAAATCCTATGATGGGTGACCTTCTGAGAAGTTTCTCCGGCAGCGTGTAAGCGAGGATGAAACACGTCGAAAAGGCTTGTGGTGATTTATGGGACCAATAAGTGATCCTTAAAGTCGTTTCTGGTAACTGCTCATGACCCGAGAGGAGTTCAAATTTTTTAATCAATTGGAAACAATCTTGATATATATTTTGAAAAGTTCGGTTATTTCTCTTAATCCAGCACTAGTGTGATATGACAATTGAAGCCACTGAGAACTCATCTTGGTAACTCTACTTCCATGGAACTACAAAACATACAGTTCATAGCCCCCAGGCCCCCGGTTGTAGTAGCAAATTGTACATGTAGGACTTTACTAAAGGTCTATTGTAGTATGGTCCTTCTATAGCTACATCAAATAAGAGCAGTTCATGTTGTTCATTTGTTGTCTAACAAAGAACAAATTACAAGCAGCTAAGCTACATTCCAAATATCAGAAATCTATCCTTGGTCAACAATTTTTACTCCACAACTAGCCACATTATAAATGCACACTTATGAATCAAAGCTTTATGCCATAATAGCATATACCATGAAATCTTTGTATTCTATTTCTTATCTCATAGCCAATTGTAACCAAAATGTGATTGTACATTTTTCATCATAAGAGTGATTCCATATGTGATTATTCCTACAAAGACCTAACTGCATGACATCCCTAGCCATGAGGATTTTCCTCCAGCACCAGACATCTTACTCAAAAATGTCACTAAACTATCTGAAGAATTCAAAAATACCACTGAACTTGTTTTCAACCATTAATGCCACTAAACTTTTCAAAGTATTAAAAAAATACCATTATGACAGTGACATTTTTTATACTTTTTAAAAAGTTAAGTGGTATGCTTTATATTTTAACCAAGTAAAATGACATTTTTTGTCCAAAAATAGTTTAATGGCATTTTTGACCGTTATGGATAATATGGTGGCATTTTTTACCGTTATGGATAATATGGTGGCATTTTTTAGCAGGATCTCTCCAGCACCAGTATCGTTTGTTGTTTCAACACATTCACAACTAGTCTTGCCTTTAGGTAATAGCAGTTCACGCACTTAATCCACAAGCCACCAGCCTTAGAAGCAATATTCCAAACTTATTTGGTCACCAATGCAACATTCCAATTGAATACATCCTTCACACCATCCTCCTTCCTCTTTTTGGTAGACATGGAGTGCCCCAAGCTACCAATGTTAGCCTCCTTTTCTCATGGCCATATTCTAAAAGAAAAGGCCTTAAATTTATCTGATTTTCTCCTCAATTGATTTCGGAAGTATAAATGTCTGGCTCTAATACATGAACATGTTTAAAAGCATTGAATTGATGAATTATAATTTTCTTGCATAAGAGAGTCATTGAGGTGGCCATGCCCTCACTCTTGCAATGATTCCATCAACCAACATCTGAAAGTCTATTTTGTTTTGTTTTTTTGGTTTTATAGGGACTCCCAGATATTTGAAAGGCAATTCTCATTTTTCGCAGCCAGTTAGAGCCACTAGACTAGCACTGGTTTCCATGTTAATCCCAGTTGTTACTAACTGAGACTTGCCAGCATTAGCTTCTAAGCTAGAGCAGTCTGAGAAGTGCTTGAACGCAATCATCATGCACCCCACACTTTAAAGATCAACTTTGCCAAAAAATAAAAAAATAAAAAAATAGTAAGTCATCAGCTAAACTTAGCACACAGTTTTAATCCGTGACAACCTAGGTGAAACATAAACCCTTTTTGCATAACTACAATTTTTAGTGCTCTATTCAAATACTCCATAATTTAAAAAAAAAAGATCAAAGGAGAAATTGGGTCTCCTTATCTGAGGCTGCTTTTACTTCAAAAAAACAATTACTCATACCATTAAATCTAATGGAAACCATAGCAACAGAGATGCAACTGATAATCCTTATGACAAAACAATCAGGGAAAGCAAAACCAAGCAATAAGCCTTTAATAAATCCCCATCTCACTGTATCATATGCCATTTTTAGGTCGATCTTCTTTATACTTCTCAGGGAAGCACATTTTCTATTATATAGTTTCACCAAGCTTTCAAAACAGCATATTGTGCAAAATTGATCTAGCTCTATAAATGCCCCCTTCTGATGGATCCTCCAAGAAGCTCAACACATTATTCATTCATGCAAATTAGCTTTGCTATGTATTTGTATATAGTATTACAATAAATTTTAGGCCACAACTCGAAAGGATGAGTAAGATGAAGTACCCTAGGGATCATGACCACCTCTATTATATTGATCTACTTAAGCATCTTCCCAATTGCTGAAAAAACCCCCCACCTTAATTGTAGTACAAATTGCAGGACGAACTAACTTCCAAGATTGTTTAAAAAAGTATCTACCAAATACATTAGGCCTTGGGGATTTGTTATTGCTAATGCTAAACACAACATATGCAATCTCTTCATCAGAGAAAGGGACTAACAAAGCAGCTATTTGATTTTCGTCTAAGCTTGGCACCTGCTTTACAACTCCAGAGAAGGGCCTAGTGATTTGGTTTCTAAGCCAAGGAGTAAAGAGAAATACTCAACTAAGGCATCACCAATCTCTTCATTGATAGATTTAAGCTCACTTCTTTTGTCTTGCATAACTATAATTGCTCTATTATAGTTCTTCTGTGCCAATGAAGCAAGGAAAAACTTTGTATTATAATCACCATGTTGCAACCAGTCCTCAGCTTTTTGCTGAAAGTAAGCTCTCTCGATAGCAATCATAGTATGGTAATCTGCTAGAACTTCTTTCTCTTGCTCATATAAGACATTATTCAAAGGATCAGCATGAATACACTTCTAGATTTCACGTAATTTCTGCATAGCCTCAGTTATATAGGACGCTCTAAGAGCAATTCCCACACCTAGACAAATCACATAAGAATTTTCGAAAACTTAATAATTCAATTCATTCAAGTGTGTCTTTCCCCAATGCACGAGGGGGTTTATATAGCAATCAATACAACTAGAAAAAGGAATAGAAAATATATTCGAAGATTACGATAAGATTACGATAACGAAAAATAATCTAAGAGATAAAAAGATAAGATTTTATCCTAAAAGATAACCTACAAAGATAATAAATTATAAAAATACTTCACATATGCCAATATTAAGATATATCCATATTTTCTTAATTCTCCTTTTCCTTATCCTGCATCATTCTCCCCTGGTCGGAAAAAACTCGTATTCGAGTTTTGTACAGCTGTAGAAAGAAGGGATCCAAGTAAAGAAACAACTTCACTGCACGCTGTAAATGGAAAAACTGTAGAGCTTTCAACTTCTCCAAGAAAAGTAGTAATGCAATCAGCGGATGTAGCTTGTTGCCAACGAGAAGGTCAAATGTAGAGTGTTGTCCATGAAAGCATGATCTAGGATTATAAATTCAGCATCAACATGTATACCGACTGCTTGGTCCATCTTGAATTTTCTTTGCATGCGTTCAGATTTTTGAGTGTCCATTGAATACTCATGGGGGATAATGGAAGAGTAATTTGCTATTGTCGTTGACTCTTCATTCACTGGTATTAGTGGTTGAACATTTTCCTCATTAGGTGTCCCAGTAAAAGAGTCCACATATCTATCTAGAATGAACATTCCTTCACTGTGGACTTCATTTGCATATGACTCATAGTCCCCAACATGCACTGCTTGATTCATAGAATCGAGGATGCTGTTGTTAACATCATTTTCCTCGATATCTGGAAGTCCACGATACTCTATGACTTGGACATCTGTTTCCATATGTTGCTCTTCTAGAGTCTCTTCTTTCTTGTTCGCAATGATAAATTCCCTATCATATGCATCATAATAGGCAGGATTTGTTTCATACAAATAAGAAGTCGGTTCTTTCCTGGAAGATCTTAGAGACTAAACCGGACAATCTCTAATGAGAAGCTTCGAAGGAATCAAAGGAGCTTTAGTGAGGAATATAGGGCTCACAACCACAAATGAATTTGCTAGCAAAGTAAAGATTTAACTCACAACAACCATCGTAGATTTGACGACCTCGAAGTTTGCAAAAAGCATGGACAACATTCCCGTAAGAGTAGAAATTCACTCGAGCATGAAAATTACCTCTTGTCTGAAATCTGACGATCTTTTCTACATCTCCATAAGGAGAGAAAACTTGGCATAGAACATTTGTCGTAACCGGATGTGCTTTACCGTAAATTATCACAAACAAGGCTCGATGGTGTTTTTCACACCAAGTCATGGTTGCAATAATAGCAATAAGGGGTCACTAATAGCAACAGCAGTACTAGACAAGAAACAAATGGTCGAATAGCAGCAGCAAAACTGAGTTGAGAATTGATGAAAGATAACCACACAGTGGTAGGCCAGAAGCTCCAGGATATAACGAAGGGGGTTCTAGTAGCAGCGAGTTGCTTGTTGCTAGCATCAGGACATGAGCAACACAAGAACAAACAGTAGGAACACAGACAGTGAATGAAGGAGAACCTCCACGAATGGCTTACGGCAAGAAGTAGGCCAGTTGTGGTGGGATAGCACAGTCAAGAGTGTTTTCACCACTCTCTGTTGAAGGCCAAAGGAATAGAAGTTCTTCAATTGGGAGCAAAATATCAGTTCGCAATCTATGGTTTGGCAGGCTTGGGGAGACCAATTGAAGCCCAAATCAAAGCGTTTCCTTTCAATTGGGGTGGGGCTTAGGGGCAAAATGGAGAGGAAAGTGGAGAAATGATATCAATTTTGGAGGAAATTGATGAATTGAATGCAATTTTTTAGAGTTAGGGTTCGTGGGTTGCTAGCGAATCAATTGAAGCAAAATTTGATGCGATTTACCTCAGTTGATTTGGGTTTTTTTGGACGAAATTCAGTGGGTATTCGAGGGGCTAGGCCAATTTTGGGAATCTTAGATGGATTGAGGACGAATTGAAAGGCTAGGGTTTGAAAATTGAAGCAATTCGCAATTAGGGTTTGCAAATTGGGATTTTTGTTAGGGTTTCGGTGAGCGGTGGCCGGTGGTGGTCGACCAGGGGATTCGGTCTATGGGTGGTCGTCGGTGTTGGTGGTCGATGCGATTTGGTGGTGGTTCGAAGAGGTGGTGTGTGCGGCAGGGTTTGCAATTGGGGATTGTAGGGTTCCGGCGAGTGGCCGGCTGTGGTAGAGGTTAGGTGTTGATCGACCGGAGGTATCAACCACGGGTGGGTGGTCGATGGTGGTGGCCGATGGTCGCCGCCGATCCTAGGTGGTGGTGTCACAGCAGGCAGCAAGGGCTTAGGGTTTCTGGTTTGTTTTGTGCTTTTGCGTTTTCTTTTTTTTCCTTTTTTTTTTGGAGAACGTGAATGGACAAAAAGAACGGGAACTCAAAGGACAGCGGAAGAGATCGCAAAGGCTCTGATACCAATTTGATGTGGGACGCTCTAAGAGCAATTCCCACACCTAGACAAATCACACAAGAACTTTCGAAAACTTAATAATTCAATTCATTCAAGTGTGTCTTTCCCCAATGCGCGAGGGGGTTTATATAGCAAGCAATACAATTGGAAAAAGAAATAGCAAATATATCCGAAGATTACGATAAGATTACGATAACTAAAAATAATCTAAGAGATAAAAAGATAAGATTTTATCCTAAAAGATAACCTACAAAGATAATAAATTATAAAAATACTTCACATATGCCAATATTAAGATATATCCATATTTTCTTAATTCTCCTGTATTCTTATCCTGCATGACTCAGTTATTCTAGCTTGGACATTACTGAAATGCCTTTTGTTTAAAGCTTATAATGGCTTCTTCAGGTTTTTCAATGCGCTCAATAGGTTGTACATAGGGGTGCCCCTAATTTCCTCATGCCTAGTGCTCTAAACAATTTGTAAAAAATCTAGGTGAGAAGCCTGCATATTGGCATTTTCCTTTATACCTCTTCCTTTTTTATGTGAACAAGCAATCGTATATGATTGGATACCCCTTCAGCGAGAACCTCATAAAAGATGTTAGGAAAACAATTAATGCCTTCCCCTTAACCAATATTTTATCCAATCTAGAGAAGACTCTTATAGAACCATGCTTGATTCTCCATGTAAAGAAAGAACCATGCCAATTCATTTCCTGTACACCACATGTATCCATGCGGGTAGCAAAATCAAGGATCTCCCCAATACGTACTTGGTCTCCTCTAATTCTTTGCTCCACTCTAAATAAGCTATTAAGTCACCACCTATAGTCCAAGGTTCGGTAATAGTTGAACTGAACTCACACAATAAATCAAGGAGTTTTTCTATCTTGATTATCACTAGCCCTACAAACCACAGTCTAGTAAATCTTTATGCTACTGTTACTGGCTCCACAGACATGAATAAATTAGTGATGTACTTTAGGTATGTAATAGGCATATACATGTGATCCCAAAGGAGCCAGAACTTCTACTCAGAGCTATTGCATTAGTAATCACAAACCAGGGTGGATTAACCTGCTGTACAATATCATTCCCTTTGCCAATGATTGGTTTTTTTTTTTAAGTCTACCAATTATTCTACATTTATTCTGACATAGGAAGCTCTTGACTACCCCCTATTTATTAGGGTCATTCAGCCCTCTTATATTCTGTAAAGCTACTCCATCCATGATCAGTCAAAAACCCAAAACCATTTTGTAGCACAAGCCCTTTAGAGATCCCTACATTTGGTGTACTTCAATGCCATGGACCACGCTATACATTTTTAGATAGTGCATCACCTTGAGTAATAATCTCCTGGATTGTGTTTTCAGGTATTGCCTCATTCCCTATATTACACTAATGTGGTTCTTCTTGGGTAGTTTCTACTGTCTGGACCTCTTTCCTTCTCCATTCAATCCTACCTCTTTTCCTACAATGGTCTAATGAGTGCCCAAACATGCTACAGTGGTCACATTTCAAGTCTTTCACTAATAATCGACTTCTTGAATAATCAGCATTCCAAGGTCATCCATGAAAGTGATACAAGAGGGGAAATCTATATTGACGTCCATCTCTATCAACACTCTAGCAAAGTTTGTCTTAGATTAATCTTGCGTAGCTTTGTCAGCCATAATTGGTTTACCTTCTAGGATTGCTATCTTAGTCAATCCCTCCCTACTCCAGAATTTTAGGTTAAGAGCAGGAATTGTTGTCCATGCTAGAATTTTAGCAATAACTTCTTTATCGACATGTTGGCCCAGTGCCCAAGCTTTCATTATCAACGGTTTCCTATCAAAACATACATCTCCGCTTTAATGGCCAATCTAAAAGATTGACTGGAATTGAACAAGGAACAGCCCATTTGGCTTAGACACCATTCTGCCAAATTTACTTCCCCAAATTCGATTGAAAAAACCTTTCATAACCTTTAATGGAGATTAGCACCCAAAACAAAACAAATTATGTACGATCTCCAGTAATCCACCTTAGATTGCATGTCATTAGCTTCAATACATTGTATTTTCATACCATTATGCGATATAGGTGGGACGAAATCTAATCAAAAACCTACATTAGGTAAATCAGGCATTTCAGCGATACCTTCATGAATTTGAGCATGCTCCGCTTTAATGGCCCGTGAATTAGATTGTCTACACTTCCTCAAGGCATCAATCCAGCCAGCAAAGTCAGCTTGCGTTTATTACTCGCCATTGGTTTCATTTGAAGTCTGCACTGTTTCATTTGATTTAGGGTTGGTAACGGCATGTTCTGCTAATCCCAAATCATTCAAAAGATCTGTTCCCGAGTTATTGATAGAATTTGAAGCAAAGTTTATGACCAGAGTCAATGTTTAGTAAAATACAGCACGGGTTTTAAACAGAAAAAATATGCGGCGCGTATTATTCAGTAACTTTAACTAAAAAAATATGGTCAAACATATGTTTAAAAAACACGTACTTCTGTAAAATGTAAAGTTATATGTTTGTGTTCATACAGTTGCTTTTTGAAAATATTTGGGCCATAAATTCAACTCTTAATTGTGGACTTTTTCTTATTTTTACACATCGATTACAATTAGATATTAGACGTATGATTTTTACTTTACAATTATAATTACTTCCAACCATTTGGTATTCAAATCAAACACAAGTATTCATTGAACATGGCGAATTGTCACAATATAATAAAATTAACATGAAAAAACACACCAAAAAATAAATTTATTTTCTATATGTTCTAATATAATAAGTGATGTAACGTCATGTGACAAATCTAAATGCAAAACAAAAGGTCTTAAATATAATGGGAACCATCATCTTAACCTTCTTATTTGGTACAAGTTGTTCGAAATCTAAATGACAAACAAAATATCTTGGATATAACCCTCAATTCTCTATTAAAAGTCCGTCGTTTTTTACCTTTTAATACGTTTGCTCGCGTATATCACATTTAATTCAGTCATGTCAATAAATCATGCGTTTTAAATGGCTACTCCCTTTTAAAACATATTGGTCTTTTTAAAATGCTCAATACATTAATACGTGTTTAAAATGCGTATTAAACGACAAATTGCTAACGGAGACCAAAGTAATGAGAAGGAGTTTCCTTTTTGACTTCCTGGTCCTCCTCGCCGTTTGAGTAGAAAGCTTTCTTTCTGTGCCTTAACTCTCTCTCTCTCTACATCTTCTAGATAATATATATGTCTTGCACATTCTTCCTATTTAGGCTGTTGGGGATTTTACGAGAACACTTCGGTGAGAGGACTACCGTGAGAACTCCGGGCAGGATTGAGATCATTTTTCCTAAAAACTTTATTCATCCAATGTGCAATGAGTATTTTTTACTAAGTCTTTCAAAATACAAGGTGGCCTCTTCTGCACTCGTGTTGCACTCACAAGTGTAAGCACTAGTGCCTACAAGTTAACAAAAATTCAAAAGGACAATGTTGGAACATTTTTTCTCGTAATCCATGTCATTCTAGGCATACTAAGTCATGCAACTAAGCCAAGTATTTATAAACAAATACATCACTATTCATGAGAGGGTGATGAGCCTGTTTGGTAAACATTTATTTGTTGTTAGCTATTAGTTGTTTGTATGAATTGCTAGTTGTTAGTTATTTACATTAGTTGTTTGTAAATAATTGCTTGGTAAAATTAGGTATTTCAAATAATAATAATAAGAACATTGAAAAATTTTATTATTCCCTTATCCCTAATTTTCCTATTAATTGAACATGATTTGAGAATGTATTGGTCATCTAATTTTCTTTTCAACAAGGATTAAATTTTGTTATATGCACAAAGTGCCTTCATGCACGAAACCTCAATTTCTTTCTAATCTTGTTTTCTTTCTAATTTAAATGAATATCGATATGATACCTATGTCTTCTGACCCTTCTTTTTTTTTTGTGTGAGCGTTAACCTTCTTTCGTTATTCATTAGACATGATTTTTTTTGGTTATGACTTAATTAAAATTTACATTATCAACATCAATGTCAACATATTGAACTGGTAATAACCTAATTGTATATAACATAGGTCTCATAGCATGCCTATCAATCTAGTCCTTTGAAAAAAATTCATTTAACATGAGCCAAAATTAAGAAAATTTAACAAGTATGATTACAATTGACAAATCCATCCTTCATGGGCTCATCCACCCTTCCTAACACTCTCTACCACAGTTCTAATAATAATAATAATAATAATAATAATAATAATAATAATAATAATAACAATAATAATAATAATAATAACAACAACAACAACAACAACAAGCTCCCATAAAAAAAAAGCCCATTCACTAGAAACTAGAGAATTTGAAGCAAGATTTCAAATTTCACATCTCACAATTACCATCACTTGACCATTCCAAATTTCTAATACCAGCCATTAATTATCTCACCATTTCAGAGGACGATCATCATTTTTAAAGATAAAGAAAAAGAAAAAGCTAGCCCTAGATGATGACAAGATTTATCTCACAACATTAGAGAAATGTTGGAGTATGAAAAGTGGGTATTGTCCCACATTGATAAAATACAAAAATAGAAAAATGGATGTTGTCCCAAATTGATAAAATTAAAATATTTGAGCATGTTGATAAGCTTGTGAGTTACTCTACCCATTGCCAATTGGTTTAGGTTAGAACCTCATTTGAGCTTGTATACATGACTCATTTATTGAAAGCCTAATTGTTATACAAAACTTAACATGGTATCAGAGTCGGATGCTCGACCTTAATTTGTCACCGCCCCCGTTTGATTAAAATTATGTGCATGCATTGGGCTTTGTTCATAGCCCACACAGTGAAGGGACGTGTTGGAGTATGAAAGTGGGTTTTGTCCCACATTGATAAAAATGTAGGGTTTGGACATGTATATAAGCTTGTGAGTTACTCCAACTACTGGCAAGTGGTTTTGGGTTAGAACCTCATTTGAACTTATATGCATGACTCTTTATTTAAAGTCCAATTTATACGAAAATTTAACATGATATCAAAGCAGGTACTCGATCTTGATCTGCCATCGTCCCCATCTGAGTAAAAATTGTGTGCACGTGTTGGATCTTATTAGTAACCCACATGTGAGGGGGCATGTTGGAGTATGAAAAGTGGTTATTGTCCCACATTGATAAAATACAAAGATATGAAAGTGGGTGAAGTTTCACATTGATAAAATTAAAGGGTTTGAGCATATTTATAAGCTTGTGAGCTACTCCACCCATTGTCAGTTGGTTTGGGTTGGAACTCATTTGAGCTTGTATACATGACTCGCAAAGCCTAATTGATATATAAAACTTAACAAGAAAGATGAAGAAAATCAAATAGAGCAATAATTACCACCACCAATTAGCTCACAACACCAAATGCAACAAAGCCATTCAATTTATGATTTTCACATAAAACAATTGAAAATCTTGTTTCTTGAGGAAAGAAACAAGAAGCAAAAAAGGAGAGAGATGGAGATATGAAGATTTGGCGATCTAGCCGATGTCGATGTATCAACGACAAGGTTGAGGGCATAGAAGAGGGTTGATAGCATTAGCAGCGTGCACAGAATATGGGAACGCGGGCCCCCTCATGGCCACTTGTCATCACATGAGAGGGGAGAGGGAGGTGTGCCACGCGGGGGAAAATGCCTGCCTGTGGCTCCCTGCGGGCCATCTTTTTCATTTTTTAAATATTTTTTTTTATTTTTTTTTCTTTTTTTTGGAGAAAGTATATAGTTTTTAAATAATTTAAAAAATAGGTTGTACATTATGAGGTGGATCCATAATAAATATTTTTATTGGATGATTAAAATTGAGTTCCATAAGTTGGAGAAGTGATAGAATGTAAGTTCTAAAATTGTGAAACTTTTGCTGACGTGGCAGGCCAGAGTTTCAAAAACTGGAACTCTCGCTAGGAATGCTCTGAAGAGAGGTCTGCACATAAGGGTATGAAGTTCAGGCAAGGGGAGGGATTGGGTTTAGTGTAGTTCTTGCTAAAAAATTCCATTAAGCTTTTCAAAATATTCATGAATACTACTCAACTTTTTTTCAGTTTAAAGTATCATTAAACTTTTCAAATTTTTTTAAAATGTCATTATGATGGGACCATTTTTGAGTCATTTTAAAAAGTTAAGTGGCATTAATTGGTATTTTTGACTTAAAAAAAAGTCGAGTGCGTATTTGAACATTATGAAAAGTTTAATGGCAGTTTTTAGCAAGAACTTGGGTTTAGTGGTATGTGATGCAATTTCTCCAAACTCTTAAATAATTATGTAATTTTAACAAAAAGCTTTTACAAAAGGCTAGTGGGATGAATTGTTTGAGGCTAACTAGTTGTTTCAAACAGCTCTTTACCTAATACTCAAACTGATTGTTTCACCAAATTAAACAGCTAAATTCTTCCAAATAACTTTTTGTTGCTGCCAAACAGCTAGTGTAACCAGACAAAGCTGATATTTTTTCATAAAGAGAACTTTCTAAAGAGTCACCAACTTAGTTTAACCACTAAGGACATATTTTTTTCGACTTATGAGAAGTATTCACTGTGTTTATCTCTAAAATATAATAAATCCTGTAGAATGGTTAAAGAAATTTTAACTATATATTTTCAATAAGTATTAAATAGTGCTGAAAGCTGTTGAATGTTGATAATAAGTACTTAGGATATGTTGCAAAGAACATGCCCTAAATTAAACAAATACAACTCTTCAGCAGCTATGCCTCTTCAAAATAATTAATTAAAATTAATTATTCAATATTGCTTCTTCATAATTTAATCAAATTTCCAATTTTATGGAAATTAGCTCCAACATGCATCACATATGAGATTTTAACATGTTGGCTTAGTTTGTGTTCACACTGAATTTTAGTAAGAAAACTCTTAAAATTATAAACGAATATTGTAGAGCATCTGAATGAGATGCCCCCACTTAAGGCCCTGTTCTTTTCGTTAGAAAATTACAGATGTGGAATGGGTGGGAGTGAAAAATGAGGGAAGGAATGGATATGAGTAGTATTTTTTTTTAAATGTGAAAAAGGGGGAATGAGTGGGAAGAAGTGGGAAGGAGTTGAATGAAGTAGGAGAGTTGATGTAAGTTATGTATTTTGTTTTTTAATGTAATCTTTTATTTGTGATAATAATTACCGATAATAAAAAAAATTTAGACTGAATTTTTTTTTTGTGTGTTGATCCAGTAATGAAATATTATTTCGTGGCCGTTGTTACCCGCAAAAAAGTGTAATTTTCATTATTCGTAAAACAAATTGCGGATATTTTTTTTTCGTATATTAACCAAATAGGAACAACGAAAAAAATACACATATGTTCAAGCCTTATTCTTTTCGTTGGTAAATCTAAATTTACCAACATCAACCAACTTCAACCCACTTCACGAACTTCAATAAAAAAATATCAATTTCAACCAACTTCAATCTATTTTAGCCTACTTCAACCAACTTTAACCAATTTTCTACTATTTTAACCAACTTCTAGTCATCATACCAAAAAAAAATCAACCCATTCTAACCAACTTCAAACCACTTTAACATACTTCAACCAACTCCAACTCATTTCAACCCACTTCAACCCACTTCAATAAAAAAATATATATTTAAACCAACTTACCTATTTATCAACATATATTTCCCAATGAAAAGAAGAAGCCCTCAGTATATGGAAAACAATCATCTACAATTTGTGTGAAAAACTTCCAATATTTTGTTACTAACGCATACGGAAAAAAAATATCTGCTCAAGATACACGTACAATATATCTGCGCTTCCCGTCATGAATTAGGAACAATGCCAAAAATATTTATACATTCATTAAACTGAAAAAAAATCCGCAAATTTGGCCACAAATTACAATTAACGAAAAATAAATCTGTTACACATACAACAACAACCAACCGCCCCTTGGTGACCTATAACAAATATTTCGTAACCAACGTAAAAAAATAAGTAAATTAAGCATATCTCTCATATATGGAATCAAATCTAAAATATCTACCAATCACAACAAACTAACATTTACTTAACAAAGCAGAAAAAAATTATTATTTCTTCAATATATATAATAACAATTACATCATCTACAATTTTCGATAAGATTAACAAATATTTCCGTAACATTCGAAAAATAAATAAAATTTTTTGTAATTATTATCTAACTATTCGTATACACAACTATATAAATTATAAAAGTTTTCAAACTATAAAAATAATAGTTATATGTATAAGTAAGAAGGGGTTAGTGAAAGTAGGTGAAAATGAAAAGTAGTAGTATTTTTTTAAAGTATGAAAAGATATGAAAAAGAGAAAAAAAAGTAAATATGAGTGAAAAGAAGTGAATTAAATCCATTAAATCACAAAAAAAATAGCCTTAAAATAGCCTTAATTATTATTTTTTAATTACGACAAAAATTATGTCCGTCGGCTCGTTGCCTGTAGAGTATCGACAGCAACTCAACAGAGCTCACTGGGCCAGCGACAAATTCAATTTTTATTTTTTGAACAGCACGTGACTCTGTGACCCCTTTTTTTCGTTTTTTTTGGGGGGAGGGATGGAGTGACGTCGTTTTAAAAAGTCAGTAGTTTTATTAAGTATTTATATTTATTTTAAGAGAGATGCTTCCCCCGCGCAGACGAAAGATCAAAATTTCCAAACTCATTTCCATGCGCACCCTCGCAAGTGACCCGAACAAACCCAAACCCAATTTTCATAAAATTCAAACTCAATTTTCTTTTAAGAACTTGGCGCGTTCTTCAGCCTGCAAAACTCAAACGACGAATAAACTTCACATCACTTCCCGGCAATGCAATCTCCCCCCAAAATCAAAACCCCAGTTCCCCTGTCTCTCTCTCTCTCTCTCTCTCTCTCTCTCTCTCTGTGTGTATTGATCTCTGGTGTTAGCAATGGAAGCCAAGCTCCATGCTTTACCTCCACTGAAGCGTTTCAGATTGCTGCACCGAGAAAAACAGCAGCAGCCTGAATCTGATCTTCCAGCTAAAAAGAGAAAACAATCCCGAGAAACATCCAAATCCTCTGAATCCGTCGCTCCAATCACCCCTCCAACAACCTTCTGTCTCCCTGCCAAGAAACGGGTCTGGGCAATCCGACCAGAATTCAGCCCCACCAAATCTCCCCGTTCTTCCTCATCCTTCGACCTCAATGTCGAATACACGCCGTCACCCCAGAAGGATGCAATAGAAACTAACAACACCACCCAGGGTGAATCCCACATGAGTTGGGAAGACCCAAATGTAGCTAGCCTTAATGCACAAAATATAAAGATTGATTTCGACAGACATACAGAAAATTTTTCAGAAAAACTAAACCCAGATGGGATTATCCAAGAGGAAGATGATGGGATTTTATGTGCTGTTTGTGACAGCACGGACGGTGACCCATCAGATCCAATTGTGTTCTGTGATGGGTGTGAACTCATGGTTCATGCCTCATGTTACGGAAACCCACTTGTGAAGGGTATTCCTGAGGGAGATTGGTTCTGTGCACAATGCTCTGTTTCTAAGTCCTCTAAAAAATGCTGCCTATGCCCGGTGGCCCGGGGCGCGATGAAGCCGACGACTGATGGGAGGTGGGCTCATATAACTTGTGCTGTGTTGGTCCCTGAGGTTTTCTTCGAAGACTCAGAAGGCCGAGAGGGGATCAATTGTGATAAGATTCCGAAGAAGAGGTGGAGAGAGATCTGCTACGTGTGTAAGGGAAGAAAGGGGTGTGTTGTTGAGTGTTCTGAGCCTAAGTGTCCATTGGCTTTTCATGTCAGTTGTGGGTTGAAGGAAGAGCTCTGTATTGAGCTTAAAGAGGGTAAGTCTTCTGGTGGGGTTGTTGCTGCCTTTTGCAAGGGTCACACTGAACTTTGGAAGAAGGTAATTACACTCATCTTTTCTCTCTTTGATGTTCAATTTTTGTTAATCACACTCATCTTCTGGTGGGATTGTTGCTGCCTTCTGGTGGGATATTGGTGTTTGTTATAAGTGGCTATTAATGTGTTCCGTGTGGTGGGTTTTTTTTTCTGATTGCAGCAACAACAAACGGGGAAGTTCAGGATTGTAGCCAGAGAAGAGCACAAACACTAAGAGCTAAACCAAACCAACACCTCGGAGTTCAGCCTAGAGTTGTCTCATCTTTTTCTTTTCCTTTTTTTTTGTTTGGGGGGTGGGAGAGGGGCGGGGGGTTGGGGTAGCAAATTGTTAAAGTAGTTTGTTTTGCATTTGGTGCGTAGTAGAAACATGTAATGGGTTCTAGACCTAGCAAATTAGTGCTGCTAAGGTATGGTTTGTTCTAGATAGGCGGATACTTGAGATAAGAACTTCGTTCCAATACAGGCTGCTTCTGATGTTCATATTAGTTTATTGAACTAGTCCTCCACATTGTCCATGAAAAGAATTATAGAGGTATTGGTTGTTTGAAGCTAATAATGCCTCTATTTTGCTGGCTCCTATGTTTAAGGGGAAATGTTGTGCAAATCTCAACCTTTTTAACCCCGCGGCCCCCCCCCCCCCCCAAAAACAAATTGCAGTATCTACCTGAAGATTTTAAAAGAGAAATAATAACATACAACTGAATTTTCTTTTCGTATTCTAGTGTTATGATATAAGAGCAAGTCCAACGGGGCCAAATTTTGGGTTGCCCGTCTATGACTGCGGGTCAAGCTGCCCGCTCCCTGCGCAGCGGTGCGAGCTTGCTAGCGGCTCACGGGCAGGCTCGTAGTCGTGAGCCGGCTCACGGCCTCTTTTCATGCTTTTTTTTTATTTTAATTGGGTTTTTGTTTTTTTTTAAATATTAAAAAGAATATTGTGTGTTGTAGAGTAGGTTCATGAGTATTATGTTATTTGGTAAATCAAAGTGGTGAGCCTCACATTAGAAAGAGATAATTATGAGCTAAAAAATTGGCTCATAAGTTAATATGACATCTGTAGGCCCTCATCGGCGAGCCAAAAAATCGGCTCACCATTAGGAATGCTCTAAGAGGCTTTGAACATTGCATTCTGCTTAGCTACATAGGTCTAAGCTGAGATTAGCTATGAGTAGTATGAGAACTTTAAATTTTGGCTTTATGAGATCACCAATGCAGCACAATTTTAGTATTTACTTGAAGTTTTACATGAAAACTTGTTGTAGGTTGATCATATTTCCTCTCTTTCAATCGGAATGTTCAAATGACATGGCCCTTTTCAATACTTCAAGTTAATAATCATCTTCATCAACCGATGGGAAACATATGAAGGGAGATTCTTTTATAATGCCTTTGGATCTTGGAGAATTTGAAGGAAAGAGATTTTTTGTGCAAAATAAGGTTATTTCCTTTGTTTGGACGTAAAAAAATAGAAGGAAAAAAATTCTAGTAGAAAATTTGACAGAAACAATTATTTTTAGGTCATGTAATGGAAAATTGAGACCACCCATCAGTGGCGGATTTGGAGAACAAGGGATCAGAATAATAATATTTGATGAAACATTTTTTCTAAAATTTCAATTTCGGGTGTGTTTGGTAGGAAGGGAAATCATTTTCTAAAAAATAATTTTTTCATTTTACGTTGTTTGGTAAAAAGTGAAGGAGAAAATCATTTTGCTCATGGGAAGGAAATTGTTTTCCTTAGGAAAAGTTGGGAAAATCATTTTCGTTCTCTTTTTCTTTCTCTTTTATTGCCCGATTTTCATTCTCTTTCTCTGCTTAGGGTTGTTCACTTGTTCTCCATTGTTTTACTTCAACTCCTCTCTACTTAGAGCAGCCATGGCGGATTAGGGTTGAGTTTGCGCCCTCTCTCTCTCTCTCTCTCTCTCTCTCTCTCTCTCTCTCTCTTTTTCTCTCTCTTTGAGATCTCTCTTCTCCATTGTTTTACTTCAACTCCACTCTTTCTCACGCCATTGTTGAAGGGCAGTCCCCTTTATCTCGCCGTTGTTGGAACCCAGTTGAAGGAAGAATCTTGACGTTCACTTTTTTGGTAAGTTCTAAATCCTAGGTTTTTAATTTTTCATGAATTTTTTAGATTGGTTTACGAATTTCTCGAATTTTATCTTTCATTTGGTTTGCTAGGGTTTCTTAACTGTAGCTGAACAACCTGAACTTGAAGAAGTGCTCTCTTGGACGATTTCTCTTTTCTGCTCATCATAGTTCAGGTATCTCTCAAAGTTCTACTTGTGCTGGATTTTGCTCCAATTTTGGTCTAAATTTTGTTGGTTATGCTAGGGTCTGGATTTTGCTAGGGTTTTAATCCTTTCTCTTTTCTGAGTTTGGTTCTAATTTTGCTCCAATTTTCGTTTGAATTTGTTGGACAAAAGTTGAATTGGTATATTATTTTGCCAAACTTTTGATTTTTATAAAGAATTCGGGCAATTAAATGAAGAATTTGGGCTATTAAATTGCATTCAATCTGCAAAAGGGGGTATAGAAGTACACTAGTCATTTTCCCCCTGCTGCCTCACCCTTTGTTGCATGATTCCTCAAGTATAACAAACACACAAGGCATGGGAGAATTTAGTTGTGTTGAATTCCATCATCAATAGAATTGCTTTGTTATGATTTACTAACAACAATGCAAAAATGAAAAACAAGGGAAAATCCTGGAAAAGAAAAAGGGAAACACTATCAAACCACAAATTGAAGAGTCGTGAATTAATTTAGAAGCAATTACTAGAATGTTAATTTCCAAAAATAAGTCCAGACAAGAGCAATTGAGTATTGCTAGCACTTTCTGGTTACAAAGGTATTACACAACTCACAGCCAACTCATAATAAGCAAGTCCAAGCACAATTACAATAATTATTTTAGAGTGAGTAGATTGCAACCTCAATAACAAAGCAAGGACACAAATTACAGGCATCTCATACTCTTTAGCAAGTTGGCTGCTCAAGTTAGAACTCAAAAAGACTTGTTTTAAGTTCAATATACATGCCACCACCCCAACCTGAATGTATCCCTGAATGTATATGTATTGTGCTCACGTATATGATCAAAACTGACTTAATTGAGGTTGTTCACTTGTTCCATCTTCTTCTTCCATCTATTTAAAGTGCTCGTGTATATTTTTGTAGCATATCTTGTAAGTACTGGACTTTAAAGTGCTCAAATGCTTCTCTGATCTGAATATGATTTTATTCTTTTTAACTATGTAAGTGTAATACATTATTTTTGGGGTTTGCTTGAATTTTAGAGGAGAAAGGGAGGAAAACACAAAGGAAAGTGATACTTTTTTTGACATTCTCCTCTTTTTCCCCTCCCCTTTCCCAAAGTTCTAAACAAAAGCTTGCTTGACTTTCTTTGATAGTAATCTCAACATTGATATATCCCTTTTTCTTGTTACCTAGATGGCCAATGATTTAAATGAGGAGGAAGCTGTGGTCATTGGTGCTACCACTGCATTTTTGGGGGCTATGGCGGCCTTGCTTAGCAATCATAATAATAGAGGCACCGATAATGAAACTAGGGTTCCTCAAATCCCATGTCAACCTTATGTCAATAGAGATGTCGATCGAGAGAATTATATCAATAGTATTTTGGATTGTGGGGATACTCAATGCCTTAATCAATTTCAAATAAGACCTGGTCCTTTTTTTAAATTGTGTGAAATGCTTGAAAGGATGACACTTCTTGTAAACACTATGCATATGAGTGTGAGGGAGCAAGTTCTGATGTTTCTTCACTTACTATGTCACAATGTGAGGTTTAGGGCAATTGGAGGAAGATTTTTTTTGTTCTACTTGGACTGTTTATAGTTATTTTCACGTAGTTTTAGGAGCCATCTTAAAATTATATCTTGATTTTGTGCACCCCCCTAGCTCTTCAACCTCTTCCAAAATCTTGAACAACTCTACATTTTATCTATGGTTTGAGGATTGCATTAGAGCTTTAGATGGGACTCATGTGAGGGCATATGTTCCAATTGAAGATCAAGATAGGTAAAGGAATAGAAAAGGTACTTTATCCCACAATGTGTTGGCCGCCATCTCCTTTGACGATCTCAAATTCATGTATGTGCTAGCCGGTTGGGAAGGATTAGCAATTCAGCACATGATTCTAGAGTGTTAAATGATGCACTATCAAGAGGATTTTGTGGTCCAGAAAGTATGACTTAGAAGTTTGTTTTTTTCCTTTATTTAAATATAGTACGTAGGGTTTAATGAAACTTTTGAAATTTGTAGGAAAGTACTTTTTGCTAGATTTCGGTTATGCTCTTCGAAAAGGCTTCCTACCCCATATAAGAAAGTTCGTTATCATCTCAAAGAATTCGATGAGGCATCCCCTCCCATGGATGCTAAGGAATTATTCAATCTACGACATTGTTCCTTGAGAATTAGTGTAGACAGAGCATTTGGGGTGCTTAAAAAGCGGTTTCATGTGTTGGATGCGGCATTTTGGGAATTCAAGATTCAAGTGAAGGTTATTCTTGTGTGTTGTGTGTTACACAACCTTCTAAGATGCATTGATCCAAATCACCAAGCCATGAGAGAGGTGGACCAAGAGTTCTCACAAGATATTCAAAGGCCAATACTTTCACGAAGAAAAGAGCGAGAAGAAAATCAAGCATGGAAAACAAAGAGAAATGCGATAGCAAGTGCAATGTGGCAAGATTATCAAGCTCGTAGGGCTATATAGGGTTATAAAGTGGTGGAATTGGCTGTAAAGTGGCCTTTCTTTCTTAATTAATATGTATTCTGTTCACTGTTCTATTTGGATCTCATGTATCAAAATTGTATCTGACTTGGGCTTCATTCCCTTTGAGGGTCTAGCACTGTAGACATGAGAAAGCAACAATTTGGTGACTGTGATAGTCCATCATCTACCTTTATAATGTTCCCTGATTTTGACGTGCATGTTGCTGATACTATGAAGGAGAAGGTATTCTTAGATGAGGCAAATCCAACTGTTGTGGGAGTTTTTATATTTCTGAATTGGACTAAATAATCTTCAAACATTTTTATGTTTCTGACTTGGATAAGGAAAATCTCAACATTGATATATCCCTTATGTTTTTTGCTTAATTAATGTGTGTTCTTTCTTTCTTATTGCTTGTATTCTACTCAGTTTGCTTATTATAATATGGAAAAACGAAAGAGGGTTGTGAGGACAAGAAAACTCAATTTCGTTGGTCCAAGCCAATGTCGAAGGAACAACTCAGGTTTTTGGCCGATGAGGTTAAAAAGGGGGATCGACTAAACAACACTTTCAAGTCTAGTTCCTTTGTTGCAGCAGTGGATATGATATCAAAGAAGTTTAATGTCAAATGTCTATCAGATCACGTTGACAATCATCTAAGAACCGTCAAAACTGCTTGGGGCATCATAGCAAAACTTCGAAACCAATCAGGTTGTGGGTGGGACGAAAATATGAGGATGATTTGCATGTCTCCCAATATGTACAACACCTATGTTGAGGTATGCCTATGGGTGCCTGTTTTCTTATCTCTAATGTGCCTGTTTTCTGTTGTCTGTTGTTGCTTTGCTAAAACCAAGTGGGACTGGAAATGGGAAATGGGGTGGTTTTTTATTCAGGTTGGTCTCTTTCTGATTGCTAGGCCTTCAGGGAATGTTTCTGATTTGTTTTTTCGCACTGTTGATCTTGGATTGTTTATTGATAAGTCCCCGTTGGTAGCTTCTATCACTGAGATACATGCTAAAACAATTCAGTTGTGCAGTGTCGCTGGCTATCCAAAATTGGGTAATGGTCTTTATTATTGTTATATTATTTTCCCTATCAAAACTTACAGATGGCATATGTTACCCAAAAGCATATTATAGACAAAAGTAGTGGCAAATTCCAATGGACCTTAATTAGATCATTGGTTACCCATTGTTATGTGTAAGACCTTTTGTTTTTTTAATTGGGGTGTTGATTGCTATGTGTAAAGAAATTCCGTACTTTTGGTTTGAGTTTACTGGCATTAGAAAATCCAAGGTTGAAGCCTTTATACTCTACTTGGTTGTGTGTTTGGCTGATAGGTAGTGTTTTCCTCTCTACTTCTTTTATTTTGCTTTGTAGTGTTGCTTTTATATATACATCCCGGAAGATGTCTAGTGTTGTTAAGCTTAGCAGAGTTACAGTGCATTATGGTTTAAAAGCATTTTTATCAGCGCCCTTTAAGCTGGGATTTGTCTCAATTTCTGTCGGAATTTCTGGGTAAAATAATATCGTCATTCTTGTTCAAAAAATAACATCCCGGAATATTTTATTTCTCCATCAGGTAATGGTCTTTGCAAACAAGCTCTAACTAGTTTAAATCCTCTCTCTGAATGTTTATCTTTGCAGTTTTTGTAGAATTCAGCTACCATTACTGTTTGAGTTGCTACATGGGTTTTTGGGAGTCAGACTTCATCTACAATATTGAGTTGCTATGTTCAGATTTGCTTGCTTAGTGTTCGTTGTTATGCTTAAGTCTAGGATTCTAGGATTAGATGCTAACATATGAGTTCTCATTTGCTTGCTCAGTGTCAGTTTACTGATTAGTTGTTGTTTCTTTTAACAAGCGAATCTAACACACGAAAAGTATCTAAACAAGAAAATTGAGATGTATGATGAAATGGCTATTATGGTTTGAAAGGATGTCGCTCGAGGAAGTGGTGCCAAGTAATTTGATGATGTTGAGATAAAATCACATGGAGCTGTGAATTTGGAAGAAAAAGGTGAAGGTGACGATGGGTCCGTGAAAGAAAATGATAAACAATCGACTTCAAGTGCGCAATTAAAATCAAGAAAAAGTCGAAAGAGAACCCGTGACGACGATTTGGAACTTCAAAATATCTCCACCCAAATTGCAGAAGTCACTATGGTTCCACAAAAGATATCTAAATCCAAGCTCGATGTCGACCTTCTTTATAAAAAGTGATGAAAACTGAAGGGTTTGAAAAGGACCTTTTGGGTAGCACTTTTCGATCACCTCGTAGAGCGTGAAAAGCTTGCGAAGGGCTTTCTAGTGAAGAGCGACAAATTGAGAACGATTTGGCTTGAAAATTCAAGGAGAACAGTTGAATGAAGTGATGTTTCTAATCCACCTCACCCTTTATACCCCTTTTTTTTTGTCTCTCCTTTTTTGGCTAAGGAGAACAAACAATTGAGAATTAGGACTTTGTAAACACTGTTTGATGATTTTGTAAGCATTGTTTGATGACTTTGTAAGCACTGTTTGATAACTAGATTGACTGATTATCTATTAACTTAGCCTATTAGTACTAAACAGTTGAGAATTATTGTCTTGAAAAGTAATTTTTCATTCTACCAAACAGTAGAAAATGAGGTGGAAAGAAAATGATTTTTCATTCTACTAAATAAGAGAAAATGTAGGTGGAAAATTATTTTTCTCAGGAAAACATTTTCTATGAAAAATGATTTTCCCCCTACCAAACACAACCTATTGAAACACGGTTACCATTATGCCAACAACTCTTGTGATTATCATCTAACCTAAATTGTAATTGTATTTATTAAAGCAATATTTTCTGTTTTTTTTTCCAACACATTTTTTTGGGTTTAGGGGGGTTAGCTGACCCGCTGGCCCCATGATGGCTCCGCCACTCCAACACATCCACGATTAGCAGTAACTAATGGAGCTTTCTTCTACAGGTTCTCTCTCATCTCCTTGTCATCCCCCCTCTATTTTACACAAGACAATCAGGTTTCACTCTTCCTTTACCTCCATCTCTCTCTCTCTCTTTCGGGGCAGGTATTAATAATAGAGTATTACTGTTTTGGACTCAATCTGGAGCAATTTCTTGAAATTGATTTGAGAATTTTGAAAATCTTATAGAGTAGAATAAACATCCTATTTAATTACCAAAAAAACATTGTTGAATTAAAGGGAAATTGTCTAGATTTCTGGTGCAATCATGTCTTAAAGTATGAGAGACTGAGAGAGGTGAGGGTGTTGGGGCAGGTGGGGAGGAAAAATTTGCATTTGGGTCCGTTGAGGTTTGGTATAATTATTTAGGAGCCTACAATTTTCAAAAATGGTTTTGGGGCTGGGAATATTTGGGCACAATAATTTCCAAGCCCAATTCCAGCCTAAAGGTTATGTTTTCGACCCAAATGTTGATCTCTCAACCTATGCTTCCCGTTTTGCCCTTGAAAAAAGACTTTTGATCTGTTGGACAATGGCAGGAGTTTGTGGGTTTGAGGATTACGAAAAAAAAGTGAAGGTCATTGAAGTAGGTGAATTAACTCCACAACCACCATATCCATTTCCCAGAACTTCTCACTTTATCTCGCGCAAACTTCTCTCTCCTCCATCCCTATTTTCTCTTCTCCATCCCTATTCTCTGTCCTCCAAAAGTCTTTTGCGCATCCACCCTTTCTCCCAGAAAGGGCATGTACCAATGCTATCATTCTCCACTCCAATCATTCTCTCTCTTCGCTTGAACCTCACGGAGATTGTGTTCATCTCAGATTGGCTAAAAAAACCCTAGGCCCACAAATCTTCCAACTCGAGGCCCACATTTGTGACAGCTTGCATTGTAAGGCCACATGAATTGAATTCGTTGTGCGAAGATTCTTCGGGAGTCATGCAGGTCCCTATAAAACGTGTTGCAGATCCCCCCACAACCACATCTCCTCAACGTAAACAGAAGGTAACTTTCTGATTTTTGAATTGAATTATTTGTGTTCAGATTAGGGTTTTGGGGGTATAGTTGATAAATTAAATAATAAGATATTAGGGTTTTAAGGGGTACAGTTAGAGCTGAGAATGTCTGACTCGACACGATAACACGACACAAACCCGACCCGACGTTATTGAGAGAAACCCGAACCTGACCAAAATCGAACCGATTTCGACCCGAAGTCGACACGATTTGACCATTTAGCATAAAAATATGTTATTTTTCAATTTAAGGCAAATCTAAGCTATTTTCAACACCGACACAAAATTCATCCGTTTATTAAATAGGCCGACCTGACCCGACACGTTTCCCAACTCCATGTATAGTAAGTAAATTATTTAATTAATCGGGATTAGAGATATAATATTAAAAATTATTAGTTATATTAAAAGTAATTAATTCGGATTAGGGTTTTCTGCATTGTATAAGGTAATTTTAATTGATTGTATTCTGGGTTAAGGTGTTCAGAAGGTGTAATTTAAACAAAATTGTTTGTTTTTTTTTTGTTGTTAATCCTTTATTTATGTTATAAATAAATATGTACTAATTTCTATTTGCAAATTGAAGGGATTAGAGTGTTGGCAGTATTTTATAAAAGGAATAGGGTTGACATAAAGATGGATTTGGATATGTATCAAATGTTAGACATGTATAGGGATGTAAAGGCTAAACTCAGGGAAAATGGGTTTGAAGTGTCCAAATATGCTGGGTTTATGTTTAGTCCTCCCCCAATTGGTTATAGAAGGAAGTTACCCTTAAGTTCTGATGCGGACTGGTTGAATTTGGTAAATCTATGCGAATGTGCTATGGGTGACATTCCTATATACATGTTAAGCATAAACAACCCTTCCCTGTGCCACTTATATGAAGAGCAGCTTCAAAATGTGCAAACAAACAATGGCTTCAATGAACCAGTTAACAATGAAAACCCTCCTGATGATAATGTTAGTGATGATGATATGGAATCTGAGGTTCATCAGCTACGGGAGGAGGAGTTTATGGGTTTAGTTGCTAAGAGAAAAGCAAAGGCTAAGGAATAGGTTGACAACCTTATTATCACCCCACAGCATATTCTTAGTCCACATGGGTAGCCCATTGTTAGTCCACAAAGCTAGCCCAACAACTCACAGCTTAGTCCTATATATAGGGCAGATATCCAAATCACCAAGGAAAAGATATTCGCCTATGAAGAATTCCCACACTTCCTAACCTAAAGCGGCAACCTCTCAAACCCAGACATCCACAGCCCCTCAACCAAAGTCACCATTTAGGATTAGAAGTTTGCTCAACGCTGGAAACACACCTTCTCCTATTCAAGCATCTACTCCAACATTGTCAATGGACTTATCTGGCCTTTTGTCTTCCTCTAACCCAGTACCACCTAAACCAAAAACTTCTGAAGACCCTTCTTTGGATGATATTGACTTAGGTTTAGGGAAGCGGCATCCTTATGATTTGAGGAGCTTGAGTCATCCATGTAGAGTAGTTGAGTACGAGGATAACAATTGTAACGGCCCAAACCTAAGATTTATATCAACTGCTTCAATTCACCCTAATCACAACTTGATTTAAATTGGGCGTCGCATTTCAATTTATCATTTTATGTGTATATTTATATATATTTACGCATCGCATGTTGAAACGACGATATGGTCTCGAAAACGAACCTTGTAATACTCTTTAAATAATTCCTTCAAGTTCTAATAAATATCACAATAAAAAAAAATAAATAAAATAAAATAGCCTAATTGACAAAGGACTAATTTGTGACATCATAACACTAATAATAAGAAATGAACAAATATAGTAACAATATTGTTATTAATATAATAATAAAAAGGGAATGAGAATGACTTCTTCCAAATTTATATCTAAGGCATGTAAGATTTAAATTTATTAATTCTAGCTAAAATTGCCACTCCATATATATATATATATATATATATATATATATATATATATATATATATATACATGATTACATCCAAATATGTATATCTATATA
>JACYFF010010365.1:44795997-44808506 GCA_017589665.1 Selenicereus undatus | reverse complement strand
TTTTTTTTTATCCTTTTCCCCCTTTTATTTCTTGACACATAACCCCCCCTTTTTTCTAGATTTTTCTTGTATTTATCTCATCTCCTTTTATTTTATTATTGTTATTATTATTCATTATATAGATATACATATTTGGATGTAATCATGTTAAGAGAGAAGGCAAGAGATTTTAAATCATTCATTAAGACAATAAAGATCATAAAATTTCTAAATCTTTCACTAACCAAGAAAAGTTACGTATTTGGAGCAGAAGTGAGGCCATATCGGTCGCTTCAAGTTGCTAGCAAACAATTTTCAGTAAAAGGGAGAGAGATTTTCAAATACCAGGTACGTACATTGCCTGTGTTCTTCGAAAACTCACATGTTTCTTGAACTATGCAAAGTCAATATGATAATCACATAATGAATCATTTTACGCAATGTTTTGTCACAAAAACAAGTGGCCCCGTCAATTATCAACTATCAGGACTTATGCCCATCAATATACCCGCGCGCGGTGTCAACTCAGGCTTCTCGATCGGCCTGGGGGGTGAGCACCTAAAGTATGATCGTTTCATTACGTATGTCGACCAAGGGGTCCACTTCCAGATAATAACCAACAAATCAATTTTAATTAAATATTCTCTCTCCTGTTTGCATAACAAAATATTTTGAAATGTGGGCGCCCAACTATTTAACCTCCAAGTCTATTTTACTGCATAGGGATATACGTGCTGAGCTTCGGCTTATATTTCGAACGTTTTTGTCTTTTATTTTAGGTAATGGATCAACGAATAGTTTCCCTCCTGGCAAGCCAGCAAGTAGCAAGAAATGAGCAAAAGTTGAAGTCTTGCTGAACATTAGCTAGTCAAGCACTCACAGGATTACAGGTACTTTCAGGTAGCAGTGTTCCATCATGGAACAGCGATAATGCCTCCAATCAAAAGACTTTCGTTGCAAATCATGAGTAAGTAACGGATTAAGTTAGAATAAGCAGTAATCAATAATTGGGGGTGTTACAACAATGATGGTGAGGAAGGTGATAGGGAGAAAAATGAAGTCGGTGATAGTGGAGAAGATTCATCTAAGGATAATGCCTTTGATGAATCAGGTGAGGAAGATGATGAAGAAGGTAATGTTGTATCTTTGATTGATTCAGATGAGATGAGTGGGCAAGAGACAGACAGTGATGGAGATTGTATAAGGAACGTAGTTATGGAGGATGAGATACCTAGGCTGATTGACACAAGTGGACATGATGACAATGGGAATCTAACTGAAAATGTTTGGACCAAGGTTTATCTTAATGATAACATATGGGCTACGAACTCTAATGAGACCATTTCAATAGGTGTTCGAGATATGTTTGTTGATAAAGACCACTGGAGCAAGGTTATTAGAGATTATGCAATTCAAGAGGGTATTTCCTTGCAAAGAATAAGGAATGATAGGTTCAGACACATAGCTACTTGCAAGGAGAGTCATGTACATGGAGGGTTTATTGTTCCAGATTAGCGAATGGTGTCACATGGAAGGTGAAGTCCATTATAGGTGTTCACCAAGACTATCCAAGATTGAGTGTGAACAAGATGGCTACCCATCCATGGATTGCAGAGTAGTTATTGACTTATTACAAGGGCAAGCCTGCCATGAAAGTTGTGAATATGCAGAAACTTGTTATGGAAAGGCATAGGTTATCAGTTCCTGACCACACATGCACCAAAGCACTGAAGTTGTTGAGATCATGGGTTAATGGGAAGCATGATGAGTCATAAGCAAGGCTTCCAGAGTACTTGAGGAGGTCAACGAGAGAAATCCACGGACAATAGCTTTTTGCATAACTCAATACCCTGAAAATACCCCCTCTTCAAGAGACTCTTCATTTCATTTCTTGCCATGATGACTGGATTCAAGGGTTGCAAGAGTCTTGTAGGGGTTGATGGCTGCTTCTTAAAGGGGCCTTATAAGGGGGAATTGCTCACTGCAATAGCCCCTTGATGCAAACAATGACTATTTCCCCTTTGCATATGGTGTTGCGAAAAAGGAGAACAAAGACCACTAGGCATCCTTCTTTAGGGCTCTAAGACTCAACTTGGAAGGTGCAGATTTTTCTAAAATAACATTCATTCCAGACAGAAACTCGGTATGTCTTCATTTCAGCAATCAATTCTTCACAGTTTTATCTATTCATTTGATAGGTATTTGATAGTTTTATGTTTTACTTTATTCTTTCTTGTTTGGACTTAATTAAAGCTATGGAATCAATTTTTGTAGAAAGTAGGAGAAGAATTTGTACAGTGCACTTTTACAGAAACTTCTCTATTGATTATCCAAGTAATGTTTTCTTCCATTTCTTCTAACAAGTTTCCTTTCCTTTAGTATTCTATTTTGGAGTAGACTTTGGTGTCCTCAATATATGTGTTCTGTTTACTATGCTCATTCTGTAGGTGCAAAGCCACACACTTTGTTTTGGATTGCATGTAATGCCTACACTGAACATGTTCACAAGCAAGCAATGGAAGCAATCAAGGAGTTAGTTGCTGCATATGAGTGGCTTCTTAGGGAGCCCATGTAATGCCTACACTGAACATGTTCACTAGCAAGCAATTGAAGCAATCAAGGAGTTAGTTGCTGCACATGAGTGGCTTCTTAGGGAACCTGTAGAGAACTGGGCTAGATATACACTTCCTCCTATTGAAATGCCCTGACAACACCACAAATTTTGTGGAGTCCTTCAATGAAAAAATTGAGAAGTTAAGGCATACGCCTATCTTCACCCTCTTAGGAGAGATTAGGAGGAAATTTATGAAGACCATAGCCCATAGATTTAAAGTACCTAAATCCTAGCCTGGTGTTGTGGCTCCAACTTGAAATTGTTGCTTGTGAAGGTTGAGTTGTCAAGTAGAGAGTGTATAGTAACTCTTGCTTGAAGGGGTATATTTGAGGTCCTAAATGGGGTTACCTCTTTTATTGTGGACCTCAATGTGCATCATTGTGATTGTATGGTGCGGGACATCAGTGGCATACCTTACAAGCATGAAGCAAGGTTCATTTTAGGGGAAAGGCTTGACATTGAGTCATTTGTTCACCCATCATACACCATCAAAAGCTACTCGCACACAAATGATGTAATCATGCACCTCATTAAGGACCCTATCTTTTGGAAAGTGAAAGACTGCCCAAGGTTAGGCCCTCCACTTGTGGAGATCAAAAGAGGAAGGCCAAAAAGTGAGAGGAGAAGGGATGTTACTGAGGTTAGGAAGCAATACACTAGGAGAAATACCCTCAACTGCAGCAAATGCAACCAATATGGTCATAATTCAAGGAGTCACAAAGAGTGAGGTATACTAGACATTAGGAGAGGCAAAGATAAGATAAGGAAAAAGAAAGACACTTGACAGAAGAGGAAAGTGGGTAGTCCAAGGAAGGAAGAATAGACCCATGTTGCTACCTCATCTACTCAGCTTTCTTCACATAAGCGACAAACCCGTCCATCATCTGGGCAACCTTCATCTACCCAGCCTTCATCTAGCCAGCCTCCTTCAAGGAAGAAACAGACCAGGAAGCAATCATCATAGCCTCAGTCTACCTCTAAGAAGTAGAAGACCATTCAAGGTTCATCATCCTAACGTATATTTCATTTCAAATGAACTTTTATTATCCTTTGTGTTTTTTAAAGCACTTTGACTAATACCATTCCTTTTGTTTGTTAATTGATTCTAGTTTCTGCTCCTGGGACTTGAATTGGAATGGGAGAGATGAAGTTTAATTGTTGTCATTTTGATGTGATTTTATTGCTACCTCCTACAAACTTATCTCATTGAGCCTTTTGGTGTACTATGTTTGACCAAACAATGTTGTTTGTGTGTTTTAGTTTAGTTGTACTATTGGTTCATTGCACTTGTTTTAATTTATGTATGTTGACAATGTTATGATTTCAGTTGAATGTAGTCATGTTCATAAAAGTAGTATCAAGGATATTACTAAATTCATTATCATAATACTTGAACTTCCCATTACAATAAAGGATACTAAGTCATTAGCAAGATTACAAAGTCACTTCATTGCAATAACTACAAGCTATGCTAGCATAACCATCAGGCCAAGGAAAATCATTCCATTGATATCCTTAAGCAGAATCTTTATTTCTTTTAGTTCATCTATCATCATGTCCCTACTTCGCTGATCGTCAGCTGATACTCTTGCTCCATCTCGCAAAGGACTTGCCCACTTAATAAATTTTCCACGAGCATTTGTAAAATAATCTCCCCGGATTATCATGAGACTTTGATAATTATTTCACCAACTCTTCCACAATTTGGATAGATTACTTCAACCTCATAATGGACGTAACCACCTCCACACGATAATGAACTCTGCATTCCTTTTTTTTTAAAATTATCTCAACACCTACAAAATTATAATTCTCCATAAGCTAAAATAACATATACAAAATGTTTCAAAATTAAAAACCATATTACAAATATACAATATATAAACTTAGAACATAAAAATCACAATTTTATTACAATATACAACTCATTATTTTTCATAGCCCACCCAAAAAAAAAAATTAATTCAAACAATCACAACTTACCTCACCTTTGTCTAACTGTGAGCTTTTATGTATGGCAAGGAAGGAAGATAGAGAAGAAGCATGACAAATGAGATGGGTTAAAAGGCTGGTAAGGCCTTTATAAAGGAACAAAAAAGGTGCGACCAGGGGGATTTTAAGAAAGTCCATGGAACAAAAAACCACCAAAAGAGTCGTTATGACGGTTACAACACAAGGGTAAAACGGGAAGCGCAGGGTGACAGATCAGCATTTCGGGAGGAAACATAACCTTTACGTCGGAATTGGGCCTAGAAATTATTGCGCCCAAACATTCCCAGCCCTAAAACCATTTTTGAAATTGTGGGCTCCAAAAATAATTACCCCAAACCTCAATTGACCCAAATGCACATTTTTCGGGGGGGGGGGGGAGCTCATGTTTGAGATTATTTTATTTTATTTTTTTTCCTTTCAATTTTCTTTATAACAAACATGACAAAAAAAGTTAATTTTATGTTTTTTTTTTTAGGGCTCTACACTTTTTACCCTTGCAACTTTCTCTCCCTCATACTTTCTTATATCCAAATGGAGCCTTAAATTTATGCACATTTGCGTTCCCTTGTCTTTCCTCTTTCCCAGGCTTGCATTGTGGTCTTGAGACCATCCCTTCAGGGTGGACTATGGTGCTCATACTAGGTTAGCGTGCAAGATTCATTGACCGTCAGTGAGCCCAATGATAGAACTTTGATTTTTATAATATCTTGATGGTCGGCACCTGGAAATAAAAGTGGTTTTTTTGTTTAGAAGATAAATGAATTGAGGATGGATAAGGTTATAAGGTCAAAATTTGACCCGGAAAACATCGAGTTCAAGGCTCAAGTTTTTGAATTAAGGGAGTATCAAGCAGCCAGGATGTCATTGATGGCTGCATAAGACAGTGAGGATGAAGGACGACTAAGTGTACAGATTGGGGAACGTGGGAGGAGCCAAATAGTGGTAAATCAAAAATTATTGAAAACAGCTCTATCATCGCAGTCAGTCGTGTGGAGGACGGGGACACAAGGTCTTCAAATGCCCTTGCACCATATCTCAATTTCATGTGATCGTTTTTCAACCATACTCACCTATTGCAATTGTGGGTCCGCTGTCCGCACTTACTGGCTGGATTTGAAAGCTTATTTCATACAACCTGTTCACAGTGCATTTTTGCACTCTTTCAGACCAGCTTTGTCTTTAGGTTGCACCCACTTCGGCTTGGGTGGACAACACACGCATGCGCGAGAGCACAGAGAGAGAAAGAGAGGACCCCACAGGCATCGTGACATGTGAATTGTCATTGCTTTATTTATTTACTTATACTATCTGGAGTACGTAAAGAAAGCAGGAAACCATCAGCTGAGAGAAATCACTATCTAGCATCTAACTGGAAACAAATACAACCCAAAGAAGAAACCTGACGTACACAAATCTCTAATTGTGGCATAATTAGCAATCCGACCAAGCTTGCTGTTCAAGACCCCAGAAGCACAATGCTCTGCTCTGTCAAATACAAGCCAAGCCAAGCCAAGCCGAGTGGGGAGCTTTTCTCATCTATGACATTCCATACTGAACAGTGCCCACATTTCTGTGAGCAGCCATAGCAACTGCTGTGGCTCCGAGCTGTGATTGGGCTTGCATGAGCTTCGCATCAAGGGCAATCCGACTGCTGTACTGATCTGCCTTGTGCTGAGGCTGCTGCTGATATGGGTTTGTATTCATGTCAATCGCAATTTCATGGGTGGGGGGCTGTATACGATGGCGAGGCTGCGGCTGCTGCATGGCTCGGGACAATGGGTTTTGCTCAGCTTCTGAACCGGGCTTGGCTTGGTTTGGCCGGAAGAAATAGTGGGGTGACACGGTCTGCGGTGGGAGGACTGCGTTTCTCATTACTATCCTCGAGTCATAGCTGTCTTTCATGCTTCTCCCCATCTCGTATGAAACGACTGGCCCCATCACTCCACCTGGTCTAGTTGCTGAAATAAGAATAAATAGGTGGGTTAGTATCGTGCAATGTGAAAATAGACTTGGCCCATATAACAAAAACCACTCAAACAAAAAAACACAACTTGTTCTGTGTGGTGTTTTTTTTGGGGGGGGGGGGGGTTGTACACAAAGACAAGCACTGTACTTCAGTACAACACCCGTTACTTCACTTGTATCCACGGCAAACTGAACAGCAAAGAACCAAGTCTGCCAGGTGAATTTTGACTCAATAATAGACCAATGGATAGATACAGAGATAAACTATTTCCAATATACATGATGAAACAATAAACTTCAGCAAAATCACAGTAACGCAAAGGCACATGTCGACAAAGAAGGCACCCCACTCTCATCCGCAAGTCACAAACAAATAATCTCCTAAGGTCCTAAATTATATCTAAAAAGGATGCCTGCCCGCAGGTGGGAGAAGGTACCTGATGGAACCCTTGGTGGCTGTCTTGAGGAGCTTGAGATGCTTCCATAGCTATCAGCTGCTCGCATCTCCTCTTTGACTTGCTGGTCCCTATATGAAGACATAGGCTGTGGTTTGGGAGGCACTGTACTAGAGTGGATTGTGGACCTGCAGGAAAGCAAGGTAAGGGAGTATATACCGTTTTATCCACAAAAACCCACTTCAGGAAGGGAGGGACAACTAACCTCGGGAGAGATATGTGCTTCCTTTCTAATGGGATAACTGGTCCACTTCGTCCATAATTCTCCTCCAAATGAGCAAATTGCTTCTTAAACTGACCAATAGCACTGTGTAGCCAAAAAAATAAAAATAAGTTCATAAATTAGCAACAGACAAAACAGTTACGGTGTAGTCAATAACGCATACGGGATGACAATCATTGCTAAGGCATATTAAGGGAAATGGTGAAGAAGGAAGGGAAGCACCAGTTATGATGTAGTCAATAACACATACGGGGTGACAATCATTGCTAAGGCATATTAAGGGAAAGGGTGAAGGAGGAAAGGAAGCACCAACGTGTCCAAAATCACCTCACCTAGGATAAATGTAATTTGTTCCTTCATTTCCGTTCATGTAATCTTTCAGTAACTGAGGATGGTATTCAAGTATCTCCCTGTATATGAGTTCCCTCACATCCTCCTTCGTTACTCGACGCCTCTCAAACTCAAACTCCAACTTCGAAATTGGCTGGCATGCTGGCTCTCTCTCCACTTTGGCTAAACCCTTGAAGTAAGGATCTGCAAGTGCCTGGTATGGGAAAAAGGCAACAAGTACAATAACAAATTAAGTAAAGCAATAAAACCTGGAAAGAAGATATGCATTGATCGTATGTTCTGAGAAACAGCACCAACCTCTTCTGCAGTTGGTCGGTCCTTCGGGTCGAATGCTAACATTCTCTGTAGCAGACGCAATGCCAAGGGATCTGCATTTGGAAACTTTTGACAAAAAGGAACAGGATTTTTCTTACGCATATCTGTCAAGTATTTGCGTGCCTTCTCATTACGGACCTGAATCCATAAACAGAGCAATTTGGGTGAGTTGCAACTAGCAATTGATGAAAAGACAAGACACTTCAATCAAGTATGACGTGCAGCAGAGAATCATACCCCAGCTATAACATCAGAAGAAGGTGTACCAAGAAGATCTGTGATCAAATCTAACTGATGAACAACGCTTTTACCCGGAAACAATGGTTTCCCCGTTAACACCTCCGCAAAGATGCAACCGACGCTCCAAATATCAATGGCAGGGGTATACTGCATTGGAGAAATCCAACAATGAGACCAGTTATCTAAACCAACAGATTTCCCCACAATCAAACCGTTTCAGAGAAACGGTCATAACTGACACTGTTACCTGAGGGACAAGAAATATCAACTTCCAGGAGAGTTCAATAATCCTCCCTGAACAAAATTATTTTGATCTAGGTATTACTATTACTTTAAACCACTCTAGAAAAATAAACATGGGGGAAAAAAGCAAAAAAGAGACAGAAGAAAATCAATATATTGAATCATGGTGCATGCCAATCCCATATGATCCTAGACACTGCTTAGAAAAAGCACATTTCGCTAATCAAGGGACACCAATTTCAAGTTTGATAAATGGAACGCAATCCAAAGGAATGGTCTAAGGTTTTCGGGCCAATGTGTAAGACAAACATGAATACCTTAGAGAAAAATGATCCACAAAGTTCTGGAGCCCGATACCATCTCGTAGCAACATAGTCCTGTAAACTCTAGGAGTCAACCACACCGCAGATACATTTTAAAAGAGAGAGTAATCAACAGAAGCTAAACAAGACAGAGCATACCGTCCAAAATACAGTTGTCGGAGTATCATTGAACGCTACTCTGGCTAACCCAAAGTCGCAAATTTTGAGTTTGCAATTGGCATTAGCCAATATATTCTTGGGCTTTAGATCTCGGTGGTACACGTTTGCTGCATCCATGAGATTTAGGTCAACACACACATCAAGCTCATGCTTAGATACAATTGGAATGGATAGAACATGGTACATACAACAACCCAGGAACATATCCAAAACGAAAACACAACCAATAAAGACAGGTAGGAGGCTAAGGTTAGGAAGAAAGAGAAATCACCTCCGATAAATCAATCATCAAGAACAAACAACATTTAGTAAAGGTATCAAAGGAGGTACCTGTATGCATGTATTTTAGAGCACGCAACATTTGATAAAGAAAAAATTGATGATGTTCACGGGTCAGGTCATCATTAGCTTTGATAACTTGATGAAGATCAGACTCCATAAGCTCAAAGACAACATAGATGTCTCTGAAGTCTCTCTTCGAGGGTGGCAACATGATGCGTTTGATTTCAACAATATCAGGATGCCGCAAAAGCCTAAGCAGCTTGACTTCACGCAGTATACGGATGGCATCAGAGATATGCTCAAAAATATCATTAATTTTCTTAATAGCAACTTTTTCTCCTGTGTGTGTATCAATGGCTGCACAAACAACTCCATAGCTTCCTTTCCCAATAACTTCAAGAATCTTGTACCTATTGGCATCACCATAGTCAGTGAAGAATTCTGTATCTTTGAGATTCTGCAAAATGAAGAAAGGCAAATAGTCAAGACATAATAATGTGACAAAATCAAGCTAACTCGTTCCACAAATACAATCAGTTGTCAACACTACAATCAAAGAAATAGAACTTCTGCATTTTAGTTCCTATATGATGATTGGAGTAATTAGCATCATACTTTTTGAGAGCACAACATAATATATCTCAATTCCGATTAATTTCTTGTTAGATACTTTCTTATGCTGTTACACTCTATATTTGCAAAATCCATACAAAGGTGTCTGAGGACATTCAGTGAGCTATATCCCGACAAAGGGGGGGGGTCCTTCAGAGAATACAATTTCCCTCAGAAAGCTCAAAGCTGAAACAAGGGATGGAGATACAGAAAAGTAAGCTGATAGGATCCGGCAAGTAGCACTGTTTGATGCAGCCCAATTACCCAAACCAGCCCCCCGCAAAAAAATCTTAATCCACAATAGTAGCAATCCTCATCTCCTTTCAATGCTAACAAATTAGCCCTCCAGCTCATGAAGTCCACAAAAACATGACTGTTACAATGAAAGCACTCCCATCCAATTGCTTATTTGACATAAAAGACCTTACGATTTCCACACAAGAAAGTAGCCAACCAACAGACTGCAAAGGAAAAAAGAATCATGGCGCAAGAAAGTACAAATTTCACGAGGAGAAACCCAGGAATGATGCTGTTTAGCAATAAAAGTGACAAAAGGCCAAATGGGTGAAACAGTATGGTCGCAGCTACCAGACAGAAGGAGAAGTAAGATACGTGGCATTGCTACTGCGCTGCAAATTGACATTGATCAAATCTAGCCACCTAATCCCTGCCAAACAAACTGTTCCACCGCCAATGATAATACCAACAAGGCGTACCTCAGCATATTCCTCTTCCCATAAAGACAAAAAAAGAGGACGGCTGTGTAAGAAAAAGAAAAAGACAACGAAAAAGAAAGAAAATCATTGTTGCTCATACACAAATGAATCGGGATGAAAATGTCAACTAGATTAGTTGGTGAAGTAATCGGGGATTGCATCAAAACCAAGCTTAAAATCAAGCGTCATCAGCCCATGTGGCTCCTTTGAACCTAACATCAAACTAAATCCAAACAAGAAATCTTGATGAAAGATCCAAAATGAACTTAAATTCTATTTAGGAGAACAAATTCCCAGAAATCCAATGAAAACCCCAGAGGAAAGATCAACAATTCACTTGAACTATCTTAGATCTCTGCTGCTACAAAACTTAAAAAAAAAAACGCCCAGAAAATGAAGACCAAGAGGACGTAGAGTTCACTTTAACACCAAGTTAATGTCCGACAGAAAAATGGTTCCCGAATCCTCAAGAAAAGGTTTTAGCTGCAGATCTTAAACTTGCTTAACAAACACATAAAGTTTGCACACGTTTCAACGGATCTGCGACTATATTGTGAAAGAAAGATACCTTCCTCCGCTGATCTTGCTGCATCGTTATTGCCGATAGACAAACTAGAACCGATTCAGAAGACGAAAAACCCTAAAAGAAAAACCAAAACCCACAAAATTTGTCGATGAAAAAAAAAAGGCTCAAAGAGGAGAAATCAGCCGCATTTACCCCACCGACAGAGAGAGAGGATGTAAAGGGCAGAAGAATCTCGACGAAGAACACTCGTATTGAAATACCAAACCCTAATTACAGAAAAACAACAAGAAGAACAACTACACCAACTGCCCTTTGCAGCTTTTCTCATATAACTCCCCCAAACCCAACTAAATCGATCTCTCCCTCTACCTCTCCTCTTCCTCTTCCTCTACGACCTTGTAAATTGTTCCCCCCTCTTTCTGTCTACCCCACCAAAATTTCAAATCTGAAGTCGAAATTGGAGCAAATCAGAGCTCAAAGACAGAGAAACGGATAGAGATAGAGACAGAGTTCTCTCAGCAGAGAGAGGAGAGAGAATCGGAGAGAAAGGCGAGAGAGGGCGAGAGATACGAAATGAGAGAGAGGAAGACGAGGTAGGAAGCGTTCTTTTATGTTTGTATTTTTAATTTTGATTTTGAATTTTGTAATTTTATTTTGTTTGAATTATTTATTTTTAATTTATTTGAAATTAAAAAAAAGTAGTGCAATTGGTGGGTGTATTTTTGTTTGCTTTGTACGTACGCCTACGGTGGGCAGTTGGGTACCGTGGGCACCAGGCAGGCAGACGGGAAGTAGCTTTAAAATTTTATCACTCAAGAGTCAAGACCTTCCTTTCGGTAATCGCTTTCCGTAATTTTGGAAATATTTTCTTGTTGCCAATCCAGCACCAGAAGTATGGTCTGCTACATTTTTGCATGTTGAATCTTGTCAAAATACTTCCATGGGAAAAAACAGATCCTCTTAAAATCCTTTGGATTTTTTTTTCTTTATTTCCCTTTTAGAAAAGCATAAAGATACATCACGTAAAATAGATTTATATCTAAATTTCTTATATTATTGTTTTTGGGTATCATCACCAAAAGTATTTTTTTTATTTATTAGAATCGTTCTTATTTGTAAAATATGTAAAATTTTCATAATTAGCTTGAATAATCAATCAATATTTTTTTAGAGAATCGCCAGGCTTGTTCTTTTCAACTTACCATATGTAATTTATTATTGAAAAGCGCTGATAAATGCTGATGAGTACTGATGGCTGCTGAAGAGTGCTAATCAGGGTCAAATTATCAGTATAAAATATGACTATGTGTTGATCAGTATTTATCAGTATTGATTAATGTAGATCAGTGGTGATTGACTTTCAATGTTGATAATAAATACTTATTATAAGTTGAAAAGTAAAAGTCTATCAACTTACCATTTTCATATTATAATCATTATAAAAAGGCAATGACATTATTGTTTTCTCCCCAACTGGTATCCCCCTACCCATAAGAACTAGTATACATTTACAC
>JACYFF010010365.1:44770783-44785997 GCA_017589665.1 Selenicereus undatus | reverse complement strand
ATATTGAACTATTACATAAGGTAAGAGAGTTTTTGCATCATCCATATGTTGAATCTTAGCAACCCATATATTTAATTATCCATATTTCAACCCCCATACCAATATAAATGATTAAAATATTATTTAATAACTTCTTAGTTGGAAAATAAATATCACTAAAGTAGTGTAAATAGTCCCATTTGGTCTAACTTGAAGTGTAAAGTAAATGGTCTTAAAAATTAGTATAGTATTAGGTCTTTTTGAACGAGATATCTCGAGTTCAAATGTTAGCAATCTCTATTTTGAACTATTTGTATTATCCACATTTCAAGCTCTAAAGACATTTAGTGAGAGGACACTTTGGAATAGAAGACTTGTTCCTAAGCCTTTTCTTTAAGCTTTGGCATGATTGATGTAATTCTTAAATATAAACGAGCAAGGTAATCATTTGAATCAACGATTTAAAAATTATTACAGTATTAGCTCTCTTTGAGTGAGCTATCTCGAGTTCGAATCTTAATCACTCTTATATTAAACTATTGCATACGGTAAGGAGAGTCTTTACATCATCTAAACATTTCAAGTTTTAAAGATATTTATTAGTGAGAGGACATGTTGGAAGATCTATGCTTAAGCCATTTGTTTAGGCTTTTGATTAAGGTAATTCTTAAATTATACATAAGTAAGGTAATCATTTTAATCATTTGGATTAACATATCTAAGATGTTTGTTCAGATAGCTTTATGACATTCATCCATGATCTCGATCCATATTATAAATTACGGAGCAGACGCTTATTATCTATTGGAAGAGCAATGATAATAGTAGGATAATTAATGTAATAAATAAATAAAGCTTTCAAATTGTTTAGACGCAAGGCATTATCCTTGATGTTGGTGACATGTTGATTGACTTGTCTTCTGTATTAAAAGAATTCCGAGAACAATAGGCACTTCCCAGATGGATGCTTTGACAAATTGGCAGAAAAGGTTTGATTTGTGGAATAAACATTAACAAGAATCTGCAACACAATAACAAATAAAGTTTTAATTTATTGCATATTTGGGAGGAGACCTTATACTAAGTTATTATCACTTATAATTAAGATGATTGATAAAGTGTTTGACAAAATAAATTTAACTCGATGTTTACTTAAAATTTCATCATAAGTTTTTATGAGACTATTGTTAAACCTGTTTTGAATATCAATTAATTCAATTAATAAAATCTTAAAAACTATTATGAGATATTTAAATTTATATTTTGCCCATGTTAATTTTTGTATCATTCTTTAAAAAAGGAAAATCTTTAATCTGATAATTGAAGTTCTATTTTATGGCATCATGACATTATCAAATCATTAAATTAGGGGGAAATAATGAATAAGGAATCTCAAAAGATATTACCAGTCCATGGCCCCTATCAAAGTCCTAACCACCGAAGCTTTGCAAAACCCATTCAACAGATCCATGTGGTTCATTTTTAACATGCCAAATATATTAAGAAATATATATATGAATCTCTGTTTAATTGCCTCACTTCCACGCAAAAATCATGCATCATCTTTCTGAGTTATTTGATTTGATATGATAAGATTTTGACTTAGTAACAAAGTCGAGTTTTTGCTAAAAAAAATATCAGTAAACTTTTCAAAATATATATGAATGACACTCAATTTTTTTTTTAAGTTAAAAATATCATTAAACTTTGCAAAATGTTTAAAATGTCATTATGATAGGGACATTTTTGAGTCATTTTGATAAGTGAAGTGATATTTTTTTTTATCTTTTTAAGCAAGTTCAATGGCATTTTTGACTTAAAAAAGTCAAGTGACATATTTGAAAAGTTTAATGACAATTTTAGCAAGAACTCTAACAAAATCCAATGAAAAGCCACGACCCAAAAACAAAAAAACACCCAAATTGCCTTCACAATAAATAGAAGCAGAAACCCATGGTTTCACAATAAATAGAAGCAGAAACTGTTTGGAAGTTTAAAAATCTTACAACAAAATATACCATGTTGGAAGGTAGAATAAGCCAATATATAGAAATGTCAAAACTATGAAATTAATAGAAGCAAATGCAAAAAAATACCAGAGTTTCCTCATGACCATTGCCTCATTTTATTCATTTATTTATTTTCCAAGTAGAAGTTGTGTTAAATCTTATCAGAGGGATACAAGAGTATGTACTTTCTACCTTCATTATCCATCATCAATATTATAATTGTTTTACTAAAGCTTGTTAGTGTGGGACTTGAACCCGAGACCTCAAGATCCAATAGGAGGGTCTTATTACCATTATGGTGCCGTAGTGCCTCGGTAATGTTGTGGCTGTTTGAATGAAAACCATCTTACCCTCAAACAACTAAATTCAAAAAGAAATGTGTCCACACAGACAAAAATAGAGTAAGAAACGGTGATTTAAGTCCATAATATGTTCGGTGGGTTATTTAAAGAATAAAAGAGAAAAACTAAGATGTATGCTTTTAGTCCATACATTGATCGAGTCTCGTCTAGATGAGATATGAGGAATTAGAACCACTAATCTTACTCTTAAATTATAGCGAGGTTGGTTTTACTAAAGATCAAATTGAAATCTATTAACCGCCTATTATTTCTTATAGAAGAAATAAAGTATAGTTTTGCGAGGTATTTGGTTTAATTCACTCTAAATCAAGTTGGAAAAAAATTCCAAATTGATTTTTTATTTGGTTAAGGGTGGCCTTCAATGAGCAAGCTATAATACATAATTATGATGTTTTTGTATTCTCTAAAAGCGACATCCTATTAACATACAATCATATAGGCATACGAGCACATATATATAATCGTCCTCTAGCTTATTAGTTGGATGAGACTGGTAAGAAAGGAACATTACAGTAATCAAAAAAAGAGGAATAAAAAGGGAATATATTTGGACTCTAGAATGTCAGTGGGGCATTGTGTGGTGGAGACAAAGTAGATGACGAAAATTTGACTATAGCTTATTGCAGATAGGAAGTCTTGATCCGAATATGAGTAGGAAAACTGTGTCTTTCAAGATGGTAAATAGGAGTCAAATCTGATAAGCTAACATTATCAAAGAAGAGTATAAGTTCGCAAGTCACAATACGGAGGGTGGCTCGTCTGCATCATACGTCTGTAAGATGAGATCCGGTCATGACAGATAAAGAACAACGAAAAATGGACCGAGTCAGTCAGGGGAAGAACCAATTCACTGGAGAGATGGCATGCAGTTCCTTATAGCAGTGCACTTACCCCCCCCCCCCCCTCCTGGTTTACAAGAGTAGGCGCAAACCTTATGTGGGTTAAATCTTTTACTAGCATTTACAATTAAAACAATAATGAAATTGTGCGTCAAGGCCTGCTTTATACAAATAATTAAGATTTTGGAAAATTTTCATTAATTGCTAGAGATTTTTCAGAAATTTCTCTCATTTCATAGACTGTCTTCCAAATTACAGTTAATCAATATACCAATGTAAATATTCGTTATGATTAAATATTATTTAATGACTTTTTACAATAATAAATATCACTAAAGTAGAGTACATAGTCCCATTTCGTCTAATTTGAAGTGTAAACTAAATCATCATAAAAATTACTCTTCATACATTTTCTAAAACTAAATCAAATCAAATTAGAATAGGCTCTGGCCTGAAATAAATTAAAATAATATAGTTTGGTTCAATTTGTATGTTTTAGAGTTCGTCAAATTGTAGCCAAAGAAAAAATAAAAAATAAAAAATATACTCCCTCCGTCCTACTAAAATTGTCTAAACTTTCCTTCATAAATGTCCCAATAGAATTGTCAAAATTTCTTCATTGAGTAAAGAAAATGACTATGAAATAGCAAGTATCACCAATAAGATTTAGAATATATATGAAACATCTACGAAAGCAAATATCCCATATCTTTATGAAAACAAATCAAAATAAGATGTCATATTTGAATATGGACATTTGTGCTTTGAGGTGGGAGCTAACGAGCCAATTGCCGAAGAGACCATCCAAGCTCTCTTCATGACTCAAAACCTTAAGTCAAGCCACATCATGCCTAATCCAAATTTTGAGCTTTAGTTCAAGGTAGCTCCTATGCATTTAGGGGTTGTTTCTCTCATCACATGGTGGATCAGGAGGTCCTCCAAGTTATCATATGATCATGAGGCCAAATGCCTAGGAAAGAATATATATGGGCAGAATACACAGGTTGGTCCAACATGGCAAGTCATCTAGTCCATAAGGTCCAAACTTTAAGTACTTGTAATGCAATCGATGTTTCTAATCATTTACGGATGTTTTGATTAGCCTATGTCAAAGTTTATAAAGTAAGCTTCCTATTGAATCAAGTTGCATCCTATTGGAGGTCATTTGTTCCATTAAATCAAGCTTGGTTGCCAATATATGCAGTATGCTCAGTTCAAAACGTATTTGCAACTTTTAGCAATGAGTTCTTCATCAAATATAATTCATTATGGGAGCTTCTTGTCTTGAAATATGGGATAAAAAATTTACAAGGTGACACAAAAATTCTTAAAACTTTTACTCCAAGGGATTACTTTTAACCAAACAAGAATTGGGAGGAATTCCTTTATGGAGTGGGCATGCAGCTCAAGCAACTGGACTAAAGATATTTGTGCAGTTTTTGCTCTTTCTTTTGCCTACTCTTAAGTTGTACAAAGTTTCATAGAGTGGCTCAAGTGTATTATCAAATGTGATTTGAATTTGCAAGTTGCTTAAACTTACTGGAAAGCTTGAACAACTAGCCAAATAAGGTGCCAAGCCTGTGGGTTGTTTTACTATTTTAGTCTGCATATTTGTATTTTTCACTTGGCTTGGCAAGTATTTGAATATTTGGGGAGCCTTCCTTGGCCTATGAGAAGGCTCCTCAAGCTGCTTGTAACCTTCAAACTTGAAGAATGAAATTATAAAGCAAACAACTTTCTCACTCTACAAAATCTCTGTCTTTATCCTTGTTTCGATGTGGTGAGATTAAGGGGTTCCTTTAGGAAAGCCTCTAGTGGCTAAGCCTTAGGCTCAGTATTGGATCCTTAGGGCCTATTCTATTTCGCATTTTAGATAGATAGATAGATGTAAGGAGGTGTAAAGAGATGTAAGGAGGTGTAAAGAGCTGTAAGAAGTTGTAAAGAGTTATAAGAAGATGTAAAGAGCTGTAAGGAGATGTAAAGAGTTGTAAGAAGATGTAAAAAACCGTAAGGAGCTGTAAGGATAGATGTAAGGAGTTGTTGAATTGTTGAAGAGTTGTGTAGTATAATTTGTTTTACAATGAACGTTTTGGATGAAAAATAATAATATTAAAATAATATACTTATTGAAAATAAATAAATAATTAAGTTAATTACACAACAATAAAATATATTAATCCCCTTAAATTTAGTGAATAAAATTTCATCCACTTGAGGTGATTTTTTATATGAACATTAGTTTGATCAAATAAGCAAAGTATAACAAAAAAAAATTAATTTTTTTTTTGACAAAATTGAGTACAACTCTTCAAATAAAATCCTATTTTAAGTAAATAATTTTAAATATAAGTAAATGTATGGTCATCTATAATAATATATATTTCATGTCGAAACTCAAATATAATTTACGTCATTATATTATGTTTTTATGTTTATGTAAATGTTGAGTTCATATGATATTTATAAATTTTGTATATTGGTAGTATCATTAAAAAAAAATATACATATTTTTGTAACTAAAATAAATGAATGTTACAGAAAATCTATGAGATGTAAGAAGATGTAAAGAGATGTAAGAAGATGTAAGGATTATGTTAAGGATGTAAAGAGCTGTAAGGAGATGTAAGAAGTTGTAAGAAGATATAAACTCTTAGCTAAATCCTAAAAAATGCGAAATAGAATAGGGCCTTAGTCCTAGATGGAGGTTATTTTAGCCAAATCTGATCCCTGATAGAAACATTTGCCATTAAACTCAAGGACGGCGACAACACCCCTCCATGAATGCTCTATGTTTCAAATTGAGATGGAGTTTAGTGATTTTGCCGGGATCCTAATGACCGGAGTTTGAGGCCCGCTGCTCCATGCTGTACCAATTGCCTACTCTGCTCCTAGACGACCCAACAAAAGAATTCATGCCGGGGAGCGGATCCCCAGGATCGAGCCTCTAATGCCTACGTCAGTATAGGTATTAGCCAAGATAGAGCTTGCGTCCAAGTAGATAGAAAAAGAGGGTGAGCTTGAGAGATTAACGGAGAGATAAGTAGAGGCAAAGAGCTGCTTCATGGTAGAGAATAGAGGTAGGGAAGCAATAAAGTGAATAGGAACACCACTAGGATGGACTCAAGCCTGCTGCATGTTCCTCTTATTAGTTCTTTGTCTTGAGCGGTTTTGAGTATAAAGAACTAGCTCGCTCTTTTGAGTGTGTGAGTGTGTTTTTGGACGAGAAGAAGAGAATAAGTTTGTCTCTTATAAAGAGGGGATCACCTTAAATGATGGCCCTATCCTTTGTTTGTAAGGGAAGATTATCTTAACCTTAGGTTTGAGATGTGGAATCTGTCTGGCCCTAGGAGGATAGGGAATGCATTCATTTGGGGCCTTTTAAGTGTTGGGCTGACTTTTAGCCATCATGGGTCAATTAGACAGTTAGGTCCAAACTAGGTTATAGACTAGGTTGATTGGGTTACTTTGTGCGTAACATGTCCCTCATGAACGTCGTGGGCGTATGCTCGGGCATTCACTGTCATTATTGCCACATGACAAATTGGATGAGGTCTCAAAAGTCACTGACTTTATGTGGCTAGCGAGAAGATGGGGCCTTGAATAATCATTAGGGCGAGATGAAGGTTTAGTACATTTTAACCTCATGCTAGATATTAAGAAATGTATGGCTCGATAACTCGAACCCCTATGATGTTCTGACTGTTCATCGCTGGTTTCACCATTAAAGGGCCTACATCATTAGAAAGCAGGTGGCTACCTAGGATAGGCTTGTCTCAAAATGGGTTGTTTATGTGACTTGTTATCTTAATGCTTTAGCACTTATTCCTAAACCATACCCCTCATTAAAATTATGGTGGCGTTTACGAGGTTGAGTAGGAAGAATCGTGTTGTATGTGTTTAATCCATTTGTTGAAGACACCTCGTAGGGCATTGTATGAATAGGCACTTTCTCTCTATGTCTTGAACGAAAGTTTAGAAGGCCTCATTTATACAACTTTAAGTTCTTAAATAGAGAACTTTTAGCCTTGAACGAGGGCTAACAGAACAATCTCATTTTGAGGGCTTTGGACCTTGAATAAACACTTCCTCGATAGCCTTGCTTAGAGGGCCTGGGGCCTTGAATGAGGGCTTACAAGACGGTCTCATTTTGAGGTCTTTGAGCCCTAAATGAGGGCTTACTAAATGACCTCATTTTTAAGGGATTTGGGCCTCAAATACGGGCCGATGGAACAAGCTTACTTTGTCGGCTTTAGGCCTCAAATGAGTAGATAGCCTCATTTTGAGGGCTTTAGGCTTGGAATGAAAGCTTACAGGACAACCTCATCTTAAGGGTTGTGGATGGGGGAATAAGGTGTGTTGCCTGCATGTCATCACTTTTTTTTAGTAATCCTCAATGGGATTGTAACACCCCAAATACATATAATCCATTGTTTGCATTCTCTCCATTAATATACCAATTAGAAGTGATAACCCAATGATCAAGGCGTTACCACCATCTAAAAAGGACAAGGCTTCGCTCATAAGTAATAAACATAACTAAGTTGAACATCGTTCATTATCACAAGGCATTCGACATCACAAAACCATCAAACCAAACATAACGGTGTCTAACGATCTTAAAGCTTACACCAAAATATAGTAAGTTCTTTGCAGAGTATACAGTTCTAACATCAAAATATTTCACAATACAGTGCTCAAAACATTTTAGCACTAACATCACTATTCCTTTCCGACTTTCCCACTCACTTATCTTCTCCAGTTGGCCTGTCAGCCTGTGGGCGATTCACTGAGCATTTGCCTAAAACAAAACATGAAAACATTTCGAACTATGAGCCGAAGCTCAATACATGCAATCCTGTATTGTTAAATATTCATGGAAAAACTAGTTGGGCCCGCATTTGCAGTTCATTTCAACTTGAAACAGGGAATGTGATGAATATAAAACTGCATTGCTAATTGTTATCTAATAGTAAACCCCTGGTAACTGTTACGATCTGAGGATAGGTGTACATCTGCCAAGTCGATCAAGAGACCTAACCCAAAGTCACGCAGATAATTGAAGGGCAATGTCCTGTGACTGAAAACTGATGGGGTTACTAATTATGTGATAAATAATTGATGAAGCTGGTTCATTGATGTACTTACCAAAATATTATAATTTTGATAAATACGTGTCGATTTCTAAAGATGCAGATAATGAACATACCTGGTACTTTAATGAAATTCAATTAATAGGATTATGCACAAAAGGGAAGGAAGTGATAGATTAGGCCGTGATTCTATTCAAAATATCGTTATAGGAACACATAGTTAGCAAATATTTTTATTTTCATACTTAATATTTTAGTAAAAGAAAAGTAAAAGCGTAACATGGCTAGAATAAATGACTCGTAACTTAATCTTATGATCTCCTATTGAGACCTAATTCCCCAATATAGAAAGCTTAAGAAGTACCGAAAAACTTTTATTTACAATACAAAACATGATTCCCATGATAGAGTTCCCAAAATGGGGCTAGAATACAAGTGTGTCAGCTTTGGTCTAACCTGCACAATTGTAGCAAAGTGGTCATAGCTTTTTCCACAGACCTTAGATTAAGGCGATTCAAAAGGCATTTGAAAGCTAACTCACTGAGATATCTATTGCCAAAAATCATAATTTTTGACTGGGTCGATGATTACCAGTTTATTGGCAAAGGTTCCCCAGTTTTCTGTCATTTCCCAGCCCCCACTGTCATTGCTTTCTTCTTTCTTTTCACATCAATCTCCATCTAAAATCACGCCTTAAAATCATGTAACAAAGCTTTGGTCCTTTCCATCACCATACAAAGTCACAATACTCAATTTCACTTTATAGTCATATACATCAAATTTTCGATTCTTCACTTTCTCAAACCCACTCCAAATACATCCATAATCTTATTTATTTGGATAAGTGGGCAAAATGATCCTTTATAATCAATTGGAAAGATTTCCATAATCGACCCATTTTTCAAGAATCTCACCAAATTATTTTTTTCAAGTCAAAGAACACATCCAAGATTCATTTTGCATCAAAATATAATCAAACAACATGCTTAATGCCAAAATAATTCAAACCGTGCTTTAATTGCCAAAATGCTAGCTTGTAACCAACTTACTTCCTCTTCATCTCATCCAAAATCATCAAAAATATGCTCATAAACATCATTAGAGACTAAAACCACTAAATCAAATACAAACAATCCAAGAAAAACTTACTTTCAACCTTAAGCTTGCATGATCATGAATAACCCTAAACCCTAGCATGCTCCAAACTTAATCAACAATTAAAAATATCAAAATAACTCTTGTTTCCATCCAAAGAACATGATCAAAACCCAAATCATATAAACAAAAATCAAAATGAAAAAGATCCAAAGAGACTAAGTTAGGATCACTCACTTAAAGCTTGAAAAAGAGAGAGATGGGGGAGATGTTTGGTTGTTTTGAGGATTGACGATGGTGGCTAGTGGTACTAGGGTGTCAGGGTGGTCGAAGGTAGCCAAGGGGCAGCGACAACTTGGCTGGAAAATGCTAGAAAATAGTGGCAGCAGCTGGGGGGGGGGGGGTTAGAGAGAAAGGAGAGAGATGTGTGTGGTTTGGGTTTGCTTGAAGTTTTCTTGTGACGCATCTCATTTACTTGGCTTATAATCACCCTCCCAAAACTAGCTTTCAGCTAATTATAATTAGGTAAAAATAAAGAGAATTGGCTAAATCAAAGGCATAAACTTGTTGGGCTATAATCAGGCTTATACAATTTGGGCACGGGAAGAAAAGTAAACCGTATGCGATTGAATTTTCGTAGCTCGAAATTAAATTTTTGTGAGGTTATAAAAAAAATATAATAATTTCTTAAACTATAATTGTTGAGGCCTACTATCGATTTTCCTAAAATTTTGCAACAACAAAAATCCGAATTGCAAAGTGAGGGCCCAAATGAAATTTTTTTTGTTTTCGAGATGATTAAATGTGATAAGTAAATATGTAAAAATATTTAACATGAGGTAATTAAATACATAAACATGATTTAGGGTTGGACTATTACAAGGATGATGTAAACAAAGTGAAGCCAAGAGACTAAATGTTCCCCCTATCTTGAATAAGTGGCTTAACATTGTCATTTTAGGAGCTTGATTGATTTATGGCTCAGGGCGACCGTTTATTTCTTGTGCATCTTCTAAGATCTAGCATCTTGTGACGTCTGTGTCCTCTCATAAAAGGAATGGGGTGAGCAGAGTTCTCTTATTTACTACAGTAGCCCTTGCCCAAGGTTTTCTTAACAAGTTCAGATCTTTGTTGTCAAAGGGTTTAGCACCTTCTCCGCTCGAACATACATGGTAGATGAGTGAGAGTTTCACTAATGAAATGCATTCGATGCTATGCCAATCCCTCTACCTAGGATATGTCGCTATTAGGACCCTATGTGGAATTAGGGTCTTCTTGTCTTCCCCTAAAGAAGGAAGATTGTTTTGCTTATTCAAGGGTGTTACATCCATATTCTTCAAGCATTGGGTGGTGATTAAGGATAAAACCTCATACTTGATAGTGAGTGTTAGGCACTACTCAAATATTGCATTGTTAATGATAGGTGAGGAGGCGTACGTGCTTGATAGTAGAAGGCTTGCACAACTTTTGATGTTAATTTGGATCCTCTGGATGACGGACCTATTGCTGGAAGCCTTAGGAATAACACATTAGATTGCATTGGGGCTCACATAATGCAAATGCTTCCTTTGCACTAGAAAGAAAAGAGCTCACATTCTCCCGTGAATCTGCTAGTGCCGCCTCTCTTCTAAAGGGTGACTTTTAAGAGGGACCCTAGAACAAAGAGTCTTCCTAATGAAAGACACCTAACTAGCGACTTGTTTCAAAAACGTTCCTATAGAAACAGGGCTAATGGAAGAGTCCAATGATGACAATAAAATGGTCGAATGCGGCTGCGACCTTAACTTAGACTTGAGCTAAGGCTTGCGGGCGAAGGTTGGTGGGAGTAGCACCATATATGGTGACTGTGCACCTTTTCGCAAGAAAAGAAGGGGAAATCCTTGTCATTTTCTTTTAGTTGTCCTACATTTTTGCTTATTCAACGGCTAGATCCTTTGATCTTTCTTTTTTATTATAACAACTACACTTGTAATGAATGGGTTTAGTTTTGAGTATAACTTTATTGGAAACGTCACTTAATTGGTTGCACTTCTCCTTTATTGAATTCACAATAGTTGCATGATGGATGCCTTTATGGAGTTTGGCCCTTGGGATGCCTAACAACTAATGAGAGAGGGTTGCATTTTTTAGGCCTTTTAAATTTGTTGGCGCTTTCCTTTGCCACTTTATGACGATGCCTGTAAGCAATTTTTGCAATTGAGTGGACAGTAATGGCCTTTTAAGATCCTACCTATCCTTGTAATCCCGGTGTGTTGGACAGGGTGACACATATCTTTTGTCAATCCACTTTTATTTTAACATGATTGAACAAGTTAACCTCTTAGACTTAATTAGGCCATGAACCTTTAAGGGAGCGATGTTTCGAGTCACCCACACTTGTTGATTGACCCTTATTCCGTGATTAGGAGGAGTGACTCTGAGGAGTTGGTCACATAAAATAGTTGGACTCCATCTTAGCAAAGGGTTGACATTATGCAAGGACATAGCGGTCTTGCTAAGCAGCCTTCGAAAGCTAGCAAAAGACTAGTTGGGTGCTTGGTAAAAGGTGAAGGGATCTCATTGGACAAAGGGATTCCCAAATTTTCGATACCCTTAGCTATGCTTCGCTCTCCTTTGTACTTCATTCAGTTGCACTTTACCCGAGTTGCACTTCTCAGGATACAACTCCTTTTTTGGTAATATGATCTATGTTAAATATCTCATGTCATGCTTGGTTGTGATTACTATCTTTTCAATTTTGTTGCTTGTCTTAGAAAGTTGTCTTATTCATGGACTATACCTAGTTTCTGAATTAGCACTAAGTTATATTTTTTTCCCTAATAGCATCAAGTCACTAATATTTTTTCAAAGTAACATTTGGTAACCTATTAACATGGAATATTTAAATTTGTACTTTAATAAATAAAAAAATAAAATAATAGTAGTAGTAGTAGTAGTAGTAGTAGTAGTAGTAATAATAATAATAATAATAATAATAATAATAATAATAATAATAATAATAATAATAAGAAGAAGAAGAAGAAGAAGAAGAAGAAGAAGAAGAAGAAGAAGAAAAGGAAAAGGTAAACTAAACATAGCCCATTCAATTCCCCTTTAGGCCTCCCCCAGCACTACCACTACCCCATCACCATTGCTACCTAGGTGCCCACTCATCTAACTTACGTTGCCCCTTCTTTGTGGCGTCCTCCTCCTCTAGTTCGCCACCGTGCGAATCCTTCTTCCACTGCCTCCACAATCCTTTCCCATCTCCACCGCCTTTACCGTGAACACTCGTATTAATGAGCACCATCATTGCTAACATGACTATTTCCACCACCACCTCCTCCACTATCACTCCTCCACTCCCAGTGTCCACATAGAATTTCTGGGACCCATCGCTTCCTCCACTAGTGTCAGTTCAGAGCTGAGGAGGGCAATTAGGAGGAGGCCATTAGTATCACCACAACAATCACCATCATAGTGGTGAGAGCAGCAACGAGTATGGATCCTAAACACATACTCTGTCTCTCTCCTTTGCCTCTCTACAACCTAATTTATGGCCATCTTAACATCTTTATTCCTTCCTTGATTGCATTAGCAATTGGGCCTCAAGTTTTTTTTCTTCTTTTTTTTAGGTTTGAATAGGATTGGTGAAAAAATTTAGGGTCGAGACAAATGGGAAGAGCTGGAGGCAATAAAAAGAGTAATGTAATTATACAACACAAGCCATTTTTGATAGCAAATTCAATGAGGGCTTGGGGAGAGCGGGAGAAGAGCGGGAGTGTCTGTGTGTGTGTGTGTGTGTGCACGCGCTTGGGTAGTGATGGGGATTGTTGAGTATATCGGCTGGTGGCAATCCTTTGTAGCAGGGGTGGTGGTAGTGGTGGCAACGATGACGGGGTAGTGGCGGTGAAGGTGATAGCAGAGGCTTGGAAAGGGGTTTGAATGGGTTTTTCTTTTATTATCATTATATTATTATTATTATTATTATTATTATTATTATTATTACTATTACTATTACTATTATTATTATTATTATTAATAAATTAGAAATGAAAAATTACATGGTACTCTAAGTCAATAGGTCACTCACCAGGTGTCATTCCGAAAAAATTTTAATAACGTGATGCGACTCGGGAGAAAAAATATAACTCAATGCTAGTTTGGAAAAAAATTGATAATTGAGTACTATTATGAGTCATGAACTCCATGTGTGGGCCTCTAGTGCACAGTTGCCTTGACTTTGTGTAAGGATCATCCACTTGCCACGTGAATGAAGGGATGCTTTAGAATCGGTGTGTCTTTTATTAAGAGGGTTTTTGGAAAGTATTGAAGGTTGCATGAAATTCCTTTATTCGACTATAAATAAGGATCTTATGTTTGGCGGTTTTTCACACCCTTTAGGATTTTCCATCTTGCTCTCTTAGATTCTAACTTCGATTAGAGATGGAATAGTACTTGCATACTTGGACGTTTTCGTCTGCTCATCCTCTACCATTGCGTTGCTTCGAGTTCATGCCTTAACACTGATGCTTTAAGTGGCTACAGAAGGATGGAGTGATACTAGTTGCCTTTTCCTCTATTAATGCCTTCAGGCTTTTCCTTAGGTGATTGCCTTTCCTTTGAATGCCGAGAGGCCCACATTGCCTTTCTTCACATATAGGGTCCGAACCGATGGGCTCAACTTCTTAGAGATGCAACATTTGTAGCCTTTGCCCAAATGGTAGTGTCTATGGCTTCTTGGATTTGGATGATTTCAGAGAGTAGATGGGGTAGCGCTTTGTAGTTATAGTCCTTGAGGCCATTGTCATTGATGGCTTGGAGGTTTGTGATGTTGTTCAACATGCTTGGGGAATTGTCATGGTTGGATTCTCTTAAGGTCTACACGGTGGACAAAACTGAATAGGGTAGTGGCACGTTATAAGTGAAGGGCAGTGGCACTGTGGTCTGATTTCTTCTGAATGATATTCGTTGACAGCTGGTCCTTATGTGGGGGTGTGGGTCTGCATCCCACATTGCAACTGCCATGCTTGCTACCTCCATGATTGCCGCTCGCCCATCTCTTGAAGGAGGATTATACATATCAACTTTGACACATATGGCAAGTCAATTTTCTCATTGCCATCGTCACCTCCACCTATGCTCCTCCTTCATTATGGCTTGGAATCACTTGCAGTTGTGGGCTTGTAACCCTTCAAGGACTTATAATCCTAGGGCTTCTACCATCTTGCTAAGTAATAAAAGGTGATTTATTTTGCCATGACTTTGTCTTGTACTTCATGACTTTTTGCTTTTCATTTCTTACGTATATTGCTACTTGGTGACAACTTTCTAAGGCTTTCTTCATGCGACCATGTCTATGCTCTAACTTCACTATAAGAAATGTTGCATCTGTCCACGCTTAAAATCACCTCCTTCCACACTTATGCCCGTAGTAGGGTCTATTCGCCACACTTAGGGCAAGCGTGCATAGAGTATCAGTGGGGCAAAATTCCCCACGCATATTACGCATGGCAAACAGTGCAATACCCACACTTATATCCGTGGAACATTGCATCATATAACACGCTTATAGGTGTAGGTAGATTCCCCTCGCTTGTATCTGTGGCCAGATTTGCCTTTGACCAAAAAATCATTGTCAACACTCCCTCACTTATAAGTGTGGCATTATGTATTTGATAACTAACTTTCCAATGATCTAAATAGATTCTAGTTTTGGTAGGAAGATTTTAATATAAAATAAATAACAAGTCATTGTTTTGCAAAAATGCAAATAATTTATATTTAATATAACACATTGTAATAATATACATGCACACACACACACACACACACACACACACACACACACACACACACAC
>JACYFF010010365.1:44754547-44770773 GCA_017589665.1 Selenicereus undatus | reverse complement strand
ACACACACACACACACACACACACACACACACACACACACACACACATATATATATATATATATATATATAGAGAGAGAGAGAGAGAGAGAGAGAGAGAGAGAATATGTAATCAAAATTTAAATTGACATAAAAAGTACGACAACTTTATAACCATGAACTAATTAATTGTCGTTTATTCAGTGTTAAAAAATAACTAATATTCAACCACATAATTAAAAATATGAGATATGTGCAACAACTATTGTTAATTTAATTTAACATACCTATAAAGTATACACCCACTACCCAATAGTTAAGTTTGTTTGCAATACACATATATAAGATTGAAGCTAAATAGAACGAATGGGATGGTGTAAAAATCCATAGTTCTTAATGAACACTTCACGAGCCTGGACTTTATATCCGATTTAGTGGCCTGCTACCCTTGGTTTCAACCTAAACAACCAAAGCCATGCATTAGAGAAAACAACTAAAAGAACTATACCCACCTAATCCATGAAACAAAATGTATGCATCACCAGAAGTCTCCACCGTAGATGATTACTCACCCATATACTTGCATCAAATAAAATGATGATAAACTCAGTACAACATTATGATTTTTCATAAAAGATATCACCTTCAGGTTTGGGATTTTAACATTCTGAATAACTGTGACTATCAAAGTAATTCCCTAGGTCACAAAAGCAGCACAATCTCAATGTATCGCATAAGCTAAAATGGAAGCAACACATTCTGAGATGTACGTGAGATATATAGGACAAATTTTATCTTACTAGTTTGTCTTGACCTATCCATCTGAAGTATCGATCTTGATAAACTCCCAAAAGGACCACAAATGTGATATAGAATGGGGAGATGGCAAGAATAAGTTGGTAAAGAGACAACACCAAGAAGAGGCACTTTCACATAGGACTTAGCAAAGGATTTGAACCACTTGGAATACAGGATGGTTAAACACCAAGTTACAATGTCAAGAAATCACATTAGACTTGGAAAACATGTTCTTAGGAAAGAGTAACAGATTGCTTCTATTATCATAGAAGCCATGTTTAGCCCTTTAAAGACATAAAGTAAGTTGATTGTGTATTCCATAATAAGTAGCAAAATTCGACTCAGTGCATGCGAATATGTAATACTATTCAAAAACTAGGAACCATCAAAAGACATTGCAGATAGGTATGCTTGGAAAGATTTCCAAAAGCTACAAACTCATTCTCATTTAATTCAATACTTTGCATGTGTCCAACATAAACTAGCCATGATTCTCTAAGTTGTTACTTTGTGTGAGGACAAAATGTCACCATTCATTGAGATCAAATGTTGAGTCCTACCCTTTCTTGAGTTAACTAGTGGATATGGTGTTTCATGATAAAATTTTGAAAACCATTATGCCATAATTCAGGCAGTGAGTCTCGTAGAAAGAAAGAATGCAAGTGTACCTTGATAATGAAGCAACCAAGCATGTTTGCAAGCCCTAAAAATGGATAAGTTGTGTACACACACAACCTTAGCACAGAAGAAATACCACTAGGCTAAAGCTAATTACCGACAGTTGTTATTTGCAACCTTGACAATTTGATACAAACCAAAAAGAAAAACATCTAATGAAGAGTATTGGCAATAATGGGCTAACTCCTAGTCTATAATTCTAGTATGTTTTATTCATGCCCAACATCACAAAAAATAGGAACAGAGGACAGCTAAACATGATCTTTGTAATAGAAATGATAATTTCGTAATGCCAGTTAAAATGCAATAGGGAAGTATGCAATCTTCACCAACAAAGATAGTTGCATTTGGTGTAGTCAAGAAAAATTTGCCTGACTTTCATAGATTACTAACAAATCTATCCCAAATTCCTTCATTAGAAATGTTTTTAATTCCTCATTTTGAAATAAACATAGGACTCGTAGAACACATGCACCTTCTAAGATCGACATGGGAAATAATAACTCTCACATTTGCACCACCAATGCTGAAAAGAACTACTAATAGCTCAATTAAGTAGGATGACATTAGAGGATGATAAGAAATCAAATAGCACAACAACAACAAATAGGACCACAAAAGTTACGTTGATGCTCATGATGCTACCAGAGTTCGCATTGAAGAGTTCATCAAAGGCATCTTAAAAGAACAAAAGCCATACATTAGAGAATTAGCAAGAAAACCATTATTGTTGTTCAAAGCCGTAACCTTCGGCATGCAAGGCAAGTATTCTACTTGTCTAAGAGATAAGGAATGTATACTAGTTACATAATTTTAAGCTACTTCAGGCTTTTGGTCAGCATTCTAGCATGTCAATCTCCAAAGAGTTGCACATAAAGCACATTCCCAATCCTCCATAATTTTGCACTTAGCAAAATCCAAAGCAAAAATGCCATTGAGGGAACCTAGGAATTTCCCATTTTAGCATGAAATGCAAATGTAAAAGTCAGCAAGGGAAATTTAAAAGGCTCATAATGGGAACTTAGCAAAATGCTAAAATAAATTATGTTGAAAACTCAAAGAAAAATAGCATTGATCTAACAAAAGAGATTACTGCTACAAAACACTTTGTAAGACGAAGCATTATGATCAAACTTAATAATGTAACAATAGACATAATAACCTCTAAACCCAACTCACAAGCTTTCTTAGCAACTAAACCAACACCCAGCGTAAGACCGGGGCTTGATGTATTTGTTGTTACTTATGAAAGCTGTAATGACAACACTGTCGTGCTTTAACTGAGCAGGCTAGCCATGGAATTCAAACTTTACAACTTTGTCCTGCTCTTCCTTCAGGTGCTATGATCAATGAAGTTAAACCACACAATGGAATATACAAATATGAATCCAATCTTAACATTCTGTCTCCACTATGTATAACACACACTTAAGTTTTAATAAGTATGGTTGCAACACACAAATTAATCGTATATAATTTTTTTGAAGTTCAAGGCACACAATTCTGAGAGTGAGAGAACGAAGGTGATTACCCAAGTTGAACCTATTGGAATCCTCGCCGATAGTAGCCAGGATATGCTAGACTTGGGCGGGAACCGCCTTAACCTGAGGGGCCGAAAAGCAGAGGAGCATGTAGAATGAAGGGACCGAGCAGAACAAACGTCGAGCCGCAGCACCTTCGGAACCCTTGCTGCAGAGTAGAATGAACGCCAGGCAGCAGCACTGCGTGACCAGGAAGAACATCGAGGAGAAACAACACTAAGGGTTTGTTAGAAAGATGAAGGGGCACGCGAGAATATGTGGGCAGGGTTGTAGATCGACTTAACTCTCTTTTTTTTTAATTCAATTGTCATGTAATTCGGTGGTTTTAACTTAAAATACATTTCAAAAAAAAAAAACGGTTACCCCACTTAATGTGCATGCTAACTGTGGCATATTCATGAGATACAAATCTCCATGCTTAATATGCGTGGACATACCTTAATTAGTTACTACCACTCTTGTAAGAGTGGTTATAGTTTGCATCACTTATTATGTGGGGCTAATTCCAAGGGCTCATTTTGGCTTATTTTCTCACTACATTTAACCATGTGCGGTTAAATAAAAGTGGAAGCATGACCTTTTTTTTTTGTAGTTTTGTATTCGTACATTGTTACTAGAGGAGAGGTATATTTGTTAGAGTAAAGGGGAAGTTAGAGCTTTGGAGGTTGCTCTATGCATGCGGCGTCTAGTTGCTGGTTTGTTACCCAGTTGATGTTTATTAATTCACTACAAAAAAAGATCATGTTACAACTCTTATTTAACCACACTTGACTAACTGTAGCGAAAAACAAGCGAAAATGAGCACCCAAAATTATTGTCACACATAATAAGTGTAGAAAAGTATAACTACTGCCAGTTATACTAGTGAGACCATTAATTGAATTAAAAAAAAAAAAGATTGCAAGGCTTTACTATTCACGCTACTGCTGGTCTTTCATCTTCACACACCCGCTATACTACCCACGACCTAGTACCCATAAAACTCATCAACATCCTAGTCCTGTGAGGCGATTAGGAGTGCAGTCGGCGACGTGGTGTTGACGGCCGGGCTGCTCGGCGATAACGGCTGAAGTCGATGGCGCAGCATGGTCGTTCCCCTTCACTTGGCCTCTCTATTTCATCTGCTTATCCCTCCTCTCTCTGCTTCTGTACTGCTCGAGTAGTCAGGGTTTGGCTTGGCTGCTACAATTGATCCAAGGGAAATCAAGTTCGCTGGATTTGGCTTGTTCATTGAGGTAATTATCTTCTTCCTCTCATTCACTCTCCGAATTTAGGGTTTTAGCTTTGAAATTTAGGAAGAGGAATTGTCCAATTTGTTCTGTGTAATTGCTGAAATAATTGAATTTTTGGATGCAATGTGTATGATGCAATTAAGTTAAGATATTTCATTTCTTTGTTTGAAAAAAGTGTGCCAATTGGAAACTGGAGTGATCAACTGGGTGCTAGTGGTATGGGTTTGGTTGCAAAACAGAGCAGGGTATGTGTTTGGTTCCAAGCTTGCTGGATGGTATGTGTTTGTCTATTGTGCATTTCTGGATGATCAGAATCATAAACTAATAGAGCTAGATTCTCCAGAAGTCTGGTCAGCTTGATCATTTGCGTCTATTTAACAAGAAATGAAATCAAATTTGATAGAATCCCACATAAGCCTACTCTAAATCAAACTGAGATTCAGTTAGAGAAAGCAAAAAATGATCAGGAAATAAAAAAATTCCAGAGATCAAAGAAAAGTGAATTGGGTTTTGGTAACACACTTACCACCTAGATGGAATGGGGTTTTGGTCTGCTGGAGAGCAAGGGTGAGGGGACCTGGTTGTACTAGATGTAATAAGAGGTTTCTGGTGGTTGACTGCACTCACATACAGCCTAAACAATCTCCTTTTAGCCTCATTCGTGGTATGCATCAAATGAAAGACAATACTAAAGGGTAAGAGGGTCAAAGATAATAGCTATGTGATGAGACTACGGTCACTCTTATTGATCTCTCTTTCAAATTGTTGAGAGAGAACCAGTAAGGTCACTATACAATCCTGTAATCATCAGGTGAGGAATAAGGATATGATCTCATCCATAGTTATTATGATACTGTTTTAGGCCTTGTAGGAAATTATGGTTTAAGTACAGGTTCACTAGAGTAATGCAGTACCAGATTTAACCAATCTTAGGTTTGAATATGCAGTATTGATTCAAGAAGTATAATCCATGAACCTCTTATTATAATTAGGTCATTGAAAATAAGAGGAAAAAAATGTTCCCTCATTTTCATTGGCTAACAGCTTAAATCAAAATCAATTCTCTAACTTTTGATTCTACCTAATTTCTCAATTACTTGAGGTTTCCTATGTTTTAAGCATGGATTTGGGTGAATTAGTAGCCACTGTTAAGGGGAATGGGATGCTTAGATTTTATGGGTTGTTGGCTTTGGCTAAAAAAGTGTGTCGTTTTTTAGATGTCCATGACATGAGATATACTTTTTGTGATGAAACTTTGAGTAGCTGGCATACTGAAAGCTTAACCTTCGCACAGGTTCAATTAGCGACTTGGTCATGGTTCCTTTGCTTCTATGTTGGAAATCACTTGTTTTCAAGCTGCTATATTTTGTAACAATGGAAACGTGCCTCTGTCTCTAGGTTAAAATATATATGTACCTTTATTGGCTTACTTAATTCGTGTGATATTTTACTTTGATATGCAAAATATTACCATCAGTTTAGATTGGTTTAATTTTAATTTTATGGTAAGTTACAAAATTAACAAACCCTTCTCGCATGGATGGTATACTTTTAAAAAGAGTGCATGACTATGCTTATTCAATGAGAGTGACACTTAATTGTATTAATCAGTGCTGTAAGCATCAATAGCTTGGCAATTAGCTATTCTTTTGGGGGGGGGGGGGTGTGCGGGAGGTGAGGTTGTTATGATGCTACATTCACATTTATTTGCAAATCTTCTTTACATTTAAAATGCTTTGAAGCCAAAACCTACCATGGACCAAGCACAACTCTAAATTTTGTAGAAATGTATCAAACTTGCCATTAGCCTTAGCAGACTTGCCATTTAACTTCTCAGACTTTTGTATGTGTTGAAGGTATTAGTTGACTTTATTTTTTAAAGTTTGATTGTTTAGATTCAGAGAGTTTGATTCTTATGTTTTTGTGATGAACTTGTCATTTTTCAAATTTTACAATTAATCATTAGTTGTTTGATGCACCTTTTTTTTTTTTTAATGGTTGGGAGTGCGAATTGCTAGTCTTCTAGTTTTTTTAGTTTGCCTTTCTTTTTAGGGAATTTTTCTATTTTTTCAACAAATTGCTAAGCTTTATTGCATCTTTGGCTCATATGCTAAGGTGGTAGCATTGGTAAGGTGAACTGTTGGCAATTTTAGGATAGTGTTCAGTGAGACTTTCACGGTAGTCGACTCCTTTTATTGCTTGAAGGTATTTTTTTCTCTTTCTCTCGCCCTCCCTTCTTCAATCCATGCCAAACTAAAGGTCATGGTAGGAGTTTGTTTCGTCCTTATTTTTTCTTCAATACTAACTTACATCATGGACATGTTCATTTAGTTTGGCTTTATGCTTACTTATCCATATTAGGAAATTGATCCACCTTTTGCAAAATATTCTTTGGTCATTACAACATGCATTTGTGAGGTGTTTTTATGATATGCGTTTTTTTTTTCTTCCTCAAGAGGTCAAAGACTTCCATATAATGACGGCTAAATATCAATGCAAATTTAATTTTTTAAATTTTGGATTGTTCGATTATCATGATTGGTTTAGTGTAGTTTTGTATAGTCTGGTTATGTTTAAGATCTTTCTGATAGAACTCTCTTTTTTTTTGGTTTGTGTTTATGGAGAGGGTGTTGCATGTAACATTTGTTTATTACTAATTAACAATGCTTCCCTTTTTAAGTTCTACCTCTCAGTTAAAAGGATAAAAGGTAGATTAATATGAATAGGGCATCTGCTAAATATATTAAAGGAGTTGAATCATTCTTAGATTTTTCTTTCGCCAACGTTGGGGATAGTAAGGTGATAGTTTTCCTTTGTAATTGTTGCAAACTTAGACGCTATCGTTGGTTTAATAGAGATGAAGTGGCACAGCATCTCATGTTTTATAGATTTTGGGCTAGCTACATGGAATGGGTGCATCATGGTGAACTACTTTCTACGCAATCTACTTCAATACCCCATATTGCAAGCCACAGTGGCACTAACGTTGATACTAGCTTTGTGGGTAATGTTGACACTATTGAGTTGTTGAATGATATCTTTGGGATTAGTAATCAAGGAAATGTTGAAAATAATGATGCTAACAACATATGGGATGTTGGGGATCCTATGTTTGGTGTAGATGATGAGTTTGTTTATGAACTTATCTATAATGATGCAATGAATGAGGGAGAAAACAATGAAGATGTTGGATATAGAAGGTTCGTAGAGCAAGTTGAGCAATAACTATATCCAGGATCGAGTTTTTCAAAACCATCTTTCATTTTGTACTTATTCCATTTGAAATCCATGCACGGTTGGTCTATTAAGTCATTTGATATGTTGCTCCAACTGTTAGTAACTGTTTTCCGCCAAATTAATATGTTTCCATCATCATGGAGTAAATGTAAGCAGCTGAAGAATGAAAAGATCCATGCTTGTCCTAATGATTGTATCTTGTATTGGGATGGGAGGGAAAACCAAGATGAGTGTGACAAATGTCATGTTTTCCGATGGAAGGACAAGGATAAGAAGGTGCCAAATAAGGTTTTGCATTACTTCCTTCTTATATCCAGGTTACGCAGGATGTATAAATCCTCTAGAACAGCCGATCATACGCTTTGGCACCATAAAGAAAGGGTTAAAGATGTAATCCTAAGGCATCCGACTGATGCAAAAACATGGAAAGACTTTGATGAACGAAATTCGCATTTTGCTTCTGATCCTCGCAATGTCAGGTTAGGACTTGCTAGTGATGGATTTAACCCTTTTCGTGTAATGAGTACCGCACATAGTATTTGGCTTGTGTTGTTAATTCCTCCCCATGGCTTTGTCTGAAACAATCTTTGATAATTCTATTTATGATCATACCTAGGGAAAAGGCTCCCAGTATGGATATTGATGTCTATCTTCAACTTCTAGTTAAAGAATTGTTACAATTGTGGGATGGGGTGGATGCATGTGATGCATACTCAAAGACAAATTTTAAACTACATGGGGTTCTTTATTCTACTACTAGTGACTTTCCTGTATATGCAAAGTTATCTGGATGGAGTACGAAGGGTCGTTTTGCTTGTCCATCTTGTGCTAGAGGTACACATTTGATGTGGTTGGAAAATGGGCGTAAATTTTGCTACATGGGGCGTAGGAGATATCTTCCTGAAAACCATCCGTTTTGTTTTGATGATGTCGAATTTGATGGAAATGTCAAGCTTGGTCATGCTCCTAAACCTTGTATTGGTAATGATGTTCTGATATAGTTACAGGGGTCAAGATTTACCTATGTTAAGGGTGAAACACAAAATGTAGAGATCCATGAAAGGGATGAAGAACAAATATGGAAGAAGAGGAGTATTTTCTTTGATTTGCCATACTGGGAGCATAATCCTCTTCGCCATAATTTGGATATAATGCGAATTGAGAAGAATATATGTGATAACTTGTTAGGTACCTTGTTGAATCTTGAGGGTAAATCTAAAGATAACTTGAAAGCGCTTCAAGACCTACAACTGATGAAAATACGGTCGGAACTTCATCCTATTCAACTACCAAATGGGAAATATGAAATCCCTAATGCTCCTTACACTTTGTCATCTGATGAAAAGACATGTTTACTAAATGCCTTGAAACATATAAGAGTCCCAGACAGGTCTGCAAATAACATATCTCGATGTGTTAATTTGAAGGAGTGTAAGTTATTCAATCTGAAAAGCCATGATTGCCATATATTGATGCAAGATTTGCTCCCTATTGCCCTAAGAGCAGCAAAAGATTCCGATGTTGTAGATCTTATATGTGCATTATCGACATTTTTCAAAGAATGATGTGCAAAGGAGTTGTCAGTTGAGAAACTAGATGAAATTGAAGCTAATGTGGTTATAACAATGTGTAAAATAGAGAAAATGTTCCCTGCTAGCTTTTTTACAATCATGGTGCACCTAATTGTACACTTAAATGAGGAAGCAAAGCTTGGAGGGCCTGTCTTTTATAGATGGATGTACCCCATAGAAAGGTTAGAATATATATTTTTATTATTTTTTTATTAAGTGTTCGTGTAATTATGGTTGTTCTGTAATAGTTCTTATATGACCTGTAGGTTTCTGGAATTCCTGAAAGGCCTTGTACATAATAGGGCGCAACCTGAAGGTTCAATGGCAGAAGGATACATTGCACATGAGTGTATAACCTTCTGTTCAAGGTACTTTAATGGGGTGGGTGGAAACAGTTTTTAGTCGACCACAACGAAATAATGGTAGTAACCCTAATGAGGATGGATATCTATTTGGTACTGCGGTTCAACCCAAAGGAATGGTGCAAATGGTTGAAATTTCTCAATTAAGCCTTTTGCAATCTCAAAGATATGTACTTCTACACCTTTATAATATTGATGAATATCATAGGTTAGTACAAGTCACTAATTACTCATAAAGGTATTATTGATAACCTAGAATAGTTAACTAACGTGATCAATTATAGGGTATTTTTGAACGAGCATATGGCATCTTATCCTCGCATGGCAAGTGATAAACTTAAGCAAAAATGGTTGCTCAAGTAATTTCCTAGGTGGATCCAAGAAAATGTACTTTTACCTTGATAAATAATGTGGATTCATTAGCATTGTGCTTTATCCATTTGTCCTAACTATGTTTTCCATTATACGTTAGGTATCCAATAAAGAAATTGATGATCAACAATCAAGATTGTTTAGGGCTGTTGCTGCTGGGCTTAGTCTAATCGTAAAGAGAATGAATGCATTTTTTATCAATGGATATCGATTCCACACTCAGAAGAGAGATAAGTCAAAGAAAACTCAAATTTTGGGGTCATGGTGGAAGCCGAGGGTAAAAAATACTTTGGAAAAATCAATAACATCATTGAGTTAGATTGTTATTCAGAGTGTAAGGTAGTACTATTTTGTTGTGATTGGGTGAGTGTGAACTCAAGAGGTGTAAGGAAAGACAAAATAGGATTAACTTTCTTAACTTTCTCACATAAGATACATGAAGGAGACGCTTTAAAAGATGATCCATATATCTTTTCATCTCAAGCACAACAAGTCTTTTATGTTGAAGATGAGAAAGACAAGGGGTGGGAGCATGTTGTTAAAGTAAAGCCGATGGACACATATCGTTTAGGTTAGTCGCAAGTTGATGATGAGCTCTACCCTGAGTGCATGCCTTCTGACATTAGAAATGAGGATGAATTTAGAGATCCTACGTTTTGGGCCAATGTTGATGGAGAGTCATGAAATGTGTAATTGTTAGTTTTTGTGTGAGTTTTGTGGTTCTCGAATCTCTTGTTATTTGTTTCATTGCAGATATGTTTGCTTTACTATAATGATTTTGTCCCTACCATGAATTGTGTTCTTCAAGTTTCAAAATTATGCTTATGATTATACTAAATTGTGTAAAGCGTTGCTATTGCCTATAGTTATATGTTTTAAAACTTGTAATTTAATGTTTAAAACTAATGTGTGTTTGAAATATAGGGTTAAATCTAGCGAGTCATGTTTCGTTCAAGACGTACATTTGAGGAGTATCAAAATTCCCTCCAAAATGAAACTGCGACACCTGATAATCCACTTTCAGATGATATTAATGTTGATGAAGATAGTACCAATGAAGTTCTTAATAAAAATAATGAAGATAATGAGCTTCTGATGGATTTTGATCCCTCTCTTGTGCCTATCCCAGAAGGATTTAATGATGATGATGAAGTGCTTGTCATAGGTAAGTAATAAAGAATTGCATTCAAAATGTTGAAAAAGCTAGCTTTATATAGTATTTCGATATATTTCGATGTTGCTTAGTTGGGTTTTTAAATATTTAACCTGGTAATAGAAGTGGCAAAAGAACACAAAGAAAACTATATGGAAATTATTGGTATGTAAGGTTATGGCTGCAACTAGAATTAATTTAGCTTGTTAGCAGTTCATTTTGGTGCAATAATTGTAAAATGATGACCTCTAAACCTTTGAGATGATTTTGATGATTTGTCCATGTCAATCAATGATCAAGTACTTGATGCTAAGTGGACCAGAGTTCAGAACAATATGCTGTATACAACATATGCTTGCGAGTTAGTATGCTATGTGGACATAGAGAAACCATAGAATTGACTTGGCTACTTGATGATTTAGAGAGAGATACAACAAAATGTAGAGATCACAATAGTTCTGTTGGTAAAAGTAACTTTTTTTTTAGTGCTTAATTCATATGCTACCTCTTTGACTCTACTTGATTCTATTTACAGATGCATTAGAGAATGTAAGCAAGCTCAGAGGGCGAATCACTGTAAAGGTGGTGTTGGTGGTTGGCTTGGATGTTTCAAGTAGAGTTCTAGTGCCTTTGAACAAGTTTTTATAGCTGGTTATAGCTAGTAAAAAAGGCAGGAAGCATGTTCAACCGATTCCTCACTGACGTGACAAAACGTCCTCGTTTCTTTCCTTTAAACTATAAGGAGTGGCGTTTAGTGCCTTCACTCTTCAAGGATTGAATTTTGAATTATATTAGGGTGACTTTCTTTTGTTTTTCCTTCTAATTACCTCATGTTTGGTATAAGCGCGATGTCAAGCTTAACATATAGACTTAATTGGTTTGTCACATTGATTACTTGTAGAAGAAGTTCGTGACGGCATCCACTCAGCCAGTTGACAAAAAAGTTCTGAGCTCTGTTGAGGAGAGGTTAAGAGGCTACAAAAGTTCTCTGTGAATGAAATACATTAAAGAAGGTACAACCAAGGAGGAGTTGTATGCTTTACCAGTAGCTGAATCAGGAAATAGTGAAGGTCTGAAACATCCATATGGAGTAGGTGATACCATGTGGTTCGGGTTTATCGACTTATACTTTTCAGAGAAGTTTCAGGTTTGCTATCGATCGCTAACATTCTATGTACATGTTAATAACTTCAGTTTGGAATATAAACGACAGCACTTTTGGTTTTGATATTTAGAAATACTCTGAGATAGGGAAGAGAGCGAGGTGAAAGTAGTTGCATCCTCACACAAACGGCTCACAGAGTTCTGCAATTTTGCATGGTAAGTTTGTAAGTTGGTCAAGTGTTTTATGCTTACGCTGCCATTATTAATAGGAATGCTATAAACATTGTTTACTATCATTTAAATTTATGTATTTATGCTATGGTTTTAGGAGAGGAAACATAATCGAGAGCCTGGTCGAATTGAATGGTTCACAGAGACTCGTCAGAATAAGAAAGATAAGACCTTTCATGATCTCCTCAGCCAACAATTTGTAGTAATCGGATATATTTAAATTTATTTTATCATTTATATACATTGAAGGTCTGATGGATGTATGAAGTTACATTTTTGTTGTGACCTAGGATTCAGTAAAGAGAATCACTAAGGAAAACACATGTTCTGCTGAAGTTGTCTTCTCAGAGTCAACCATTCAAGCAGAGAACATTGCTTATCGAAAACTAATGGGTGATGAATGTAATGGAAAAGTTAGGGGATTCTGTGTCATGGAGTATCTGCAAGAGATGTACATAATCTATGTTACCAAGCTGAATCACCTATTGTGTTGAAGCTTCTAAAAAAAATGCACACCTTGGAGAACCAACTGGATGTTCTGAATGCTAAAGTCGGTGCACAGGCTTCAGTCACTCTGCATGGTTTAGTAAGTAAATATATAAGTTTTCTGCTGTTTACATATACTATGCGTTGATGCCTTATTGCAGTTGCATTTATCCTAGAATTTCTGGAGTCATAGTTTCTTCTAGTTGGCTTTTCAAGTTCTCCATGAATGTGTTCTTCACTGTGAAGGTGTGGAGGAACTTTGAGGTTTGTGCTCAGTGTTGATGATCGAGCTTATATATTTATTGTTGTCACTGCATTCATTAGCTGTGAGCTCAATATGACTATATGTCAAGTAATTTGTGAAGCAACATACTGATTTGTTGCATTTATGTAATGAATTCCATCCATTTTAGTTGTGTAATTTTAGGTTAGCTGTGTCTGCTTGGTTGTGTGATTGCTTGTGCACATTGATATAAGGTAGCTATGATGCTGCATACAAACGCCCCCCCCCCTAAAAAAAGGGGAAAAAACACAGGATTATTGCACATTGGTTTGGTTTGGTTTGGTTTTCATCTCAATCCTAGGAAAGGATTCTTGTACATTGATATAAGGTACCTAGCCTGCTGCAGACATCCCAACTTCCCTAGGAAAATCAGCTGCCCAGCCTCATTCTAGTTCCTAACCCAAAAGGTTGAGTTGAGTTCCTGATACATGCTAGCTACCTTTTTAAACAAATTTCTGAAGCTGTGATGCAAATGTCTTGAACTTTAACCATGGCTACTTATACAGAGCACAGGCTCACAAGACGTTTCGAGGCATGAAACACCTTGTGATCATTACAACAACCAGAATTCACTTGTAGGGAATGGATCTCATAAAGGTTCAAAGCATGACACACCCCATGATCAGTATGGAAGCAATGATTCACCCAAATCTAGGGATGCCCTCTCAATCTCTAATGTGCTAAGTAGTGAAAGATTAGATGTTTGTAAGTTACAGTTCATTTCAATACTTGATTAAATTTCTATCCATGTGCTTTTAGAGAATCAAACTCAAAGAGGTGCAAGGTCATCAAAGCAAATCAACTCCGTGCACGGTGGTCAGCAAAAACAATCAGGAAGGACAACGGTAAGTAAAGATGATATATCATTAAATTTCTATTCATTGAAGTAAAAATCAAATATGTTGATTAATTTGGATATTTCCTCTTATTTTTTTACACATTCTTAGTGATTGTCCAAGCCATCGAATGTTAATAACATATTTGGATCTCTTACTCATGGTGGCGAGAGTCGTAATCCTTTACAACCTAGTTCCACGCTTCTTAATGGTGGTGCTATCAGACCTAGTGCTCAACCATCAAAACATACTGCTTGTAGTCATGATGATGGTCGATCTCATGTGGAACTTACAAGAAAAGGGGGTCCTTCCCGAGGAGGCAATTCAATAGAGGGTAGCACACCATCAAGGCATAGTCAAGTAGAAAATCAAAAGGAAAATCCGAAGGTATATATACCAATCGAACATTTTGTTTTCTTTTTTCGAAATTATATGTTGAGTTGATTATGCAGCTATTTATTTTATGTTTGTTATTAGATAAATTTTGTGGGATTGAACAAGCCGGCAAAAACCACTCCCATGATATCTTCACGTATGCTTCAGAAGGCATCTAATGAGCATGGAACTGCAAAATGATAAGAACAAAATGTTTTGACTCTAGTAAGAAGGTTGTTTAAAATTATGTAAATATACTTAGTGAAGTATATTGGATTGCGAATCATGTAACATTCATATTGGTATACTTATGCCATGATTTCTCATAGATAGTTTCCTTTTTTTATTCCAGTTGACTCGTGCTCAGGTAGACATATTGGTCAATACAGCCCTGAAAAATCATACTAAAGAGGTGCACCAATATCGTTCCTTAGAGAAGAAGGAACTTATTGTTTTCGACCTCGCAGGAGTGGTACAAATTGCATTTATTTTTTTTATATTTTAAATATTTGTTATAATCTTTTAAAATGCAAACATCTTGCTTGTAGGCTATCGAATTTGCAAACGTAGGGCTAAACCAAATATGTTAGATTCTGTACTTTGTGAGAAATTGGATGGAATTGCACTCATAAGTTTATCGTCTCTTCCCTAGCTCAACTTAGCTTTGAAAAGTTATGGAATGGTATAAATTTCATAGTTTCTGAATGCAATTTAATGTTATTTCAGTTAAATTTCACAATTTTTTTCTCTACTCTTTTTTTATTAGGTTAAAGAGTGGTTTTATTTTCAAGATGATTGATGTTTGATTCAATTTTCATAACATGGTATAATATTTTTTTTTCCTAATGGATTGATTTGGTATTATTAGGTTGCAACCAAGGGAAATGTGCAACGAGAAGGGATAAGAAATGAAGGAAATGGAGGCTTTTGAATTGTATGGGTTACACTTTGAAATTCTACACATCCAAAGTGACTTTTTTCGCCCTGTTTCAGATGTTACATGTGTATATTAGTTGGCAAACTCTTGCTTGTTGGATGTGTATTTTCATAACATTTTGATATCATATTTTCACTCTTAGGACGCATTTGGAATGCTGTAATTCATTTCCATTGTCCTCGTATAGTACTTGTGACAGTGACGGATCCAGGGTTTTCAATTAGGGGTGTTCACATACGAACACTTACCACCAAGTGTACCATAAAATGAAGTTTGAACAATACATAAAATATTACAATTACATGAAATGTTGCAGTAGTCTACTATTACAATTGTCCTTTTCGATTTTTCATTTTTTGAAATCGATACATGATCGAATCATTAGAAATTGACTCAAATACATCTTTTTCTATATAACAAACCAAGCAATCATTCAAAAACGAATCACATATCCGATTACGAAGTCTATTTTTGACGATTTTCATTGCCGAAAAAGCTCTTTCCATAGTTGCTGTGGACACTGACAATATCAATGCCAACTTCAATAACCTAAACACCAATGGATAGGTAATGTCTTTCTTTGTCTCCACCATTACTTTACAAAGATCACCAAGCCCTTGTAAGTCCTGAAAAGTTTCATCAGATTGCACATCAAGAACATAATTAGCAAGTTGATGTTCAAGTGTTGTAACCTCAAAATCAGAAAAATCATTGGGATAAAAGTGCGCCAATCTGATCAGCTGAAACTGGTCAAAAGCGCTAAAATGATCACATGGACTTAAGCAAGCCACACAAGTGAGAAGCTCGGTGTTAGTCTCATTGAAGCGACGTCTAAGCTCTTCAAGATGTAGATCTACAACTGTGTAGAACACTTCCACCCGATAATGAAACTCATAAGTACGCTCCATGTTTGGAATATGAATCTTATGTTTTACACAAAAAGTACGTGTTTTATCCATAAGAGAGTCCCACCCATCATTTCTCATTGATTCTAATGACTTCCTTGTGACTTGGACAAGTTTCATGGCATTTGCAATATTTTGATCCTTTTT